>JADLZN010008571.1:0-431462 GCA_018155175.1 Sinocyclocheilus anophthalmus | reverse complement strand
ATTTAGGTTGGCAGATGTGTTGTCTCTGGCCAGCTCGTTGGGGTCTGTGGGGTCACACGGTGTGTGTGTCTGCAGTGATCCTCTGGAAAGGTCCTTGCCCCACCCCCTTGTGGCTGCTGATTGGTGACGTGTGAACAGTGGCTATCGCCCCCCCCTCGCAGGTTCAGACTCATGGCTGAGGGGGTGGGCCTGCTGGCCAGGGAAGTTCTGTTTCGTGTTTTCCCTATCTGTTCACCTTGTGGTCTGCAAGCATATTTCAGTTCATTTGTGACACTGAATTCACCTCGTTGCGTTGTTTCGGTTCGCCTGAAAATTTTTAATTTTTAATTTTGTTGCAGCTGCAGAGGTTTTCAGGGAGCTGACTTGTGAAGGGGCAAGCAGAAGGCTTTGGCTCCCTTTCCCCCCTTTCGTAGCTGTGCACAGGCGTGGAGGGCTTGCACTGCTGGCGACCGATATTCAGCCGGCTGTCTTTTGCTTAAGTCTATGTGCAGTCGGTAGGACTGTTTAAATTCTTTCGGAACCATGTCAAGCTCCTCTTTAATTACTGAGTCAGGGTTTGGACCTCAGCTCAGGCTGTATGCAGCTGGCCTTGTAAGGCCTCAGTTCTGGTGTCTCTCTCATTTAGTTCCAAATATGTTATTTTTAATAGTGACTTTGTGTGAAACAGTTCTCCTTTCAAGTCCTGTCTGATGGCTTTTTAAAGCGGCGCTTGGTGTCTAGCAGCTGTAAGAGCCTCCTGAAGACTGGTGATTTCATTCTGTCGCACCATTCTGTGAGGTTCCTTGCATCCGTTCTGTGCTTTCTCTCGCTGAGCAGGTGTCAGTTCTCTGCAGAATTCTGTGACTTGCAGTTTCAGCTCATATACCTCCTGTCTGAGGCCCTTGAGGGTGTGGGCCGAGGAGAGGATGATGCTGTTCAGGTCCTGGTGTGTCAGGCAGGGTGTCGGGTTGTTCAATTGTGTCGCAGTCTCGCTTTTCCTTTCTTTGCCATTGCAGGTCGTTTGCTGCTTTGAGCTGAAGGATGTCCATTACAGTGCTCTACTGGGTTTCCAGGTGGTCCTGGTGAGCTGGCAGGGCTGGATGTCTGTGGAATGTCTGCGACATACTGGCACACTTGTGGGAACACCAGAGAGAGAGAGGCACAAGGCAAATGCAGGTATGTACAGGGGTGTTAAGCTATCTGTATGGGGAATGGCTGTGTAGGCAGTGTAAGGTATGACTAGCTGGTGGGAGGCAGCTCGTGAGGTAAGGTGCTATGTTTTGTGTTTGTGAACACAAAGGGAGAGTTTGAGTAACTTTGTGGAGGGGGCCGTAAGCAGGGGTCAGCTGAAGACCGGGCTATACATGTAGTCAAACTATTACTTAAAACACTGATGGTTCACGGGTTTGGTCACTATGACGAAACTGAAATAAAATAAGATGAACTAAAAAAAAGGAAGATTTTACCTATTTTAGTTTTTTTCTAAGAGATATGGCTAAGCAGGTGTCACTTGTGTGTGATGCTGCAATAGACTTCATAACCCTAGGGTTAGGCTGTTAGCTAAACTAGCAGGGACCCACCAAATACCTAGTCAAAAGAAAAAGAAACAGTGGGAACTGTTTCTAGTTTTATCTTAGCCTACATTGTGTTGACAGTAGCTGCCCTTCAATGTATTAGGCCTGGCACTGAGGCGTGAGGAGAAGTAGAGAGGAAACAGGGATTAGGCTACTAATAACCTGTACAACTCGTTAAGGAAACAATAGTTGCTAGAACTACTGTAATCCTATACAAAAAGCGACGATGGTGATGGTGAAATAACTAAAATAAGGTAAAGGTAAAACACAACAAACAAAAATAAAAAATAAAAAAGGGTCCTAAGAGCTGTAGGAAATTAAAAGGGGAAAAAATATATAATAATATATATATGTTTTTTTTTTTTTATTTAATTAAATCTCAAATTTAAAACAAATCAATTTAGCTGAATTGGTACATTTGTGCTAAACAAATGTAAATAAATGCAATAAAATAAAAAAATAAAAAAAGGTAGAATAAAGTCAAAACAAAAAAATAAACAATAACACAAGTAAAACTACAGTATGTGGGTAGGGACCACAGGGACCTGTGATGGCATCAACAGGAAGTGACACCAGGGGTGACGGGGATAGAGAGAGAGAGAGAGAGAGAGGGAGAGAGAGGTGTGGTTAGAAAGTTACACTTTACACGCCTATCTAAGCGTTAGTCAGATGCTAACAGCTAGCAGTGAGGTACAGGGCCTCGCTTAAGAGTTAGCGTTAGGACACGCCAATTCTGTGTTTACACACAGGTCTGTGAAGTGAGTGCTGTTGTCAGATTAACCGGAAGAGTCTGCTCACACTTCCGGGGTCACGTGTTGCTAGGAGACCAATGCAAGCTCACAACAGGTGCACGTGGAGCAGACTTGCACTGCTGTGAGCATGCATGGGAAACTCATGCATGTCCCATACAAATTCATTCATTAATCAAAACAGCACATTCACTTCACAGGCAATGGTGGATTCGTAGTTAGCTACGCTAGAATAACACCATTAATTTTACGTAAATGTTTCAAAAGAGCGAGTCATAATGAAATACAATGAAACGTAACACATAATAAGGCCTTAAATAAATGAAATGAGGAGTATAGCTCAGATAACCTACACAGTGCTGAAAAAGGGGATATCTTCGCCCAAGATCAGACCGATTCAATCTGGTACCATTTATATGAGCTGCTAAACCTGAGATTTCGTCGTCAGAAAATAGACTTATGCTCCACTAAAAACAGAGATTAGGATTTCTTCGCTAAAATCAGGTTAGTTTCTTATCGTACGATTTAAACACATTATAGCACTGAAAACTTCTACTACCTGTAGGAAGGCACATTCAAGATATAGTTTTATCTGATTTTGATCAGAAATTGGTGCGCGCATGTATAAGAGTTACGTAAATGGTTCACATGAGTGGGTCGATATGAATACAATGATACATAACCATACTAAGGCCTTAAATCAGTGAAAAGAGGAGCATCGCTCAGATCACCTACAAAGTACTGAAGAAGGGGATTTCTTCGCCCAAAATCAGAACGATTTATTCTGGTACCATTTATATGAGCTGCTAATCCTGAGGTTTCGTCGTCAGGAAAAAGACCTATGCTCCACTAACACAGAAATTAGGATTTCTTCGCTAAAGTCAGGTTAGTTTCTTATCGTACGATTTAAACACATTATAGCACTGAAAACTTCTTACTGCTTGTAGGAAGGCGCATTCAAACTATAATTTTATCTGGTTTTGATCAGGAACTGGTATGCGCATGGAGAAGAAGTTACTAACTTATGAAACAGACACATAAGATTGATTATTGGGTCTGCTTGCAAGCAATGTTTAAAAATGACGCCACCGTTCTAAATTACTGCTCGTACTGCATAAAGTAGGAAACTATTGTTTCCTAGACAATGGGAAGGATGGGATTTACTGGCTAGCTTGTCAAAGTTTCTGGGGGTCACATCATGCGCTGCTGCGGGGATGCTTGGAAGGGACCCCCCCCCTCCTTTCTGTGGTTGCTAGAGGTATTGCAGTTCTGTCTGCTGAGTTGTTAAGCAGAAAGTGTTGGCTCCCCCCTTCGTAGCTTGTTGCATATGAGGGAGTTTGCACGGCTGAATGAGGATGCAGGAGTAGGGTGTCTCTCCCACTGCGTTTCCTTTCGCAGCCTGTAGGAGCCCCTGAGTTCTCTTCGGAGCAGGTCAAGCTTGTCTTGAGTGTTGTTCAGCTGCTGTATCAGAGGCTCTTGAAGTCTATCAATTTCCTCCTATTTCAATCCCATTAGGTTGTGGGCCAGAAGATGATGACCTTGGTGAGCTTTTTGTAGCCATAACTCTCGCTTGAGTCCTGAGTCTGAGGTACACTTCTCTCTGTGTCCAGTTGCTTTCGGCTCAGTAGGTGGTCGTCGGCCCTGGGTAGGGGGTGTTCCTCACAACGCCTGGCCAGCCCTCTTTGGTCTGCATTCTGGGCAGTTAGTCTGAGCATATCTGCAACATTTTGACACACTTGTGTTGAGCGTAAGGGCTAGAGACTACTACAAGATCAAAACAGAGTGTGAATGCTAAAATAGTTTTGGGTCAACATATGTTTTGCTGAAAAGGACGTAAAAAGGATTTTGATTGATGATTTAAGACTACCGTCAAATTATTGTCAAATTATCACTCAGAATTTACTGACGGTTCCCCAAACAGGCTTAATCTCTGAGGTATGAAGGAGAAAAGGGAAAAGCAGAAGGAAAAGGAGAGCATTTCTATTCAGATTATGCTTATTATTTGATACTCAGGATGATAAATATGTCCTAGCATTTGTCTAGATGACTTTGTAACAGGGTCTTAAAAATTAGGGCACATGTTTGAAAATAAACAAATCAAAAATAGAAATGTCTCTGGTTCCTTTTGAGGTTCAGAGAGAACATCAAGGGGGCATAACATGTAAATGGATTTAAAAATAGCTGACTGCTATTATTAAAACAAGGTGATCAATCTGGTATTAGGAACAAATAGCAGCACTAGTGATTAGTGTGTTACTAAAAGCACCCAATACCTTAATGAGTCTTTACTCGATAGACAGTTAAGATTTAATTAAAATTAGATTTAATTAACTAGTAACTAAGAAATAGCATTCAGGAAGGATACATCTAAATAGTTAAATTCGCTGAGACGAATTGAAGATTGAGAAAAATAGAAAAAGAAGAAAAAGAAGGAAAAGAAAGTGAAAAATCAGAAACCAGGGATTGGGTTAAGTTCAAATTACTTCACACTGCATACTCACATGCTGTATTTAAAAGCTTCAATCAAAGAGTGTTAACCCCTAATTGTTAAAGCTATTTGGTAGCTTAGCCTAAAATGAAACTATGCTAAGTCGTGTTAGCTTAGCTGCTTCAAGTGGTTTGTTTACAACATGGCGTGTTGTGCTATGTGAAGTTAGCGCTTCCTGTGACAAGTTGTTGTCACGGTAACCAATGCATGCCAGTGTAATTAAAGCAGTTTAATGTCTGTCTATTTTAAAAGGTGCCACCCAGTTTTAGAACGTGGGGCTTTCAGCCTTCAAGACTTGTTGCATTACTTAAGCACTTCGTTGAGTGCTTCTCTAACGTAACAATAAACTTCTTGCACTTGTTAAAAGAATTACAAAACGTGTTTACTGTAAGTTAAAACCGGTTTAAACATATATGTAGTTATGTTTGCCTCACACATGAGTACTAAAGTACAGTATTACACCTTTAATTTCACTCAGCGAGTGAAACACAGTAATGACCACCAGGTTGCTTGTATATATATGCAGTCAAAGTGTATATGAATTGCTTCACTCCAATCACAAACTATAAGGCCTTTATGCTGTAGAAAAGGGAGCAGCGCTCACATCTACCTTGAAATAACTGTACTGAGATTTCTTCTTCAAAGAAACAATTTAAACAATACTGCAATTTTGTGCTTTCTTCACTAAAGCATATTACATTATGGTACAGTTGGACATGCCGCTGAGCTGAGATTCACACTTACGCTTTGTCAGGACAGATTTATGCTTTAATACTGAAATTAGGGTTTCTTTGCTAAAATCAGATTAACCTTACACTGATACCATTAAGCATGAAATACATAAAGACTCTACCAATTATAATAGCGGTACCAATTCAAACCCCACTTTATCTGCATCTAAACAAGCCAGCAAAACAGGGCATCTGAAGTCACGCCCTATTTTAACCTGGGCTATCAAGCACACACTTTTAAGTTGCCAGGGTTTAAACTCATAACTTTCGTTTTATAATACCCGCATTCTCCACCAATCTGTAGCAAATCAGCTCATGGAAAATATGAATAATTAACCATAACTAGTTATAATTAACTATTCATATTTTAGATCCGCTGTAGATATTTAGCTGACCTCTCAGGGTCAACTGTCTTGTCAATTCTAAGAACGTTAATTTCCTGGTTAAGGGAAATAACTTTCTTACTGTACAATTCTACACAAAGCCTGTAGCATAAATATGCATGATTAAGGGACTCCAGTTATGAACAAACAATGAACAACGTCAAGTGTGATACAAGTAAGGTTTTATTAACTACATAAACACTTAAATAGTCTAACCATACATTCTACACACACACACACACACACATACAGTTGGTATAGGAAAGGGTTAAAGTTTAACACAGCACAGAAAGAGGCATAAAGAATGAAATTTATGGAACACTTTGCATATTCAGCAGATCTAAAACCTGAGGGATAACGTCAGATTCTTAGTTCAACAACTTGTAAAAAGGTGTAACTGATACTTAATGCATCAATTAAATTGACTAAGTTTGATACTTGCGAGTCTCTTATGTCTGAAAGAGATTCCTGATGCATTCTTAAGGCCCAAGATCTTGCTGAAAGTAGTTGATGAAAAGAACCAGTTTGAGACAGAGAATCTTGGTGAATGGAAAAGTCAAGGCCGAAAGGCCTGGCACTGAGCCTTGATATCCTGAAGCGTTTTCTCACAACTTCATCTTAGCATCCGACCGAACCACAGACTGGGGCGGGTCCCTGGAGCCGGGCCTTGAAGGTCGGAGAAGATCCCCGCCTCTCAAGATGGGTTTATCCAATGAGAAAAGCCGGAATCCAAAGTGGGCGTTTTGAGATCCTGTGGAGTTTCTGGCTCTTTGTGTGGAAAGCTGTAATTTGTGGTATGAAGCTGTGTAACAATATAAAGACTCTTAGAACAATAGGATGTTGCGTAGGTGTAAACATACATATACATTCTCAATTAGATCATCGGACTACGAAATCATAGATACTAGACATGGTAGAGTTACTTATATGAATGAGTGGTTAATCGTAAGCATGAATAAAATAGTCTATAATAAAACAGATTAATACAAAACAGCAATAATATACACAACGTCTGAAGAATATGTGTGTTCATTCAAAGAAAAGGTTTTCCTATGATTTAATTAGTAGAAAAGTCAATTTCTACTCTGCCTTTCCTATGGAGACAATGAGTGGGTTATTCTACTCACATTCCTGGGGGGTCATCAAACCAGTGATATCATGATTAGTTGTCTTGGTGATCAAGGTGGGGGATGGTGTTCAGCAGACATCCTGGCATCCAGTTTTTTGAGTGAGGGGACTGTGACGATTTGTTAAATTAATGAATAACTGATTTGTTAAATCAAATAAAAATTAGTGTCAGATTGGTCGAGACGCTACACTGATATAGTTTTGTAATTGATCTATGAGTAGGTCATGATCTATAGTATCGAATGCAGCACTAAGATCAAGTAAAACTAGCAAGGAGACACAGCCTTGGTCTGACGCAAGAAACAAGTAATTTGTAATTTTAACAAGTGCAGCTTCTGTGCTATGGTGGGGCCTGAAACCTGAATGAAATTCTTCATAGAGATCATTTTTTGCAGGAAGGAGCACAATTGAGCAGAAACAACTTTTTCTAAAATTTTAGACCTAAAAGGAAGATTTGAGATGGGTCTGTAATTAGCCAGTTCACTAGGATCTAGTTGTGGTTTTTAATAAGAGGCTTAATAACCGCCAACTTGAATGGCTTTGGGACGTGACCTAAAGACAACGAAGAGTTAATAATATTAAGAAGCGGTTCTTCTACTACAGGTAACAACTCTTTCAATAATTTAATGGGTACAGGATCTAACAGGCATGTTAATGTTGGTTTAGATGCAGTGATAAGTTAATTTAGCTCTTCCTGTCCTACAGTTGTAAAGCACTGCAGTTTATCTTCTGGTGCGATGAATGAAGCTAAAGTATTAAACGCTGTAGAATCTACATTTGTTATTGTATTTATGATGTTATCTATTTATCAGTGAAGAAATTCATAAATTCATTACTATTAAACTGTGAAGGAATATCTAGATCGGGTGACGTCTGGTTATTTGTTAATCTAACCACTGTGCTAAATAAAAACCTAGGAATGTTTTGGTTATTTTCTATGAGTTTGAGGATATGCTCGGCCCTGGCAGCTTTTAAAGCATGTCTATAGCTGGACATACTGTTTTTCCACGCACACAGCAGCAAAAACACGCCACTGTAGTTTTTCTCATTCGACACTCAAGACTACGAGTTTTTTTCTTGAGAGAATGGGTATTACTGTTGTACTATGGTGCAGTACGTTTTTCTCTAACCTTTTTTTTTATTTTAATGGGGGCAACAGCTTCTAATGATTTAGAGAAGATAGTGCCCATGTTGTCATGTGGTCGCGAACGACAGTTTCTCTAAGTTCATGCGTACTTATGGGTAAACAGAGCAGTTGAGATAAATCAGGCAAGTTATTTGTGAATCTGTCTTTGATGGCTGGAACAATAATTCTGCCCGGACGATAACGCTGAGCCATATAGTTAATATCAATAATACGCAGCATGCACAATACAAGGAAATGATCAGTAACATCATCGCTTTGAGGTACGATATTGTCTATATCAGTATTAAGATCAATTTACATGCTAATATAATGTAAATCATAGTCGATTATGATTAGAACGATGAGTGAGGGACTCGTGACGTTTTGCTGCACTCCCCAAGGTTTTTAGGTCAGTGAAACGCAGTCAGTAATGCATATATTTGCACTCTAATGCTTTATCAACAGTAACCAATAGGTATGAGAGGAAATCTGCAAATTCTTTTAGGAAATCGTCCCAGGTTACGTATGTAACCATGGTTCCCCGAGGGCGAGACGCTGCGACGGAAACGCTAGGGGAACGCCTTCAGCGATATCAAGCTCTGAATCATATGTGTAATCAATCCAATCGATGGGCGAGACTTCAGCGGTGGGTGACGTCATGACCAGGAAGCTATAAAAGCACATGAGGTGGAACCGGCGTCAGCTTCTAGGAATGAAGCAAGCATAGTAGGGATGCCCGGAAAGTAGTGGCCTTGCGACGCAGCGTCTCGTTACCTCGGGGAACCTTGGTTACATACGTAACCTGGGACGTTTCCCTTCGGGAACTCGAGCTGCGTCAGAAAACGCTATGGGAACAAGTATGCCCACGCCACCAGACTTGCAAATCCCTGCCTGGTGTGAAAGGGCACGGCTATGGCAAGAGAACAAAAGAGCCCGGAGTGGCTAAAGTAGGCGGGGCTCGCCATCCCGAAGGCCAACTTCTGGAGGAGTGAATCTTGACCCCCAAAGGAGAGGGGAGATCAGAGGACTCGAGGCTAGGGAATAGCATCCTGATCCACCACTTAACATAAGCTTCTCTGGCCAGAGGCCTCAGCACACCGCAGAGGAAACGTGTAAGAAGAGGGTGTCTTCCCACCGAATGGCCACCGAGAGGGGCGTGGTAGGCCGCAATGGCCGCCACGAAGCCCTCTAGGGTGGAGTGGGTCAACCCTGCGGATAAACAGGCCTGCAGGAACTCCAGAACTGTACCAAACGGGCAGTTAGCTGGGTCGGGCTGGCGGTCTCCGCAGAAATACAGTTTCCTCATAGAGGGACCTCGGGGAGAGGATGTCTCAAAAAACATCGGTTGAGAGTACCAGGAAGTTATGAGTTGGGCCTCCTCAGAGGCCACACCCACAGCTCCTGGCAGGGGCATGCCCTCCGCCTGTGAGAGGAGATCTCTCCTGATGGGAATCTCCCATAGAGCGCCGTCGAGGAGAGAAATCAGGCCTGAGACCCAACTCGGCCCGGCCGGAACGGGGATACTAACAACAGACGGGCCCTGTCCCGGCGCACTCTCTCCAGAACTCCCGGGAGCAGAAAAATTGGAGGAAAGGCGTACAGACGAAGCCTCGGCCACGTCTGTACCATGGCATCCAGCCCCAGTGGAGCTGGATGAGTCAGAGAGAACCAGAGGGGACATTGCAATGTCGTCTGAGTCGCAAACAAGTCCACCTGAGCCTGGCCAAACACTCTCCACATCTGCTTCACCACCTCGGGGTGAAGCATACATTCCCCGGGCCTAGGCCCCTGCCTCGACAAGATGTCTGCTCCCATATTGAGATGCCCAGGAATGTGAAATGCTCTCAGCGAGAGGAGTTTGCCCTGGGACCACACAAGTATCTGGTGTGCCAGCTTGTACAAGGGGCGCGAACGCAGAACTCCCTGGCGGTTGATGTAAGAGACCACCGTTGCGTTGTTACCAACATATGGTGACCTCTTAGGTCTGGGAGAACTCGAAACAGGGCCAGCATCTCCCGACAATTGAATGCCATGTCAGATGGCGACCACTCCACAGAACGCGGGCAGGGTGGCCACTCATGACCACACCCCAACCAGTGAGGGATGCATCCGTCACTAGCGTTACGCGGCGACAAGGAGCTACCAGCACCGGGCCCTGAGACAAGAACAAAGGTTACTCCACATGTCTAAGGCACATAGGCACCTCCGCGTGACCTTAAGCATGCGAAGCGGGTTTCCCCTCGGGGAGAACCCCTTGTTCTTGTGCCACCACTGTAGGGGTCTCATGTACAGCAGGCCAAGAGTTATCACTTTGGACGCAGCTGTCATCAGCCCAAGCAGTCTGGAACTGCTTGGCAGTGAGTGACCGGCCTTCTCTTACTTTCGTGACTGAGGTGAGGATCAACTCGATCCAAGCAGGAGACATACATGCCTACATCGTGGTCGAATCACACACCACGCCCAGATAAGTAGTTCTCTGTACTGGAAAAAGCACACTTTTCTTGGCGTTAAGTCTTAACCCCAGCTCTTTCATGTGAGCGAGAACGACATATCGATGCCGAACCGCTGTCTGCTCTGAAAGAGATAATATCAACAAATCGTCGATGTAGTTGAGTCGTTGAAAGTGTGGGGTGAGGAGTGCAAGCCTAGGAAGAACCAGTATTGGTAGCTTTTGCCCACTAAAAAACGATACCTCAGGAACTTCAATGTGATGCGGAAAGGATGGAGATTGGAAATAGGAGTCTCTTCAGGATCCGGTCGTGAAAAACAGTCCTCGGTACCTGATCTGAGACTAGAATTGGTATGGAGTGTGAGCATTCTGACACTTCAGGTAGTATGACATGAGCGGTTCAATAGGCGCAGATCTAAAATGGGACGCAACCCCCCACCATCCTTCTTCAGAAACAATGACGTACCGGCTGTAGAACCCGGACTCTCTCTCGTGCGGAGGGACCACCTCGATGGCCTACTTCCTCCAGGGAGTATCTACTTCTTGTTCCATTACCAGATCCTGCTCGGGGCCCACTAGTGTGGGGGTGACCCCATTGAATCGAGGCGGACGAGAACCGAAATGGATTCTGTAGCCTCTTTCTACAGTACGCAGGACCCATTGAGATACATTTGGCAGTAGCTTCCACGCTGCTAAATAATCTACTAAGGGAATCAGTCTCTCGAGACTGATCTCTGGTGTGTCCAGAACGGCTAGTTCGGTGCCTTGAAGCGTCTGCACACTGACAAGGGACGCTGAACTAGCTGCTCTGGGGACCTCCACATAGGCCGCGAACCTCTCAGTGCTGCTACGTTGCCAGGCGGTAACTGAAAAAAATGCTCGCTGGAGACCGCTGCACCCTGGAACACAAGCAGGGTTGGCAGAACGATCTCCCAAGGGCACTGGGGGGAGACGGGCACCGTATAATGCGGTGTAAACCGCTCTTCCCCAGAGGGACCTGCCCTCCGAGGTCCTGAGCCACAGCATCAGGACTCTCATAGCTGAAGTCTACGATTCGAACAATGACGGACCTCAGACCCACAGTGTCGGCTAGGAAGGACGTAAACCACCAGCCTGCTCGAGATTCCAAGATATAAAGCATATACTTAAATAATAGCATTCATTATGATCATAACAAGCAGGACCCAATGAGGCACACTTGGCAGGGGCTCCCACACCGCAAGGTGACCTCCTAAGGGAACCAGTCTAGCGAGACTGGCTTGTGGTGCGCTTAGAACAGCTAGCTCAGTTCCCTGACGCAGTGTACTGGCAGGGGACGGCCGTACTAGCTGCTCTAGATACCTCCGTAGAGATAGCGAGCCTCTTAGTACCGCTACGTTTCCAGGCGGTAACTGAGAGAAGCGCTAGCAGTGGAGACCGCTGCGCCCTGGAACACCGGCAGGGTTGGCAGATTGATCTCCTGAGGGCACTGGGGGGAGATGGGCACCGTGTAATGCAGTGTGACCCTCTCTGCCCCAGAAGGACCTGCCCTCCAAAGGTCCTGAGCCACAGCAAGTCAGGACTCTCTAGCTGAAGTCTCCTATCACGAAAAACGAACGGCCACAACCCCCGGTGTCTGCCTAGGAAGACTAGACACCAGCTGCTCGGGGCAAGGAACAATCTAGTACCTCCGCAGAATGGTAGCGAGCCTCTTAGTATGGCTTGTTTCAAGCAGTAACTGAGAGGAAGCGCTCAGTGCCGTGGACGCTGCACCCGGGACCGGAGTGACGGACACAAGACCAACCCTGTGGGCACTGAGGAGAGACGGGTACCGTGCAATGCGGTGTACACCGGTCTTCCTCAGAGGGAGCTGGCCCTCAAAAAGTCTTAGGCCTTAGGCGTCAGGACATTTATGATGAAGACTATCCTGCGAGAATGACTGTCCGCAGACCCGCCTTCTGCTAGAAGCTTCGGCCTGGGAGCTCCACTCTGACTCTAGACTCAGCGGAGTACGAGAAGTGAGGCCCCCAAAATGAGGGGCTGGAACACGGTGGGTTGGGACTGCTCCACCCAGCAGCCCCTGCAAACCGCCTCAACCTCCTCAAAGGAAGAAAGGTTAACGCGTGCTCTCACTCGAGAAATTTATATCCCCAGAGCCCCTGTATATCTAACTTCTCATAGTCAGACAAATACTTCATTTTATTCCTCAGAATTAAATGCAATCAAACAACAGACGAGTAAATACGGTCTAGTGTAATAAGATTCACATCAAAAACCGAAATAATGTAATATATGCATTGCCTAGGCAGCGCGCGAGCCGCTCAGTCACACAAACAACATCAATCTCCTTGACAAACAAAAGAGCTCTAAATCTAGCAAACACGGGTGGAGATAGGAAGAGCCGTCTCCAACACGTCCGCCAGATCATGTGCGATCCCCACGATCTCAATCACCGCCGTGCCTCAGCAGCAGCGGGACCGCAATCGCAAGATCACAGGCACGGACACACTCCTCGGAGCGTGCCCGGCGAGAGCGGAGCGTTTAATAGCGGGAAAAAAAACATAATCCGCCCCGAATGCGCGAGCTCCGCTCCTTATTAATGCTGCTCATTATAATATAAGGCATAATATGCTTGAGTAACTGATGCTTGTGCAACTGGCGAGCTCTCTGACGCCCTCCGTACCAATCTCCTCGGAGAAAGACAGGCGGAGCGTCGCGCCCTCTCCCCGGGGGGGAAGTACCGCAGCGCGGGCTTCCGAACCCCGAGAGCGGGCGCCGGATCTGGTGATTAGCAGATCCATACACGAAACCCACGAGCACAGCCGCCGCTCCGCCTCGGCGAAAGCGGGGCCGGCACCGCGAGGAACGCTAGTGAAAGCTCCCTCCTCAAAGAGAGCCATCGGAGAGCGAAGCAAGGCAGTAACAACTATGCTTCGCTCGCAAGCAAACCACGCACAGGCTGTGTGTGTCCCCACTCGTGATATAACATTATCTTTAGGCAGGGAGGAACACACAACCTACAACGTGGCCTGCTCTCGCCCTTGAAATGATTTGTCCTTGCATGAGCTTAGACATACAGTAGCTGGAGCTTACAGACTTTGGACAGACAACAATAAATAAAACTCACAGAACATAAATCGTGACCGACACACACACAGAGAGCTTCGCTGAATGACAGAAAGCTAGCGCCGGTGGCACCTCACGTGCTTTTAAAGCTTCCTGGTGATGACGTCACCCGCCGCGGACGTCTCGACCATCGTTCGACTGATTACACATATGTTTCAGAGCTTGGTATCGCTGAAGGCGTCCCCTAGCGTTTTCCGACGCAGCTCAAGTTCCTGAAGGGGAACGGTGTAGCGGCCGGTGGTTATACACAGTAGCCAGAGCAAGAGATACGATAGATTTTTTGCATATCTGACAGTGTAACATTAGGCAGAAGTATTTTGAATGAGTTAAACCTGTATCCTGTCTTCTGCGTAACATTGAGAATATCACTATATATATTGTTGCAACACCGCCGCCAAGACCAGTCTGACGGAGCTCATGCTTATAATAGTAGCTTGGTGGAGTAGACCCATTTAGACCAATATAATCATTAGGTTTTAGCCAGGTTGCAGTCAAGCAGAGTACATCAAAACGATTATCTGTGATCATTGCATTTACAATAACTGCTTTGGGTGAGAATGATCTAATGTTTAGGAGCCCAAACTATAAAAATTGTTTTCGTTTATTTATTTTTAATTTTTCTGGTTTAATCTCGATCAGATTTTTTCTAGATCCTGCATTAATTTATATTTTGACCTCACTATTCGGTGAACAGACACAGTCTTTATAGATTGTAAAGCGCAAGTACTTCTATCATTTAAGCGGGTAGAAAACAAGTCATCAGGGCAGTTATTTGAGATTTAAATTACTAGTCATATGGTGCGGGCAGCGTCCTGGAGATGTTGTCCGACGTGAGCTCCACTCACACTCTGCTAGGGTGCAGGCCATCAGAGCGAAAAAGCCTAGGACGCTCCCAGAAAAAAAATCAAATTATTAACAAAGAGCAGTTTCTGTACTTTACACCATGACAATAACCATTCATTTAAAGCAAAAAGTCTACTGAACCTTTCATGTCCTCATCGATACGTGGGAAGCGGTCCTGACACGATGATCGTCGTCGCGGGCGATGTGCGGCGCACCGTCTCGATCAGGGTCCTGAAGTCCCTCTTCAGTGTCTCCGTCTTGCCGCAGCTTGTTGTTGTTAGCCCCCGCGTGAAGCACGACCGCTCCGGGGCTCTCGTCGCCCTTCAGGATCGCGGGTTATCTGCGCAGAAACATCTGACGACACCCAAACGAGGCCCCCCCCCCCGCCCCCAAAACCCAGGGGAAACAGTGTGTGGCACCTTACCTTCAGCTAACGTCACGGACGTGCCGGACGATGAGTCTCGATGAAACACGAGGCGGTCGCGTTCCGTCTTGCGGAGGGGAGCGAAGTGGTTCCGGGTGGAGATCTCGAAGACCGAATGTGGCGGAGGGGGAGAGGTCGTCGCCCGGGGCCTGGCTCGTGTCTTCCGCTGCGGTTGCACCCAGGGTCCGTGGTGTCCCGGTGCTGGAGTGAAGGACATCTGGGAAGATTGCGTCCTGGGTGCACCGGGCCTGTGCAGAGAAACACACGGAGTAGAGGTGGTGGGAGAGTTAGCAGCGCGCTGTATACTTACCTCGGACTTGTGAGCGTCAGCCTGGGATGTTTCCAGCGTGGCTCTCCGCGCTCTCAGCTGGGTCTGCTTTGCCACCAGGCCCGGGATCTGCTTCTCCACGGCCTCCAGCACTGAATGCAGCTTGAACGTGTCCTCACCTGCACTCAAAGGTAGACACACATCCTCCATTAAATCAAGTAACAGTGACTAAAACAATGGTAATGTGTGTGAATAGAGTATTAGTATAAGCGAGATTAGCGGCAACCACGCTGGCGATGCTAGCGGGCTATATGCTAATAGCGGACTCGGAAGTCAAAAATAGAACTAGTGCTAACAAAGCGCTCTGATTGTTTTTGTTGTAGAATACGATAGGAGATATATTCACACGTTATAGAACTGAAAAAGGATGGTGTATAAAATTGATTTTAAGATAAAAAAAAAAAATAGACGATAAAGAATAAACTTGACGGAGCTCAAACTCAAAACACACTGCAGCACAAACAAACAGGAAGTGACGTCCAGTGCAATACGGGAAATGAGAAATTTCATACTGTAAACAGCTTCTCTGTCACTTTCTTTGCCAACAAATTATTCCTTTATCAAACAAATAGTTGATTTGGATTATTTAAAATTGTAATGTTTTTGGATATTTATGCTAGCTGTAAAGTCAACTTTTACAACCCATATTCTTCGCATAACCTGACGTATTACTGACTGAAACTGGATAAACAATGAAAAAAGTGCACTCCAAGTTCCAAGTTCCAAAAGAGGGTTTTTGCAGTAATACCACAGAACCATTTTTGATTTCCCAAAGAACTTTTCAGTGAAAAAAATTAAATACAAAATAATAAAAAGTATATAATAAATAAAATATTAGTGAGACTCTCTTGAAAATCTAGAGATTTGTCCTTTTTCCACTATAGAGAATCTTTTGTGTAATGGAAAAGTGTTCATGAATGTTTTAGGTTCTTCATGGAACCATCAATGCCCTTTATTTTTAAATTTTACATTTCTGAGCATTTTAGAGCAGTAGAATGAGAAATTTCTGTAAACAGCTTCTTGGTCATAGGGTCAACAAATTATTCCCCAAATCAAATAAAGTGATTTGGATGATTTCTAATTGGAATAATGTTTTTGGTTATTTATTTTACTTTTAAAGTCAAGATGAAACAATTTTCACAACCTGCATTATTTACACAACATGATGTACTGATTGATATTCAATGAAAAATTAAATGAATAAAATGTATTCTTAAAAATAATCGTTCCAAATGTTGTTGTTGTTGTTGTTTACAGCAACGCCAGTGAACCACCATTTTGGTTTCCCCTAAGAACCTTTCAAGGACCCTTTCTTAAACTAACAGCTTTTTGTTTGTGGGTGTGTGTGAACAACATTTAAAAAATCTAAAGAACCTTTTTTCCTCTATAAAGAACCTTTCATGGAATGCAGAGGTTCCATGGATGTTAAAGATTCTTTATCGAACTATTAATGCCAATACAGAAACTGTTATTTTTAAGAATGTAGGGCGAGACTTTTTGTTATACTTTGGGAACAGACTGGATTATGAAAAATGTGAAAAAGAGGACTTCAAGACATCCAAAGCATCATGGGTAGCTTTAGCTGTTAGCCCCTGCTGGTAGATGCCATAAATATACCATTATCTAGGAAGACCATAAATGTCTAAAAATCATAAACATGCACCAATGAATCATGGTTTGCATCAGGAACATGTATTATGAAAGCAACAAGGGATACATTTGATTTCATGTTGACATTAAAATCTCCTAAACGGCCTCATGTTTGAAACCATGTCTACCTCAGAATACACAGACCACGATCACATGCTCCATACTAGCAACTGGCACAGGTGCAGTGATGCTAATGGATAAACAGGCCACATGGTTCTGAAGGCCTTCTGCTGTCAGGTCGATTCATACCAAGCCAGTCCGTCCCTGAGGTTAGCATAACTCACAGTCAACCGTGAAGAAACAGATAGCTGCATAGAAGAGAACACTGTAAGTGAAGAGCAAACGAAAGGTTAAGGTCCAGTGAATGATCCCAGCTGGAATAAGAGATGGATGGAGAAGGAGAGGGTCATGTCACAAGGTTTTAGCAGAAAAAGAAAAAAAATTAATTGCAAAATGCCTTTCAAAATGGATTGACTTCCATAGTATGGAAAAAATACTATGGAAGTCAATAGGCGCTTTCGCACCGTGTAGTTCAAAGAACTCAGTTCTCGGAACTATTCAGCATGGTGGTTCCAAGAGAATGAATTTCCCCCTCGGGCCATTTTCCTGGTTGCATTCGCTCCGGCAGAAGGAACTGTGAAGCGGCTGACAGCGACGTCTTTATTCATAGCATTTACAAACATCAACAACCAGTGAATGGAGGATGCCTTGATCGGAGCTGCTTTTGTTGTGTGTCGTGGGTTTCGTGATAACAGAGATGGAATGTAAATGCACAATTTACGCAATTAAAAGAGTAACGAAAATCAGACTAAATTTTCTGTGACAACTTGGTGTTACATATCATTGAGGCTGAGAAAAGAACAGAATGCTGCAGACAACAGGTAGCTAAATGCCATTGTTATCACTGTTTTACATGTCCACTAAGTACGTGGCTTTTTAAAAATGCCAGATCGCCAGTGTTTCATTTGCGTTTGGCCAATCAGCGTACACTCACGTCACTGGTAGAATTGTTTTAGACCCTACTCTGAAGTAGGAGCTAATTTAGTTCCCCCAAACAAAGTTCCTAGAACTAAATATGTTCCTAGTTCCTGCAGTGAAAACATGCCAATAGTTCTAGGAAGTATAAAGATTCCTCCAGTGTGAAAGCCCCTAATGGGGACCATCAACTGTTTGGTTACCGACAGTCTTCTAAATATCTTCTTTTATGTTCAACAGAAGAAAGAAATGCATACAGATTTGTAACAACTTGAGGCTGAGTAAATGAAACAGAATTTTAATTTTTGGGTGAGCTATCCACACTTTTGGTATTATGTTGGGTAACCACTTGAGAAAAGTTGAGAACCACTGCTACAGACCAGCTAAGTGTTTGGAGAATGCTATTTTGAAAGGTACAGATAAACAGAGAGAGTGTGTTGCTATGGGGAGAAATCACATGGCACAGTGCAAGACATAAGAAAAACAGAGAAAACGTTAACAACAAACGTTGTGTTAAGAGTCTCCTAAAGTATTTGCATCCTTGTTTTACTATTTTCTTTTGGTCAACATTAAAATGTACTTCTGCAGTCAGGGCCACAGCACAGCGGGTAGTGCACATGTTCACAGCACATAAGAGCTGTGCCCTCACAGGGACGCAAAATTGAATATGGCCTGTGTCAAGTCAACATGAAAAGATATTTGCAACCCCATTTACTTCCTTAATGTTATGCACTTCACATTAAAAAGAATATTTCATTTAAAAAAAAAGAAGAACTAGACATGAGTTTATCCATTGGACAGTGAAATGTGGGTGTTACATATCATAATATATTCAAAAACTGGTTGAAAAATAAAAGGGATTAGTGATGTCACCTGAAAAATAAAACAATTTCAGAGGCAGAGTAAACTATTATATTTTGCTGAATGGACACACAAAAGACAAAGATTTTAAGAATGTAAATAGGCATACATTTCATTCCACATCATCTATTTGAAATTATAGATCATTTCAGTGGACTGTGCCAAGCATCATTTAGTGCAGTACCTTTAAACCCGAAAATGAAAATCAGCTGAATTTACTCATACTCAGGCTATCCAAGATGTAGATGAGTTTGTTTCTCCATCAGAACAGATTTGGAGAAATTTAGCATTACTTCATTTGCTCACCAATGGATCCTCTGCAGTGAATTGGTGCCGTCAGAATGAGCTTCCATACAGCTGATAAAAACATCACAATAATCCACAAGTAATCCACACATCTCCAGTCCATCAATTAATTAACGTCTAGTGAAATGAAAAATTGCTCCTTTGTAATAAACAAGTCCAACATTTTGACATTTTTAACTTCAAACTGGTACTACGAGAGAAAAAGAAGGGATGGACTTTTCTCTGGAGGAAGCATTATTACAGATAATGAACTGGTATTTTGGCTAATGCAACAGTTTAAAGTTAAAACACCTTAATGATGGATTTGTATCTTACAAACATGCATCTTTTTACTTCACAAGATGTTAATTGATGGACTGGAGTTGTGACGATTACTTGTGATGTTTTTTTCTTAGCTGTTTGGACTCTCATTCTGACGGCACCCATTCACTGCAGAGGATCCACTGAAGTGATGTGATGATACAGTACATTTCTCCAAATCTGTTCTGATGAAGAAACCATGTTATCTATATCTTGGATGGCCTGAGGGTGAGTAAATTTTACATTTTGGCTGAACTGCTCCTTTAAGAACATGTATTCAATACCAAATGTCTTAGCAGCAACAAAAAATCACCATCTTTGAGAGGGAAATTCTCCTTAATCACAGATTCACCCCATTTTTCTCCACAGATTTTCATTTTGTGCCTTTGTAGGAGAAGAATGGGAAGGGTGCTTGGCTATATTTCACTCAGTAATCACAGGGCCTTTTGAGGCAGACTGCGTCATCGTATCCACGGTAACCTTCCTCCATCAGATCTGTCTCTGACAGGTTTTAATGAGGTCATCGGGTCCGCCTCAGCATGCAAAACATCACTTTGAATGCACTCTGCCGTTGCACTAAGAAAATCACATCTCCAGCCGCAACTACGACTCCATAAATTATCGCTCTGTATGCTCGCCCCATTACGGCTGCGGCAGTCAGGCAGTCTGATAGTCCATTATTGGAGGGTAAGGATGGACTTACTGTCTGATTGACCCCCTGGAAGCTGGATTTGACGAAAACAGAAATAAGTTGACACGTTTGTCCCCATTAGACCTTTTTCAGGTCTGGGCTATGATCGACTAACATTGGCTATAATGCACTCTTTTAAACTCTAGGGAAATACAGCAATATATGCAAATTCTGTTTATTGACATCAAATTCACATCATCAGAAGGGTACAATTGAACTGAAGGACCCCCTCAAGGAAATGTTTCTGTTCCCAAATATAGAAAAACATACTGTATATAACCTACCATTCAAAAGGTAAATAAATGTATACTTTTATGCAATAAAATTAACTAAATAACTAGCGAACTAAATAATACATTACACTATTGTGGTTTTCACTCTAAATTAAAGGGGTACAAGCATTTTCAACTTTCAAACAATAAGAAATGCTTCTTGTGCACTAAAGGATCATGTGACACTGAAGACTGGAGTAATAGATGCTGAAAATGTGCAAGGTTGAAGGAAAAAAATAAAACATTCAAAATGTCCAGGTGCAACTTTCACTTCAAAGGTATCAGATGTTCTGGAAGCACATAACCATTTGTCCTGTTAATCTAACAAAATATCCATAGAGTAGAGGATTGGATGGGCAGAAGCTTCCAGCGTAATTGCAATCACCGGCCGCTCGCCTTCACAATCGTTTGTAAAGTACTGACATTCAACAAGGGAATAATTAAAGTCAAGATGCTGAATTATAAGACCTTTGACACAGGAACATACCTGCCATCATTTAGTAAAGCACCCCGTGGTTTCTGTCAGTAAAACGCTCCTTTTTGCAGGTTAGGCAATGTGCTGACAGCAGGAGGCCTGTTGTCAGGGGAGGGTCTAGACGGCTTTCTGCGCATATCCACCGGGAGGCCTGTAATTGGAGCTGATTACATTGAATACATTATACCCGTAACAAATGACCTTCGGTACCTGGCTTTATAAATCTAACTGATTGAGTGCAATCTATCTCTGCCCTGCTCACTATACTTTGTACAGTGCACTTTAGAGCACAATTCCCAAAAATAGTTTTCCTAAAAATAAACATTTGGTCATTATTTACTCACCTTTATCTCATTACAAACCCAAAATGTGCAATCCTTTTTGTGAAACACAAACAGATACATTTTAAGCAATAAAGAAACATATGCAATCTAAACTCAAAAACTTTCCCATAAAAAGAATCGTAAAAAGGTAGGTATAGCTGAAGTTTGACAGAAGATACAAAACGTATGTAGAGCTATACAGTCTTGTGAGGAGCAAAAAAGAAATTATTCTGAAAAACTTTAACTCCACTGAAGCTTTAAAATCTCACATTCACATTAAAAGTCAAAAATGCTATTCTGTACTAACCAAATGCAAAGCCACCATGTTGACGACTGCAGAATGGCGACTGAGATTTAGAGTTTAGGCCTGCCAGCGGTGGAAGATTTCGTAATAACCAAAATTCCTAACAAAATCATAGCATGCTTCAAAAATATAATATAGCACAAGAGTCAAATGGACTTTAATAATTTTTTTTTATAACACTTTAGTATAGAGACCAATTCTCACTGTTAACTAGTTGCTTATTAGCATGCCTATTATTAACATATTGGCTGTTTATTAGTACTTATAAAGCATTTATTCTACATGACCATATTCTACATCCCTAATCCTACCCAATACCTAAATTTAACAACTACCTTACTAACTATTAATAAGCAGCAAATTAGTAGTTTATCGAGGAAAAGGTCGTAGTTAATGGTTTGTTAATGGTGAGAACTGGACCTTAAAATAAAGTGTGACCATTTTTTTAGCTTGATCACTAAAGTCAGTACAAATGTTATATGCAAATCTCTACAGTATTTCTGTTTTGTCGTTTGGAGCTACATAAGGCTGAGTAAATAATGACATTTCAATTTTAAGTGATTTCTTTGAATGCTTTATACAGAGTGTGTTACCTTACAGTGAATTTGTTTCCTTCTCAGCACTGGAACCACAACATGTGTCCAGGACTTTCAAGAAAACACTTTGAAGTGAGAGAGAACAGGATTTTTGCTTAACCCAATGGAAAATGCCTGCTCTTGCAAGGGGATGATTACACAAAGACTGGAGGAAGCCTCTGATAACCTGCAGAGCCCAGACATTGGATTTGGCCTCCATTCACATCAGTACAACAGTGGCATCTCTGAGAGCTGCAGGAGCATGTGTGTGTCCTGAAAAATGGAAGAAGAACAGGGACTGTATTTACCTTTATCAGGCAAAGCTGGGTAACATGCTGTCTGCATCAAAACGGACAGGACATAAAGGCTTTGATACACGTCATGAGTCATATCGGAACTTATCAATACAGTATGCAATTTACAATTTATTTGAATTGGTATTTGTATTTAGATTTTCTATGTAATAATAGCACATATGAAAGTCTAAATACAAATAGCGCATATTTAAGAGGGTATTAAGTGTTTATTTTATATATAAACACTATTTACAATAAAAAACACTACCCTGATGAATGGTTTTTAACTAAAACGATTTGTCCAAAGTGCAGTTATAAGAATAAAAAAATTAAGATTTTTGGTAACACTTTAGTGTAGGGTCCAATTCTCACTATTAACTAGTTGCTTATTAGCATGCCTATTATTAACATATTGGCTGATTATTAGTACTTATAAAGCACATATTCTGTATGACCATATTCTACATCCATAATCCTACCCAATACCTAAATTGAACAACTAATCTTTAACTAACATGAATATATGCAGCAAATTAGGAGTTTATTGAGGCCAAAGGAGTTAGTAATGGGTTTGTAATAGCGAGAAATGGTACATTAAATGTGACCCAGGAATAATATTTTTTATTTTTTTTTTTTTTTTGCTCTGAATATAAATAAGAATAGTGTGTATGTTTAAAATTGGAACAAACAAGTACACTGTAAAATCCAATAGTTTACCTTACTTAGATTTAATTAGTTATCTTTACTTAGTTGTTATACTTACTAGGTTTTAATAAGTTACACTTAATTTCAAGGCAGATACAACAACATACTGCTTTGAGTGAAGCTTACTTAAAATAATCAAGTAGTCACAAAGGAACAAATGACATTAATAAACCAGTGAGAGGAAGCAGTGCACTAATATGTTGCTAATGTGCAACATAACAACAGAAGAAGAAGAAAAGAAAAAGAGTCTTAATAGACTTTTCACCCATTTCATCCATGTCTGCAGTTATCTTTCACTAGTTGCATTCACTCGTTTCCCACAGTCATCTTGAATGTTGAATTTTCAACACAACTGAAATATTTGAGAGAACATCACACAAGCTAACTTCATAAATTGATGTTTGATGTACTAATGTTTGTAATATATATAGTGATTAGCGTTCCCTTTGGTTGGGCACTTGGAACTTAGTTTATGTTATTATAATTTTCTTCCTGTTAAAGCAGTAATGCATCATCAATTCAGAGTTATTTGATTTCAAGGGAAGAAAAGTATAATAAATAGGTTGCTTTTAGAAAGTGACCTATCTTTTATTTAAGGCATTGGTTTATTTTTTTGTGTGTTTATTAATGAACTTTTTCAAATTTCATTTTTCATAAATACCATGAGATGCTTTTAATTGGGTTTATATAATCCTTAAATAGTGTGTGGTAATATGCTGAAGTCACACACAGATTTAAACATTCAGCATGTGAATCACAACAATGGTAACAATTCAGTTTCATTTATTTTCATTAATTGTAACAATAACCATTTTATTTGCTCTTTTTGTTGAGCTACTACTGACACAAGACAGCAAATAAAATCAACAACTGTAAAACAAAGCAACTGCATAATTTATTCTGCCGCAATGCACTCTGGAAGTCAGTGAGTAGCTATATTAAGTCATGAGTAAACCTAAATGAAAGGATCAGGTACCCCCTGCAGTTCTTTTTTAGTTACTAGAACTCTCGGGTAAGTAAACTATACTAACTAGGCATCTGTCAGTACAACATTATTCCTATTTCAATCTTTCAAGGCAATTGGTTTGCATGCTTTTTTTAAGTAAGCCCAACTAATTAGATTTTACAGTGTAGCATTGAACCAATTCTTTCAAAAACACTGAAACTTTAAAAAGTGACTCACTTTGAGTGATTCATTGAATCACTGAATCATTAAAACACTGATTCTCTCTGCTGTGGCATTTGGATATATTTTTGTTGGTGGTGCAAAATAAACAGTAAATATTCGGTTACACTTTACTTGAAGGGGTGTGCATAAGACTGACATGACACCTTCATAATCATGACATGACACCTAAATAATAATGACATGACACATGTCATGAATATGAAAGAGGTTTTATGCATGTTTATGACAACTGTCAAGAAGTCGTCATTCGCTCAGTTATGTAATTTTTAATGCAAGGATGACATTGTTTGAGATGTCTTTGTTATGGGCTATGGTTAGGGGTAAGGGTAGGGGTAGGGTTAGGTCAAATAATGTCATATTTGCATTAAAAAATGACATAACTGAGCGAATGACACTTAATGACAGTTGTCCTAAACATGCATAAAAAACCTTCATATTAATGACATGTGTCATGTCATGATTATGAAGGTGTCATGTCAGTCTTATGCACACCCCTTCAAGTAAAGTGTTACCAATATTCTAATAGTCTAAATTGGTATGTTTCGCAATAATGACTTCTTATTTAAGAAACTGTTGTAGAAACTTAATATTTACTTGCACATATAAGCCTCATGTGGAAAAAAAAATTAGGACAACCGAATTAAGTCCATGTTTTTTTGTATTCAGGCATAAAAAAAAGTCTGCTTGTCTTTGGCAGGTCTCTTAAATTTGCAAAATAAAACCTCAGATATGAACAAAACAAACAGGACATACACACCGTGCATTACTTAGTTAACAAAAAAAGCCAATATGGAAAAGCATGTGTGACAAAGTGTGGACACCCTTACTGTAACATAGAATTTAAAATAAGGGGTAAATAGCATCAGGCTTGCTAATCAAATGCCTTGATTTAACTGATCATCTGCAAGTGTGAGCACCTCTATAAAAGCAGTTTGTTCTAGCAATTTGTTGGTCTGGAGCCTTCAGGTGTGTGTTAACACAATGCCAAGGAGGTAAGACATCAGCAATGATCTTAGAGAAGCAATTGTTGCTGCCATCAGTCTGGGAAGAGTACTACGGCCATTTCCCAACAATTTGAAGTTTTGCATGTTTGGAAGGCTTGCCAGAGGAAAGCCTCTTCTATCTGAAAAAAGTATGGCAGCACGGTTTAGGTTTGCAAAGTTGCATCTGAACAATCCATAAAACTTCTCGAGCAATGTGCTTTGAACAGATGAGACCAAAGTGGAGATGTTTGGCCATAATTCACAGTACCACATTTGGTGAAAGCCTAAAGAGCATATCAGCACAAACACCTCATACCAACAGTCACACATGCTGGTGGATGGGTGATGATTTTGGGTTTGTCTTGTAGCCACAGGACCTGGGCACCTCACAGTCATTGAAACCACCATGAACTCCTCTGTATACCAAAGTATTCTAGAGTCAAATGTGAGGCCATCCGTCTGACAGCTAAAGTTGGGCCAGTACTGGATCATGCAACATGACAATGATCCCAAGCACAGCAGCAAATCTACAACAGAACGGCTGAAAATAAAAGAATCAAGGTGTTTCAATAACCCAGTCAAAGTCCGGACATCATCCTGACTGAAATGCTGTTGCGAGAGCTGTGCATAAACTTGAATATAAACTGGAGCAACGTTGTAAAGACGAGTGGGCCAAAATTCCTCCAGAATGATGAGAGAGGACCAGATCATGTTTATTATGTCCTGGCACAGAAAACCATTGGAATTCAATAGGGTGTCCTAACTTTTTCACATGACTGTATATTTACGTTATATGAATCTACTTAATAATCTTGTTATTATTAAGCTTATTTTAGGAAAAATTCAGCATCATGTCATAATTGCAATCATGTGAGTAAACATCTTCATATTGTAAAGTACACAGTAACTTTCTTTGATGTTCAATAGCTAATGATTTATACATTGAAGTGTAAATTACAGTGCATAATGTCTCATTTCTAATAATCGTCTCCAAGCTAGAACAAGCAGTCAACAGAAGGTGAACTTGGACTGAAGCAAATAATTTTTTTACTCCCAGAAAACGAGTGAATAATGGAGAGTGTGATGAATTCATTTTATTCCTCTCCAGGGGAGTCCACACCTCTGATGCAAGATTGGATTTGCTACAGAAGGGAGACATGGGACTAGCCTCTCCGTGGCATTTTGGAGAGCGCAATTAGCCTTCTATTCTCACTTAATGGTAAAAAGGTAAGCTACAACAGCACTATATAATATATATATATGTATATTTATATATATATATATATATTATATATATAATATATATATATATAATATATATATAATAATATATATATAAATAATAGATATATATATATACTATAATATAGTATAAAGTATAGGAGGACAATGCATAGATATTTTTGAGGTGGCCTTGTCCCCGGCATGTCTTGCTGTTCGTGTATATTGGGAAGCTATGGAACTGTCTTAAACAAATATAGAATGCTGAGAAGGTGTGAGTAGTTAGTGTATTTAATTTAATGGAGCCCTAATGGCTAAACCATTATAACGATATTGAAGTCCTCACTGTGAAAAGCATTGCCAAGGCAAAAAGGGCTTTAGGAAATACGCTGCTCTTCCATTAGCTAATTGAATCTGAATGGTTTCTGTGGATGCTCCCTGATGCTTTTACCAGCGATTTGATCAGACCCAAATATTTTCTGTTTAGCGCTCTGAGGACAACAAACAAGAGAAGAGTATAACCTCTCTCAAGCCTCAGATATACACATGAAAGTTGAATTTGAAAACCCCCTAATGGATGACATACCTTTGTGTTTTTAGTGTTTGTTGTACGGTGAATACAGTAATTTCTAATTTTCTAGGGTTTGGAAGCAAAGCTAATGGATCAGTCAGGAATAGTTGCAGAGCTAATGGATTAGTCGGTGTCATAGTGGTTTGGAATGGCTGCGATGTTACTACTGTGGTGGGAGAGCAACAGAAAAACTGGCAAAATTACAGTACATGATTATCATGTTGTTCCTGTTCTCATTTCTGGACCTTTTGTTACTCTAAGGCCAGAAAAGACACGCAAAGTGAAGAGTAAAGTGGTACACACGGTAAAGTGGCTCCACTAATTTTATTCTATTCAGACTTTTACACTGTTTGTGTTCTCTCCGTATGCCTTATTTTTTATTTCACAATCTTCACATTGATTTGCTGCCAAAATGGACCACTGCAGTACATGACAGGGAATTGGAGTGAAATGTCAGTCGCAGTCTTTTAGTCTGTCACCCCTCTCCCATCCTTAATTGGTGAGTGTGACGACCTTTGAGACTGGGCAAGATCTTAAGATAAACAGTATGAGTGACATTTTGAGTTGGCTAGTGGGATGCAGTGGACATGGAGAAAGTATGGCCATTCATATATAATTTGTCATGTTTTAGGATCAGGCCAGATATAAAGCTAAGTACAGGTGAAGTGTGCAATAGTGATAGAAAAAATGAACTTCAAAACTTTGAATGAGTTCAAAATTATTCACTATTTTGAAGATCTTGAAACACCATGCACTGGTGATGCCTGCAGGTCAAAACTGTGTAAATGCAATAAAAACTCATAAAACACCTTCTACAAATTAAATGTTACGCACACAATACATAGAGTATGTGTTTATATCAATTTGAATATGGAACGTGTTTGTATAGTATGTGTTCTTTTATTAATTTGGAGTGCTTGTTTGGTTGTTAAGTCTTCCTTTTTATTATACAGATGTGTCACTGAAAATGTCTACAAATTAATAAAAATGATCTGAGATCAGGTATGAACCATAGACCCAGGTTTATGGGTACTCTGAGAAAATTTGGGGTTTAAACTATAATTTAAATTTGGGATGTTCACCCATTGATATGAAAAATCTTACCATGAATTACCCCCTCAAGCCATCCTAGGTGTAAATTAATCTTCATATTATGGTTGGGTAAAGTTTAAAAGGAGATTCTTCTTACACAAAAAGCCACCGATTCCATCAGAAAGGACTTTATAACCCACAGAGCAGTAGTGTGGTAGTGGGTACTTTATTTTGCTCCAGAAACTCGGCGCACACGTTTCCCCCCCCCCCCCCCCCAGGGCCAGGAACATTTTAATGTAACTTTGATTGTATTCGTCAAAGAAGAAAGTCAAACACACGATGGCTGAGGGTGAATAAATAATTTGCGGTAATTAAAAAATTTTGGGTGAACTATCCATTTAAATGAATAGTTTACCCAAAAGTGAATATTCTGTCATCATTTACATGCCCCATACATTCAAACCTGTATGACTTTCTCATCTCAGTGTTTTGATTATTCTGTATAGTGAAAGTCAGTGGGGTCTAGTGTTGCTTTGAGCCCCACTGACTTTGTATGGACAAAGACAGTTGAAATATTCTTACAGTGAAATAAGATTCACTATCCATATAATGAAAGTCAATGGGGCCAAAAGCCACACTGGACCCCACTGACTTTAATTTTATGGACAAAAACAGTAGAAATAGTCTTCAAACTGTCTTATTTGTGTTTGTAGAAGAAAGACTGCATACAGGTCTGGAACAACATGAGGCTGAGTAAATAATGACAAATACTAGTTTTAGGTGAACTATCCTTTTAAAAGACACTTAATATTAAGTAAGATTATTGCTTTGACTACACTGACACAAAACTTTAACTGACTTGAGCTAAATAATGAAACTACTGTCTTCAGTTGAGCTGCTTATCACTGAATTGAATTGAATTATCAATGATATAAATATAATTGAACACAGTTGATGAACTTTACACAATTATTGAACTGAACTTAATCAACATTGAACTTTACTTGAGCTGAATAACAACACCATCTTGATAAAGCTGCACAATTTTTATTTGCCTCATATTTGATGAAGTTTACATCATTAATTTGGTTACTGTCCTGTTTAATACTGTGGAGCTGTGTTTAAACAATCTCTATTGTAAAGCACTATATAAATAAACTTGAATTTTAAGAACTGTGCATTTTTGCCAAGATCAGGTTCAATGGAGACACACAAACGTCTTCAAAGTCTCTCCAGATGACATATACTTGTTAAATTGCTATGTCTGCATAAATCTGCTTTTTAATAAACTGTGAACCCATAGAGCCTCTGCACTGACAATGTAATAGTGAAAACCTGGTTTCCTTTATCTCACCATTGAAGCTTGAAGACATTAGATTCTCACACTTGGTTTCACAAACATCAGTTGTATTAAAATCACATAATATCTCAACGGCTCCTGGCAGACTGTTTAATAAGAGCTCATGCACTAGTATTATGATTTCTGTAATGAGAGTGACAACCTTAATCTGACCCTGTCTGTGAACACTTCCAAAGGCAGGAAAGGCTGAGGCCAATTAGGGTGGGATCGTTTACAGGGGATGACACCCTCCGAACAAGAAAGCGAGAAAACATGCCCCAATTACCAGCCGGTGATGTCATCACTTGCGGTCAGACACGCTTGATTCCTACATGATGTGACGGATGCGCTGAGAGCCCCGGTGCTTCTGTGAGAAACATGCAGAGCAAGTTCATGACAGGGAGGAGGCATAAGCTTCATGACACAACACTCATTCACTGGCTCTGACCGATGATTTTCACATTGCACATTTCATATTTAGATATGGAAAAAGTATTTCCCTTTATTCATTAGCACATCAGTGGAGCTGACTTGTATTTTCTCCATAGAGGGATTTAGCAAAGGAAGCGAGAGTGAAGGTTGAGCCAAAGGCACACTAGACTCTGTCTCCCCCTGAGGTATGCTTATTCGATTAGAGTCACACTGGGATGAAGACTTTAAGAGATAGTTTCTCATGTTTGGCTTTGCCCATACATACTCTCCTGAAACAGGCCTAATGTATCTTCAGGGGCAGATAACCTAGATGAAATTTCACATTTAAAAGCAAAGTGTGTGTCCTTGCTTATAGATACCTTTCTATTGATTTGCTCTGCTATGTGAACAGCATGTATCTAAGATGGGCTGCCATCTGCGGGTTTAGAGGATGTTTGTATTCATGGGTGAAACCCACAGAACCCAACCTCATCTGTTGATCTATGCAATGTGATGTTACATAACCCCCTGGTATTGTTTTGTCAATAGCAATGGATATGTCAATAGCTAATTCTGCCATGTTATTGTTTGTTTTGTTTGGACCCATTTTATGGGTCTTGGAAATTATATTGAATGTTCCATTCATGAAGAAAATTAGGTGATTGAGCAGGCCCATGGGAGCACTTTTGCAACCGACTGCATTTAACTGCAGAACTTGGGTGCTTAGCGCTTTCAGTGTTGGAGGAAAATATAAACTGAGTGTGATTACTCAATATCAGCTGCCAGTGTCACCATTTGAGGATGAACTTCTAATTTTGTAATTTCTGCAGAACCTTCATTGCTGTGTTACCATGAGAACAATAATAATGCAGAAGCTGTAACTGTTTCGGTCCTGGAGACCATTAATGTAATGAGACACAATGAGAATAGTAAAAAACAAGCAAACTGAAGTAGAGAGCTTGTATTATGCAGTTCTGTGTTTGAAATCCATTTGTATAATTTGTACTTTAGTTCGGAGCAGATGCACTTAACTGGTCATTCCATAGAATCGGTGCTTCTTCTATTGTGAAAATGTGTTGTTGTTTTTTTAGAGTTCTGAATGTTCTATCAGACAAAGAATGTCTTTAAATGTTAATAAACTGCATTGTGCCATTTCCTACTAAATTAAAGTTGGGATATAGCCATGCCTTTAAAAAAATAACAAGGTTAACAATTTTACAGTTAATTTAGTTATTGCTTGCTATGTGCTAAATATAACGAGTGTTTATTAGAAAGACAATTTAATGTTGATATTTCTACCAATATCCAGTTTTCAGTTATCAGTCATTTGCTGTCATGGTAGCATAGTGGATATTTTAAGATCGCCACCTACTGACAAAATGAAAATATAAGATAAAATGATAAATAGAGAAGACACTTTTCCTTGAAGAGTTTATATCAGGGTTCCTCAAATCTTGCCCTGAAGGACCAATGCGCTGCAGAGTTTAGCTCAAACCCTGATCAAACTCACCTACCCGTGATTTTCTAATGATCCCAAAGACATTGATTAAAATGCTCAGGTGTGTTTGATTAGGGTTAAAGCTCAAACTCGCACGAAGTGATCTCGTTGCCAGATTTGAGGAGCCCCTGGTGATATGCTGAAAAGATGTAAAAATTTTCTTTAGAGAGATAGATAGAGAGATAGATAGCATAGATAGATAGATAGATAAGATAGATAGATAGATAGAGAGTATTAATAAATAAATAAGTAAAACTCCTGCATTCAAATGGGTTTATGACAACACACAGTAAAAGTTAATGTCAGCTTTTCATTGTTTACACGTTCACAAAGGACATAGAAGGCACTGATAATAACGCCTGCTTTGCCCACCCTCAGCTCACTATCAAATACAGTAATGCAGTGGCCCCTATGGGTTACCTTGTGCACAACAATTTTGCATATTTCTCTGGTTTCAGATTACAATTACCATTAAAGTGTTGCTAAAATCCGCTGTTAGTGACTCGTCTCGATTCAATGACTTCTTTCTATTTACGAACGAAAACGCTGAGAAGAGTTGCAAAAGATTTCCTAAGGTCCAGAGGGACTGTCCTGATGCACGTTTCATAAAATCGTTCATGATTTGAGAAGCAACGAGACGACTTGAGCTTGATTCAGTGCAGAATCAAGCGCTGTCCGCGGTGCTGAACTCCGGATCCGGCGCTGTCCGCGGTGCTGAACTCACTGTGGCGACCTATTGAAGATGAAACGCTCCTCTGTCTCATTCCTCTCCGCACTCAACTTAGTAGCGCTGTCTCAGACGATGCTTTTCTGTCTGCTCTGGCGGCGCGAGCATCTCCAATGTAGATAAACTTACTTTCGCAGTGGGGAAACGTAATGATATCGAATCTATACTCGTTTATTAACTTGACATCAAAATGTTTTCTCGGCGGAGGTGCCGAAGACCAAATGGCGTTATACTGTTTCACCTGCAGTATTTGGGAGTTGATTTAAATGCCGCGGATGACTAGATGATCACGAGAAGGAAGTGCTTTTGTACAGATGTTTTGGATCTTTTTTCCTTCCTTTTTCATTTTCTGAGAGGTCACTTAATGATCGGGGAAGGATAATTGCGTTTCTGGATATGTCATTTCTGAAGTGGGCATGATCAGCTTTCATTTGTAAATATTATAGACATCGGATTATCTGTTCTGTTGGAGTAAGCGATTTTTTGCACCAACTCGAATTGGAATGATTTTTGTGGTCTTATCGTCACGAAGGTGCACTTGCTCGCTTGATTACGATTCCAACAAAGTGGAAACAGACATTTCAACGCGGTAAGTCGAGTCCAGCCACTTGGTTAAAATGTATTCGTGTTCATTGCAATACTTCAATGCAATAATAATTATGTTCACGATCATATTAATTACTAAAATGCATTTTTCTCTACATTCAAGGCAGGCAGTCTCTGCACAGATGCATTCAGCATGCCAGAGGCAGTCATTTTATGATAGACTAGACGTATTGTCAATACTAGACTTGCTTTCAGTGTAAAAAAGAAACTCTTTCTTTGAAGTGCTATCCTCTGGCAGCTCCTCTGCTTTTCTAAGTGCAGAATCTCACACTACCGTGCCGTTTTATGGTTAATTTCTCGTGCTTTCACGAGTGAAGAGGCATTTGGACCGAAGGCCATTACGCACTCGTTAATGACACAGAAACCGTGTCTTTTCTTCAGGGCTCTAGGAGTAGATGAAATTCAGAGCGTAGAAATGTACGGACATGGTCAATGCACACCTATCTGCAGTGCTATGAGGGATTAGAAGCTGGAGAGCTACCTGTTGTCCCTGGGAAATAGATATCCTGGCTAACTTTGTTGAGCACTGTCTATGATGCCTGTGATTATCTGGGTTTTTGTTTTTGTTGATTTACCTACTTTGTTCTTCGGGGATTGTTTTCTCGTACACACGCTTTTCTTTTGAAGTAATATCTTCACCCCCTCCTGATACAGAGCTTACTAATACCAGAGCCAGCACATAATGTAGGAGGAAAGCACACCTCGTTTATATGAGCTGACTCTTCATCAATCTATGGGTATCTTCGGTGCATTCTGTATGGGAACAAATGGCAGATCTTTAACAGAGATTAATCAGTATGGGAGACAGGGGAGTGCTGTAACATTGGGTGAGTTTTAACACCATCAGCTTAACCAATTAGAAATGAGCTACACGAATGAAATCACTAACATACATGATCACCATCCTCACGAGAAGGCAGTAGAAGTTTAATACAAGAAAAAAAAATAAAGAAAGCAAAATGTCAGGTTTACAAACTGATTTGCAAATTTGTGATCCCCTGAACCAGCTCATTCAGATTATTTAATCTAATATACAACATGTCTATTTTGCTATCTACATGTTTACATCGTGACTGACCAGATGCGGAGGGATGGGAGAAGGATATACAGCGATTTTTTTTAAATGCTAGAATTTAATTAAAAATCATCTCCATGTTTAACATTTACAATATAAAATTAAATTATTACTGAATTAAAGTAAATTTGGGTACCACAACCAATTCAAACACAACATTTAAAACTCGCACCTCAAAGGTAGGTAATGGCACTTTATGTACTTGACACTTATTTATACAGTTTACTAAAGGTTTGTCATATATTTATAAACTGCTAAAGAAAAAACATACATTGTTACAACACTCCCCATTCATCCCTGTACATGGTTACTTTTTTTCGGCAAACTGTACTTTGATCATTAACTTATAGTGTGACGATATTTTATCAGTTAACATAAAGAAAATGCATGCCCAGTTATCAAGCTACGGGTTGTTTACATTTCTTTCAGTGTCATATTTGCAGCATGGAGACTTACAACTTAAGGGACCTGAGACACTCTCCTTGAATGCGTCAGACTGCCGCGGCGAAGGATGGGCCCTTTTCTCCCGGCGATTTGCGTCGTGCTGCTCGCCCTGAACGCCGCTGTCTCGCCGGCCTCTGTCGGCCCTGAGGACTATCCCGCCACGGACGAGGCCGAGAGAACTGCCAACAATGACATCATTTTCGATGACTACCGAGGGAAAGGCTGCGTGGATGACAGTGGCTTCGTGTACAAGCTCGGGGAACGCTTCTTCCCGGGCCACTCGAACTGCCCGTGCATGTGCACGGAGGACGGTCCTGTCTGTGACCAACCCGAATGCCCTAAAATACACCCCAAGTGCACCAAGGTGGAACACAACGGCTGTTGCCCCGAATGCAAGGAGGTCAAAAACTTCTGTGAATATAGAGGGAAGACTTATAAAATCCTGGAGGAGTTCAAGGTAGGATCACGTTGCCTCCCAATTACCAGAATAATTATTCTATGCACGAATATGGGGCTATTGTATGAATTTAGCATTGCATCGTGTATCCCCCCACACGCCTGTGGTTAATTATTAGGTGAGTCTTGCACTCCAGCTGAAACCTCAACCATGTAGGCTACAGTGGAGAATCACATGGATATACAATTTCTAAAGGGAGTAAGCCTTCCACTATTTTCAAATTGTGGGTGGATTGTACTTTACACTGTTTGAATTTAATAATCATGCCTGCAAGTTTCACAAATCTGCCTCAGGACAGCATACATGACAATATATTTCAAATTCTGGCATCATATGTCAAAATCAGACACTCAAGACCACTATATACACTATGTCCTTAAATATATGTATTTGCGAGGGTGGGTCCGTGCTATGAGGCGGCGTATCAACTAAGGAAGATTAGAGCTGTGCCACAGAAACAATCCACTTGACAAAGCAATCCATTTAAAACTAGTGTGCATTTTCTCTTGATTTTAGATTCAAGTTATTTATATTGATCGGAAGAAGAAAGCAAACCCATCAATCATACAACAAAGCACTGAAGCATTCTTAAAAAGACCCATCAGCCATATAGATACATGAATGTTGTGCTGCATTATGAACCATTCAGCCAACTTGAGGTTCATAAGACGTAGAACTGACAAATAAATCATGCATTTGGTATTTCATGACCGCTTTATCAGGCCTAACATGTTGTTAGCTCTTTGGTGTCATGCCTCATATCAACCCACTGTACACACTTCCGCACAACTGACGAATAACAGAAGTAGTCTAATAAGCAGTTGCAAGTACTAGATATTTATCTAATAATATGTAGTGTATATGAAACATAACTAACATCAGCAGGACCCTTGTTTACTTTGGTCCATTTCCACTGGCAGGGTTGGAAATAGAAGGTTGTACATCTTTAATTCTCACATAACAGAAATACTCTCAGAAGAATTTATGTCAGAGAATTGAAACCTGCGACACCAGGAAGGCAACTGATGAGATAAAACAGTAAAAAAACAAAATTTACTTTCACCCACAAAGCTCTTTCAGCAAGTGCAAACGCTAATCTAAGTTTTAGGTATCAACAAAGGGCAAAGCAATAAATCATCACACACAAAATTAGTCTTTGGACTCCACCTCGCAAGTGCACCTTTTAGATTGTTTCCTGCACTTGTTAGCACCATTAATGGATTTCATCTCTCTTGAGAACTTGAATTCTGTACCCTTTGGGATTTTCTGATTTTGTCACAGTAATTTAAATATTAATATAAATATTCATGTTTAAAGTTATATTAATACATTGTGACATTGATGTTTATTTATTAATTTATTAGTTGCAATATTTAGTTGTAAAGATTGATGACACCAGGCAAAATCCTATTTTCAAAAATATATTTTAGGGTAAACACAATATATTAAGTAGAAAGAACAGACCATAAGAAATGTTCTTTGATGTTTCTGATATTTTATACTTCACTGGCCACATTGGTAATTATGTATTTAATCTTAGAAGTGATGCTTTGGATCTTTTTCATGGCTTCATGGCTTTGCACTGCATGTATCTTGAATCTTCTCTCTCTAGAGAACAAGATATCGTTAGCATTCATCTTATGCTTACTGATTCATTGAGTGTAATCTTGAGATAATGTAAATTCAGGCCTTTTTAGAAAACCTGTCTCCTGACATTAAATGTATTGCAAAGATTATTATCTTAGACTATATTACCAGTAGATCAAAACCCGAACAATGTTTAATATCAGGATTACAGTGGGGTGGAAGGTCTATGTAATTCAGTCTCACACTGGGTGATGAATTTCCCATCCGGCAATATCTGATATATTATCACTCACCAGTTCTGTTGTATCAACATGGGGCTGGCCAGCTTCAGAGCTGCTTTTTGACAAAATCAGCATTTTATTGCAATTCACAGTGTTTTCTTTGAGGTGTCAAGCTGTATTCAGTTTCACATACGTTGGCCACAATCAAATTAGAATCTACAAAAGCTGGCAAGGTTAGAGCACTTCATTTAGGCTCCAACATCTAAGGAAACTTTTTGTGGCTAGCAAGAAGGTTAAATTACATAATTGGCATAGGGAAAGAGTGCCAAAGTCAAGCAGTTTCTTTTTAATTAGGGTCTCATAGACTTTTTAAATTAAATCCATCTTTGTTAGGCGCCCGATAAGCCCTGTTTTGATGCAAGTGCATGTTTCAGCAAGACATATTTGCCCATGTAAGTCTGTTGATAAAAAGATCAGGTCCATCAATACCACATGTTCTCTCCAACCTTGAGTGGAAGGACAACTTACAATCTTTTATTACCTCTAAAACGGTTTATCTGGCTCTATTGATTACCTCCTCTCAAAAGAGACCCTGATTGAAAACCCATAAACAAAGCCAAGCAATTCATAACTTGCAGAAATCCCTTTTTGATCAGTTTTCCGCTCTGAATTTGACGTGCACATTAACCAAACGAGGCATCATCGCTCAATAGTGTCCAGTGAGATCTCTTTGAATTAAAAAGCAAGTACTGAGGTCCAGCTGCGAATGGGAATCAAAGGGCATCACGGTGCTTGATAGCTGATCCAATTAAGAGAAGCCGACAGGGTAACCTTTGGTGTGGGCTACATTGGCATTTCCTCAGCCGTTCTTTGGCGAGGACTGTGTTTACTTGGCTCTGCAGGAGTGGGAGGAGCCCCACTGAGATATGAATCTTACACGCGGAGAAGGCTTTTCACAGTAGAATGAGGCAGACCAATCAGTCAGTGGAGCTTCTTGTTGTTACTAATCGCTGCAAATGACAGCTGAGTGACGGATTTCCAAACGAAAGACCTGAAGTGCATTATCAAAGCAATGCACGCTGACCTGTGTGCAACCCAGCTTGACCCGGACAGTTATGTGGCTTTTTAAATGTCACGATTTCCAGGCTGAGGGTGATTGAAAGAGCTATAGGATTTCTACCAACACAACCGAGTTAATCACATCACTTCTAAAGCACGGCGATAATTGTCTTGATTTTTACAATGTTCCAGTGAAAGTTCAGGAAGAGCATGTTCTTATAATCCTGTCAATCGAAACCTTGAGAGAATAAACTATAACGGCCAATTACTTCACTGCTCTGGACCTGCACCTTTTCTCTCTGTACACTGTGTATTAGGATGCCAAACCAGCTCTTTTAGATCATAATAAAAGGAATTTGTGAAATATTTGAATCATTTAAAAAATGTAATATTTTATGCAATATAAAAATACAAGCACAGCGGTTGCAAAAATATTTGGACATTTATGCATCACTTAAAAGTGTATATTACTGGATTAGATCATTGAAAAAAATTAAAATGCAAGCACACTTAAGCAAGCACAAATCAAAAATGTGGGGTCAGTAAGATATTAGTAAGACAGCAACGATATACAGTACAAGTGCTGTGACAAGTCTCAGTTAGTCTAGCACAGTGCACATAGCAAGGTGTTTTTAATAAATTAGACCAAAATGAATAGAATAGAATAGAATAGAATAGAATAGAATAGAGCAAGGATGCATTATATTGAGGATTGCTTTTATTGAGCAAGGATGCATTATATTAATCAAAATATTAAAATATTCCAAAATATTCTAAATAAATATATGTTCTTTAGAACTTTCTATTCATCAAAGAATCCTTAAAATCATGGTTAACACAAAAATATAAAGCAGCACAACTGTTTTCAACATTGATGAGTTTCTTGTGCACCAAATTAGCATATTAGAATGATTTCTGAAGGATCATTAAGACCATTGGAGTAATTGCTGCTGAATATTCAGCTTTGCCATCACAGGAATAAATGACCTTTTAAAATATATTAAAATAAAAACAGATACTTTAAATTGTAATAATATTTCACAATATTACTCTTTTGCTGTATTTTTGATCAAATTAATGCAGTCTTGTGAACATAAGAGAATCATACAAGATCAAAAAAATACAACAACAACAAAAATCTTACTGACCCCAAAGGAGAACTGGGACCATTTTATTAGTTAAATATAATCACTTTTTTTTTTTTTACAGATACTACTTGGTTTGATAGTTTGCAACTAATGTAAAGAAAGTGTCCAGATACATTTTGGTGCCACCTTACCCAAGAACAACATATATAACACTAGGAGTGTAACAACATATAAAACGCATGATTAAGTGGTAAATTTAGGTGATTTTAGGGGGCAGTGGGATTGGGGTTCTGGGGGGTAGTGGTTCCTTTTCTGCTGTTGTGTTATATTCCCTAAGAGCTCTGAAACTTACCCTCAGTAGGTGTTTCACCTACAGGGTTCCCCAGCAGCTGTGGAAGGGAGCCACTCCACCGCCGCACCCCCAGCCACTGCTCAGCTGCAAGCAAGAGGCCGGAGCTATAGGGTGAGTTCAGATCCCAGGCAGAAAGTCTAGGGCCGGGATGTGAGCTCTGAACGATCCCGTCTGTGCGCCTGGGATTACCAGAGAGAGGAATACCTGTGAGAGAGGGTGAGAAAATGAAGATGTGAGGGAATGGCTTATAGATAATAAAATACGCTAAATAAAATTAGACATATCATTTCATAAGGTCTCATATCTGGGCACCTTCATTGGATTTTTCTTGCTGAATCCTCAAGCATTCAGAGAAAACATTGTTTTGTAAATGAATCAGATAACATGCTCGGTTCCTCAAGGTTTTGAATTGTCTTTTCACAAATATCGCTCAGTGCTTAAACAATAGAACAGTGCACCGGCATCTCAGAACAGGCGGCAGTGCATTTTTCATGCTGAATATTCAACGATGAAATGCCCATTTAAATTCCATCAAAAACAAGGCAGTGTTTATCACTGTCTAGAGACTGCAACTTTATTAAAACAGATATGTAGAGTAATTGGTTTAGTATGGAAGCCTGTTTCCACCAAAAGACAGAAAAATGAAAAAGGTAATTGTGACTTTTCATCTCACAATTTATTAATTAACAATCAAATTAATTAATCAATTAATTAATTTTCTCACAATTCTGAGAAGAAAAGTCTGATCAGTGAGATATAAACACACAAAAGTGAAAAAAAGGTCAGAAGTGTGACATAAAAAGTCACAACTACCTTTTTATTTTTTATTCTGTGGCAAAAAAAAATACATCTTTGGAAAAAAGTCAGTTGCAAGAAATACACTTAGAATTGTGAGATGTAAACTTGGAATTGCGAGAAAAAGTAAGAATTCTGTGTTTGTACTTTGCAATTCTGACTTTTTTCTCCGAATTCCGAGTTTACATTGTGCAATTCTGTGTTATGTCTCACTTTTTGTTCTCACAATTGCAAGAAACAAAGTACGAATTGAGATATGAATTCAGAATTGCAAAAAAAGTCAGAATTGTGAGGAAAAAGTCTTAATTACCCTTTTTATTCTGTGGCGGAAACAGGCTTCGATAGTTTATTGCTTAAAAACGTTTCAACTATAACATATATCTCTCTTTTTCTCTCTCACATGCACATACACACAAAATAAGTTGCCCTCTCATCTGAATATGCTACAGTGAGCAGTAATTAGTGACTGCACTCGCAAACTCTGACACCTGTGAGAAGAAATAGCTATAAAAAGCACCTGAAATGAATTGCTTAAATTGATTTTCCGATCCAACTGCCTGAGGAACAGCACAGTTTTAATTTAAAACACTGATTAAAAGCTAACAAGTAGGCCGGCTGAAACTGGAACTATGAAATGGTTTCAGAAAAGTTTCATCTCATATTCCAATTGCTTCAAGCTGAAATCAGTGGTTACTTCAGTATCTTCATTTTCCCACCATCCTCTCGGTCTTGTATTCCCCAATCCTGGTGTTGTTTTAACATAGTCACATAGGAATGCAACCTTTGCAACCAACCGTGATCTTTAACATTTTCTGAAGGCATTTCGCATGAACCTTTTAGTCACCCCCATATCTGGAACTACATTTCCCAGAATGCTGTCAGAACGATGCAGCTCAGCATCTGTGCTTTAACTCATGAGGATCTGATGACTCAAGCTCAGTGCATATGAGCCATCAGTGGCACCATTAGTGAATATAACCGGTTTTAACCTCTTTTTACCACTTTGGAACCAACATGCCTACACAATTCTGTGGTGAGGCCCCATGGAGGAAATTCTGTCATTATTTATTCACCCTCACGGCGTTCCAAACCCATAGTTTGGAATGTTTCCCAGGTGTTATTTTGTCTTTAGGAATTTCCATTGAACCAAATAGTGACTGTGTCTGTCACAGTCTAATAAGGACTCAAAACGCCATAACAGAATGATGAAAGTGACTATAGACAATAGTTTGATTTGTGTTATTGATTAATAACTACTTCTACTTTATTGGGCATGAGTCATATGGTGACTTTATCAACAATTTTTTTGTCCAGTTTTAAACTTGACTTTTATGGTCACTGTAAACTTCTTGTTATGTGGAAACAAGCTGCATAAACAAATATTACAACCTCTCATATTTTGTTGCATGATATATACTGGTGATCTAATAATGGCAGAAATTAAATGATGCTTTCTCAATTTGGGGTGAACTAATCTTTCCATTTCTACAGATCATGTTACACATACTAACAACGCATGTCTGCAGGAACATTTAGACATTTAACCATCATTATTCTCACACTTCGCAACCATTAATGTAAAAGTCACATACACTACCATTCAAAAGTTTGGGTTACAAACTTTTTGTAACCCAAGTTACAGTAAAAACATTTAGAGTAATACAAAATATTCCTATTTCAAATAAATGCTGTCCTTTTGAACGTTCTATTCATCAAAGAATCCTGGAAAAAAAATGCATCTACAAAAATATTAAACAGCGTAATGTTTTCAACTGTTTCTTGAGGACCAAATCAGCATTTTAGAATGATTTCTGAAGAATCATGTGACGCTAATAGTTGCTGAAAAGCTTTTGAATCTTGGTTGATTTTGAAACAATGCAGGCCCAGGCTGAAGAAGTCATTGTCCACTGGAGCAGAAAAGAGTATGCTTCCTCATTCTGTGCAGCGTGACGAGATAAAACCATCAGTGTTAAACTGATTCATACAGCGTCGACGAATCTAAATGTAACTGGTCAGGTGTAAAATTAGCTAAATCGTACTAGAGGCGTTTCCTCAGAAATGAAATCTTTTTAATCACATGAGCCATGAAGTAATCAATGTAATCGGACAACAGACCGAAAATGTCACAGACGTCCTTTTACACGTGTAACCCTGTGCAGTTACAGAATATTGGGCTCATACAGTCATCTGCCTTTCAATAAATGTTCAGACTGAGATCACTACCTGCAAAATGCCAAATACACTATCCAACACTCTCTCTACACCAGCGACTGCTTTAAGATTACATGGGAAGTACGACTTCTCGTATATCTTTTTCCTATAAGTTAACTTTCTCCTACTGCTTATACTGTCTCTAGAACATTTATATATTTATACACACACACAGAGAGAGAGAGAGGGGGCGGGGGGGGGGGGGGGGGGTGAGAGAGAGAGAGAAAGAGAGAGAGAGTATATATTAGATAGATCCATGTAGCACTGTTGTCACTGTTATCACCATGTGCATGATATGCTTGCTTTGGTTTGCATGTTAATAAGAGACCAGAGACAAAGTAAATGAAACCACTATTGGTCACACATCAAAACGAATTGCCAGTTGCCTTGGAAGCAGTACAAGCATGCTCTCTGAAGTGAGGTGAACTGAAACATTTTGAATAATTAGTGCTAAGAACTATGAGTCAGTAATCTATTTGAGAATAAATGGAGCCATTCCCTGAACAGAAAATAATAATAATAACAATATTATAAACACACATACTTTAAAATGTTTTTGAGTGAAAAAGCATTATTTGTGGATAATTTTGTCAATGTTCACTTAAAAACTGAGGTTTAAGCTCAGATCAATGAGGCCTACGATCAATCAGTTACAAAAATAAATACCAAACAGTTGATAAAAAGATTGAATCCAATATTTTGTAGTAATATAGCATAAGGAAATTATTTTTTTTTTTTTTTTGTAGAATACTGGGAATTGGCTGGGAATACCACAAGTACAGCAAAGTGTGAACACCCCCCCATCCCCATACTGTAAGCAGATAATTCTGGGAAGAGTAAAGCCTATACAATAAGAGTGATCCAGTCCTAGCTACACAAAGAGTCTTTTCAGCAGAACATTTTCTGTCCCTCTTGTCCTGTACTGAATGAATGTAATGAATACTTTGTAAGGATGGTTTTTCATTAGTACTGAATGTACACTTTCAATCATAATACCCAGTTAAGACATTACTCAAGTGCCCTTACCAAAGTAAAAGTTTCAAGTTTATAGTTCGTTTTTTAGAGAGAATGTTAATCTCAGCATTCTCTACAGTATACACTATGAGAACCAGATGCTCATACCCACTGCTGCCCATTGTATCCTCTTTTTTTTTTGCCTTGTGTTGGCTCTACGAAGAGTCTGGCACAATTACAAATGATTTGTATGGATAAGTTCACAAGCTCCTGTCCTACTGGACTGGATGCTGTTATCAGTGGAGAGCAGAGGATTATTAGTGTCCGTGCCACTTGCACAGTGTGCAGAGACTAAAGGGCATGACCGCTGCCAGGACAGGGGTCCCGATCTCTGTCTGTCCTCGAGACCTTCAGCTGTGATCCACGCTGGCATAGACATGAGTCAGTGTCACCTCTGTGAATACATGAAGTTCATGAATGAAAAAGAGTGCTACAATTGTGCATCACAATTTATTCAAATACAAGGTTCAAGATTTTAAGTTTTTAATTTAGTATTAAATAAGTAATTATATTATAAATATAATAGCAATAATGCAATTATATTATAAGTAGTAACAGGTTTTTGAAAGAAGTCTCTTATGTCCACCAATGCTGAACTGATTCAATCAAAAATACATTAAAAACATTACATGATATTGTGAATTATTAATGTAAGTTAAATAACACTTTTCTACAGTAATTGTCACGAATTCGGTCCATGGACTTCCGTTTATTCACCACCAGAGGTCACCCTTTCCTTTACGTTGACTCTCGCACAACACAAACTGTTGCATATCACCCTGGACTACATATCCCATCATTATTTGCATGATTTGCACACTGCACTGATTTGCACTTATTGCACACAGCTGTTTCTTATCACCTCACTCACTATATAACACCCACTCTACCACCTTTCTCTGCTGAGTATTGTTTAGCCTGTACCCCTTTCCGAGTCTCCGTGTTTTCCTTTCGAGTTTCTGTGTTTTCCTTGTTTTGCCTTGCCTGTTTTTGCGGTTTCTGATCTTTGCCTGTTTTCCTGGATTTTTCCCTCTCGTCTCGCCCCTGTGATTCTGTTCGCCGATTGTTGACCTTCGCTAGCCCTAGGACTATTCTTGTGTTTTGCCCACCTTATACCTGTTTGCCAGTGTTTTGACCCCGCCTGTTTACCACGTCTCTGAAATAAAAGCTTGCAAATGGATCCACACGTCTCACATCTCGTCAGCCCCGTTACAGAATATTGTAAAATTTAATTTATTTATGTGATGACAAAGCTGACATTTCCACAGCCATAACTCCAGTCTTCAGAGTCACATACTAATAAGTTGATTTGGTGCTCAAAAAACGTTTCTTATTTTTTTGAAAACCATTGTGCTGCTTAATATTTTTGCGGAAACAGTGATTTTTTTTAGGATTGTTTGATGAATAGAAGTTCAAACAACAGTATTATTTGCATCGAATTTGTTTTACATTATAGTAAACAGTAAAGTAAAAACTATATTCATTAACACTTTAGTAAGTCCCTTTTTACCAGGTTAATTAATCCTATGAATAAAAATGATGAATTTCTAAATAAATTCCACTGACACAAACTTTTAATGGTAGTCTTGTTGATTAAGTATTATCTGGGGGGGAAAAAGCAATAAATATTGGGAGGAGTGCGTGACACGACGCTAAGGGAAAACATTAATAATATAAAACCTCAGATATGGTGCGCAGTCTCCTGAACATCTGCACAAAAACAAAAACATAACAAGAAGAAACATGTTTATAACTTTGTGAGCAGAATTTCCATTCCGAAATAAAGCTATATTTCACATACATACAAATATACAAAGGAATTCCAGGTCTTGTTCATATTAGTTAAAATACTAGTTTGTTGATTGTTTTCCACAAATCAACAATTTGATTTGGAAAATAACTAAATAAATAAATAAAATAAACTTATATATAGATATATATATTTATATATATCTATTATATCTTATATATATATAGAGTATATATGTTAATGGCACTAAACCTGACAAATGCTTGCAAACCCAGTGATTAGTTCCTGCTCACAAGTGCTTGCTGATTCATCCCGGTACTTTGTAAACACGACTTGGTTTCCAGGCAGACTGATGAAAGAAACATGTTCCTCCCAACTCCCAGAGGTTGTGTAAAGTCAGCCAATCATATAAGTGCTTTTCAGTTCTGTGTGCAATATGTATCAGATAAACGGACTGTGGCCTATATACATAGAGTCCTGTATATCAGTAATGTTTATCTTTTATACAGACATTTAACATTCGTTCATGATGTTTTATGTGTGTGTATATATATATATATAGTGGTGTGAAAAAGTGTTGGCCCCCGTCCTGATTTCTTATTTTTTTTGCATGTTTATCACACTTTAATGATTCAGATCATCAAACAAATTTAAATATAACACAGCAGAATTCATGTTTCCATTTATCACAGCTAGTCTTCCAGGTCCTGAAGCAGCAAAACAGCCCCAGATCATCACACTACCACCACCATATTTTACTGTTGGTATGATGTTCTTTTTCTGAAATGCAGTGTTACTTTCACGCCAGACGCAATGGGACACACACCTTCCAAAAAGTTCAACTTTTGTCTCTTCAGTCCACAGAGTATTTTCCCAAAAGACTTGGGGATCATCAAGATGCTTTCTGTCAAAACTGAGACGAGCCTTTATGTTCATTTTGCTCAGCAGCGGTTTTCGTCTTGGAACACTGCCATGCAGACCATTTTTGCCCAGTCTCTTTCTTATGGTGGAGTCATGACCTTAACTGAGGCAAGTGAGGCCTGCAGTTCTTTGGACGTTGTTGTGGGGTCTTTTGTGACCTCTTGGATGAGTCGTTGTTGTGTTCTTGGAGTAATTTTGGTTGGCCGGCATTTCCTGGGAAGGTTCACCATTGTTCCAGCTTTTCTCCTTTTGTGGATAATGGCTCTGACTGTGGTTCTCTGGAGTCCCAAAGCTTTAGAAATGGCTTTATAACATTTTCCAGACTGATAGATCTCAATTACTTTCTTTCTCATTTGTTTCTGAATTTATTTGGATTTCGGCATGATGTCTAGCTTTTGAGGATCTTTTGGTCTACTTCACTTTGTCAGGCAGGTCCTATTTAAGAGATGTCTTGATTGCGAACAGGTGTGGCAGTAATCAGACCTGGGTGTGGCTAGAGAAATTGAACTCAGGTGTGATAAACCACAGTTTTAACTGGGGGGCAAACACTTCTTCAAACAGGGCCATGTAGTTTTGGATTTTGTTTTCCCTTAATAATAAAAACCTTCATTTAAAAACGGCATGTTGTGTTTACTTGTGTTATCTTTGACTAATATTTAATTTTGTTTGATGATCTGAAACATTAAAGTGTGACAAACATGCAAAAAAAATAAGAAATCAGGAAGGGGGCCAACACTTTTTCACACCATTGTATATGCTGTTTGCATAAATTTTCAATCCCCATGCTGCATAATTTCTAAATTTACATAGATAGGAAACAATTGCCATAATGATGACAAAGTTCCCTCACAATTGGCCTCTACCTGTGAATCATTAAAATAACTTCCACACTCTCTGGAGAGGAACCCCACAGTTAAGGAACCATCATTCTAAAGGACTGCTGTGAAAATAAAGACTAGAGAATATTTCAAAAATACTACTGTGGAAGTTGAAATAAGTGCATAAATTAGAATAAAAGTGTGCAATATAATATCTGAGAGTTTGAATGTCCCAGTGGACATTGCTGGTTGAATTATCAGGATGTGGAAGATACATCAAACCACCTAGACACTTCCTTGAAAAGGTCGTACCTCAAAACTCTCTGTGCGAACATAAAGGAGACCAGTGAGAGAAGCCAGAGAGAGCATATCAATCACTTTCAAGAGGCTGCAGGGTTCAGGAGCTGAGGACAGAGTAAAAGTGCACAACACTGATGTACATTGTGGCACAAATAGGGAACTAATGTCCATTAAACAAAAGAAATGTGGAGTTTATGGATGTATAAAAAATAGTTCACCCACAAATCAGAATTTACTTAGGATTTACCCTCAGGCCATCCAAGATGTAGATGACTTTGTTTCTTCATCAGAACAGAAATGTAGCATTAAATTACTTGCTCACCAATGGATCCACTGCAGTGAATGGGTGCCATCAGAATGAAAGTCCAAACAGCTGATAAAAACATGAAATTTCTTATGAAGAGAGGCATGTTTGTAAGAAACAAATCCGTTAACTATTCCTTTAACTAATATTAATGCTAGCACACATGACTTTGTGGTAAGACCTCAGCCAAATTTCAAAACTATTTGGGAAATGCAAATTTAACACTGCCCACCATCAAACATTATCATACCAACTGTGAAGTAGCATAGTTTGACTCGCCTCAACAACCAAAAAGAATAGATTAAAAACATACCTGAACTGTGTGGGAAGCTGGTACATACTCCAATAGACTTAAAGCTGGCACTGCTGCAAAAGATGCCTCTGCAGAATATTAAAATCTGTGGAATGTTAAAGTAATACATGTAGAGTTTTAGAAATGATCACAGAAAACCAAATTTCAGTGTGGGAAAGTGAGAACTGGTTAAGGGTCTAAATATTTTTACAAGGCACAGTGGGCTATATGGGTTTAAAACTTAATATTTTATGGCCTTTTGGGAACCATGTATTATTCAGCAGGTAGAGTAGTGTATTTCATTACAGACATCCATTGTAGGACTATCACATATTAATCTGGGCTATCTCCACTGACAAGTATGCACTGAACGTTATGGTCTCAACTTACATCTGTTGTTGTTCACTGGTTAGATCATGTCTGATTGAATTATTTATGATTAGTAATTATAAGCTGATCTCACAAATGTAAAGTCCCGCAATACCAAAGATATCTTTATGCATGCTAAAATCAAACTAATTATTGCTAACAAAAATTATATCTAATAAGAAAGAAGGGGCCATTTAATTCAATATGAAATTTTTTGCAACCATTTTTAAATCTGGATGAATGAATGAATTTAGAATAATAGAAAAATGGGGAAGGACTTTTTAAAAGAAATTAATACTTTTATTCAGCAAGCGTGCATTAAATTGATCAAGAGTGACAGTAAAGAAATACAAACTACTGTTTTCAACGCTGAGAGATCTTTTGAGCGCTGAATCTGAAAAATTATTAGACACTGAAGACTGGAGTAATGGCTGCTGAAAATTCAGCTTTGCAGCAATAAATATTTAAAAATGTTAAATTGCAATAATATTTCACAATATTAGTCTTACAGTATTTTGATCAAATAAATAACCATAAGAGGTTAATTGAGGTGTCTTTACACGGCCAAGTTAAGGCTACACTGTGCCTGCTCAAAATTCTGTGTAAAGACGTAATGCCACATAAAAGCCAGACTAAATTATACCTGCTCTGACCCACATCAGTTCCTAATATCAACATACTTTACAAAGGTGCAACTGTTGTGTAAATTAATTTATGCCACCTCTGAGCAGCATTAAATAGTCTTTGAAAAGCACCTAATGCCACCTCAGAAGCACTTCTGTGCCACCTTTGCAGTGTAAATTTGGCATAAGAGACTTCATAGAGCATAAGAGACTTCTTCAAAGCATTAAAAATTCTTACCAATCCCAACCTTTTGAAATGTAGTGTACAAAGTAGCCAGCCCGGTTGGAGGGTGGATTGAAAAGGGAGAAAGATTTGTGACATGGAGCAAGCACTTATACTGTTTTAATTTGGAATAGAATGCATTTATATATAAAAATAGAGTCCGTTTGATTTCATGTTGACTGTGTCAACTGTGATGTCTTACCTGTAACATTCTCTCACCGCATCGTATTTCTCTGTCTCCCCAGCCTTCACCCTGTGAATGGTGTCGCTGCGAGCCAAATAACGAGGTGCATTGTGTGGTCGCTGACTGTGCAGTACCAGAGTGTGTCAACCCAGTGTATGAGCCAGAACAGTGCTGCCCCATCTGTAAAAACGGTAAGAATGGCCTATTTCCTATTATAAGTTTATGGAGAAGACGAAAATACCTGCAAGGTGTACTTTAGAGAATTCCTTAGAGGATTCTCTCTACAATCCCAAAGGAAAGCGAATTGTTCCGCTGACTGGCATGTATCAGTGTTCAAGAAATAGCAGTGAGGTGGATGTGATAGTGTGGTATAAACAGACAGCTCCATGCACAGGTTGTTTAAAACCCACTCAAACTTTCTATTAGATTTCGATGCCACCAGCTAGCGAGCTCTGATTACCAATCCTCTGCTCAATTACAGGGGAAATTTGGTTCAGATAAACAGTGTCCCATTGATTAAGACCATGCTAAGAAGGATTAATTGGCCAATGGGGACCTCTATCTCCTGTGTCTTGATGCACTAGTCAGCAAGGCCCGATTCCAAAATTATAATTATTGGATTCCAATGGCTCACTGGATGGCCAAGGGCAAGAGATATCCCTGAGTCAGTCCGATACAGAGGCACAAACACAAAGTGTAAGCTCAGTGAATCAGTGGGATAAATAAAATGTTGATCGGCACAATGCTTATAGGCCAAGCAGCCTGATATAGATTTAACCCTTGTGTTGTGCTGAAAATCCTGTACTTATTTTGGTGTACCTAGTCAAAAATGACCAGCCTTTTAAAAATTGCTTCTATATCTCTCATTATGCTATATTATCACCAAATCTTGGATTCAATCTTTTTGTCAACTTTTCTTTCAATTAGGACAGGTTTTGTATAACTTTTTGGAACTGACTGTAGGCCTCATTGATTTGAGCTTATGCACTTCAGTTTTCAAGTGAAAAAAAAGCATTATTTGTGGATAATTTTGGCAGTATTCACTCAATATCTGACCATTGTAGGCTGTGGGAATGCTACAAATTTAATAGGGGGCAGAATACCAAAAAAGTTTAACGCAATAATATTAACTAGCAATTTTTGGAAAAGAAAAATCCATTACACAATGGCTAAATCAACAAACTATAATAATAATAATAATACCTAGAAGTACCGAGATAGCAAACTTTGTGAAATTGTGAACATGAAAATGTAAACATTATTTTTCTACGCTGATACTGTATAATAAAAAATATTAGATTTAATTAAGTGTTGGTTTTGAAAGAACAGCCACTTTTACATAAGAAAGCTTTAAAGGTATAAAAATATATGAGAGTATCAGCTAACCTTTTTTTTTTGACATAATATATTTTAACAAGATAAAACTGAATCAAGTTCGCAAATTGCAGCCGAGTTTCTGTCTTCAGTTTAAAAAAAATCTTGCCGCTCTTCGGAGCGCCTCAGGAGACATGTTTGAAAATAGGTTTGTAAAGAAAAATCATATCTAATCTTCTAAGTGCAACTTTAAAATCTATGAAATTCCCTCCTTTTTCCCTTCTGGCACACATTGACCTACATTCTCCAGGATCCACATTACAATCAGAAGTGTGGTGTAAGGTATAGTTGCTAAATAGAGACCGGCTGTGACTCTCTGCTTTACTAGCGCAGAAAGACAGCCAGAGATACGCACACACGGACACACAAACCTCGCCTACAGCCTGGAAGAGAACTAATCCAGGCAGACAGGGCACGGTGATGAGCTTGTGGTGCTGGCATTTTAGGGAGGCTGTGGTGGAGCCCGTCCCCTGGAGGAAATAACCAAGTCTGCTTCCAAGATCTTTAAAGGGGTCATTATCAGGAAGAATCACATTTTACTTGATACTTTGAGATAAAAGTGTTTAATGTATTACATATATAATAAAATATCCTTTCAGACCTTAAACCTTCTCCTCCAGTACTTCATTTACGTAATGTGCTTCTCATGCAAAGATGGCGTTTACATCAGGGTCAGGCAAAATTCAGAAATGAAGATTTGGCTCTTTTTCAACTCATGAACTGGTGTTTAAATTGAATTGGTTAAATCCTACAGGAAGTTGAGATGGAATAACAGGAAAGGGAATTTAGCAAATTGTAAATCAAAGAAATATAAAAGTAATGCATTCTGGAAAAGACGAATTTTTGCACTCTGGTCCAAAAAAATTAATTAGAAGTAAAACATTTTGTATAATTTATATTATTATTCAGTAGGGACACATTAAACTGGCCAATAACGAGCATCAAATCAGCAATGATTTACAATGATTTTTAAATCATTAAATTTCAAATCATTAAATTCCGGTGACACTTAAGACCGGAAAAATAGCTGTTGAAAACTCAGCTTATCACATGAATAAATAAAATTTTAAAAAATTATAAACAAGGAAAACAGGTTTATTAAATTGTAAAAAAATATTTCATAATATTGCTATTTTTACTGTATTCTTGATCAAATAAATGCAACCTTATTAAGCATAAGAGACTTCTTTTTTACATTTACCTGTTTGCTATCTCAATATAATACAATAAAAAAAAGCATTTCCAATTCAATTCTGGATGACATAACAGCCTGTTTAATTTTAAGGGTCACAAAAATATATTCTGACTGTTTTTGGTACTTTACTAATTGTTATAAGTGGGCCTCAGGGAGAAAAATTTAATAATAATAGCAATAACAAAATTGATATGAGCACTTTAAAGTAAAGCTTTTCAGAGTATTTGCACCATAATGTTAACGACTATCCTTAAAAATCATGAACATTTTCTATTCCTGTTAATTTTAATCACGGCTTTGGTTTGAAATAACATCATAAACAGAATATATTATCTAAGAACTTGCTTGGATTTATTCAGTTGCAATTGTAGGAGAAAGAAAGGCAAAATAATTAGTTTGAGAGACTTTATCTCAGTTCAATCAATTCTAATAGTGTTGGTCAAGAGCTGTTCTAAACAGTCTGTCATGTAATCTCTCTCAGATTGTTTCACATGGACAAACTGAGATGGTAAATGTCAAGAGACACTTATCCCAGCATTGACGGAGCTGGCAGAGGATCAACAATGACACTGGGAATGCCAAGTCTCAGTCAATCAAAAGTCAGACATGACTGCATCGTTTTTTTATAGCACAATTCTCGACTTCCACAAACATATAGCTCACATCTGACTCTCGCATGTCATGTCAAAATGAAAGAAGCCTGGGAGTATCACTTTGTTTTGAAGCCTCTCTTAATGAACCTCGCAGGAATGCAGTACTTTTTTTGCTGAAGTGAATTTGAACCTCAAAAATTCAAAAATAGCCTGAAGAAAAAGTGATGTGCTGGCTTCCTACTGATGCTAATTACCAAATTATGCCTCTAAACATTGGCACATGATGCAGCCTTTTAAAACCCATGTTAACAAGAACTTTGACCAGCAGTACTAAGCTCAGTTTGTGCACTGCTGGAAAAACAACTGGCCATGTTTCTATGTGGGTGAGCCAATCGTGGGCAACCATCTCTCAGTAGCATCAGTGGTTACCATAGTAATTGCTTGCTTGTAGGTTGCAGGCTAATCTGAGGGCAATGACGTGGGCCTCCACTGCAACAGAGTAACTTCACCTATGATGATGACTATGATCTGAAACATGCTGTAATATATAGTTTGTATGCACTGCATGGTTCAATGTGAAGGAGCTACAGTTCACTATTTTGGCTGTAGTCACATACATTTTTCCATGCATTGTTTGCAATTAATAAATCTCCATATGGAATCCATCTCATGAAGTGATCTGAGATTTGCTCACTTTAAGCTCATTGTTTGGTTCTCTTCGTATGTCCATTGTAAAAGCAAAAGTGCTCCAGGTTCACTTTGTGTTTACACCTTTGCCACCATTAGTTACTATAAAAAGACTCAAGGGTTTAACTGCTATGTGAAAGAGAAAATATTTGACAATTGCAGCTTAAGTGAACCAAGGACAGGTACAACCAAGGCCAACTGCAAATAGAACTGGTCTTTTTTACTCAGTTCACTTTTGGGACCTTCTGTGAAGACCCTTAAGAGACTTTGTTAAAAGAAAGAAGTAATCACTTTTGTGGTTTTTGCCATTCAACGTTAGAGCTGCATTTTCAATGTAATTTTATGCCTTCTGTTCTTTTAGCCTTGATATCTGAGATTAAAGAAACACAAGATTTCAAATGTTTATCATATTCAAATCTCAGTCAGTCTTTCAAAATAATACAATATGATTTTTTTTTTTACCCAGACTTCAACAGAAAGAATGTAAAGTGATCCAAATCTTACAGTATTGAAGATAAGCACTTCCTGGTTTTCCACAATCCATAATGTTATAGGTCTTGTTATTGTTAAAATTAAACAAGTAAAAATAAGTAGAAGTAATACAAAATAGATGTACTAAATCTAAAACTGATATAAAAAACAAAGATATTAAAAAAAAAAAATAATGACAAAAGCACATCGCATAATTACTACAAAATTTAAACAAAGGTAAAATGAAAACTTAAAATTACAAATATTAATGGTATATATTAATAATATAGCTAATACTATTTTTTTGAGAATCATAGCCTTAGTCTATTACTACTATATAGTCATAAAGTAACACCCTATGGGACATAAGTTGTTTAAAGCAATGGTTCACCCCAAAACTAACATTTCTGAATGTCTCACGCTCCAGCCATCAAGATTGTAGATGAGTTTATTTCTTCATCATAAGGATTTGGAGAAATATCGCAATATCTTGCTGCCCCAGGTCCTCTGCAGTGAATGGGTGCCGTCAGAAAGAGAGTCCAAACAGGATGTATAATGAATAGTTCACCCACAAATCAAAATTTGCTTAAGATTTACCTGCAGTCCATCCAAGACATAGATGAGTTTGTTTCTTCATGAGAACAGAAATTTAGCATTACATCACTTGCTCACCAGTGGCTCCTCAGCAGTGAATGGGTGCCATCAGAATGAAAGTCCTAACAGCTGATAAAAACATCACAATAATCCACAAGTAATCCACACAACTCCAGTCCATCAATTAAACTCTTGTGAAGTGAAAATATGCATGTTTTAATTAAGTAAATGCATGAAGGCATTTTAAAACTCAAACCGTTGCTTCTGGCTAAAAAACGAGTCCTCTTTCCATAATATTGCTTTCTCATTCTAATCATTTAACGGACAATCATTAACTAATAAAAAACACATCTTACAACCTTATCACTTACAATGTGCAATGATGTTGTAATCAAGGACTTGATCTTCTTAATGAACCAGTTGTCTTAAAACAGATGTCTGGGTCATTAAGGAATGGCATCGAGCACGATCTTATCCGTTATCTGTTTGGTACCTGTCCACCTGGCTAAGGTGTCCTTGCACTAGTGACGCTCTTTTCTATAGGATGATGAATAACTGCTCTTGGCTAGGCTAGTAGTCATGCATCTCTGTTTCACCCCCCTTGAAACGGTTGCTTTTGCACTTTTGCCAACAGCTCATAATTTGTACTGATGGAAATCAAATATTTGAGTGTATGTAAGACTCCTTCAGGTCTCATAGGAGCATGCAGAATATTGTAGGCAGTAAAGCAATTTGTGCACCGCTAACCCTGCCGCCCTATTGCAAGTCTATTAACATGTCTGTGATGTGGTTAAAAGGCAATCTAGTTGTTTTCCCCCACAGTAAAAGGGAGGTCATGAAGCTTGAACTCTTTTTGAAATGTGCGGCACCACTGACTTTTACTGACATAGAGTGAGGACTATATTTCAGGAAATACTGCCACATCAAACCAGAAGTACTTTTCAAGGACTTGCTTGTCATCAAGAATGGCCTTACACGTATGCTGAAATGTTACTTCTGTAAATGCTGATTTTTAATGGGCCAGGTATGGTGAATACACTTCTTCAGAGCTGATGGTTAACTTATTCATATCTTAATCATTTACGTCATACGTGCAACCAGCTTTGCCAACAAGAAAAAAATCTGGCTGGGCATCACATATCATGTAGAGAAGAACGCAACTGCCTTGACATATCAACGATGTTGTGGCGGGTCGTTCAGGACATCTGTGATTGGTTAGGCTCACAGAAAATTCGACGCTGTTGTAAATTACACTACAAGCATACACCTCTTTTTTCTGCTTTTGTGTGTTGCTCGGCAACCACTTTTTTGGAACCACAACCGTTTCTGAGGAACCACATTGTTTGGTGGAAGAATACTGTTTTTATTAATATCATTACACTTTGTTTGCTCTGTTTTATTCTGTGAAACCAATTACTACGTATATGGAATAACCGTTTAAAAGCAATAAGCCCCGTGAAGCCCTGGTTTACAGTGGATTTATAACAGCTAAGGGGCGTTGTTAGGCACGACGCTTCTTGGGGCTTATTGCATTTCGTGTTACAAAGACCTGCTTAACAGTGGCATTTAATATAGCAAATAGAAAACAAAAAATTTTTAAGTACAAAATTAAAAAAAGAAGATAAATATAGATAATGTAGAATTAAAATATAATAGAAAGTGCTTGAGTTAGAGGGTGAAATAAAGGTGGATCAGATGTGTTTTTAGTCGTTTCTTGAAGATGGTTAAGGACTCAGCTGCTCGGAATGATTTGGGCAGGTCATTCCACCAGGAGGGAACAGTTAATGAAAAAGTCTGTGAAAGTGATTTTGTGCCTCTTTGAGATGGCACAATAATATGCTATTCTCTTGCAGAACGCAAGGTTCTAAAGGGCACATAACTCTGAAGTAATGAATTTAGATAAATGGGTGCAGAGCCAGTGGTGGTTTTGTAGGCGAACATTAATGCCTTGAATTTTATGCGGGCAGCTACTTGTAGCCAGTGCAAATTAATGAACAGAGGTGTGTGACGTGCATTCTTTTCGGCTCAATAAAGATGAATTTTGCAGTGGCATTTTGAATTAATTGTAGAGGTTTGATAGAAGTGGCTGGAAGACCTGCCAAGAGAGCATTGCAATAGTCCAGCCTGGATAGAACAAGAGCTTGAACAAGAAGTTGTATTGCATGTTCTGAAAGAAAGGGCCGGATCTTCCTAATGCTGTATAAAGCAAATCTGCAGGACCAGGCAGTTTTAGCAATGTAGTCTGAAAAATTTAGCTTATCATCAAACACAACTCCAAGGTTTCTAGCTGTTTTGAAGGAGTTATGGTTGATAACTGACTGACTAGATGGTGAAATTTTGATAAAGTGATGACTTTGTTGAAACCACAAACAGTTCTGTCTTAGCCAGGTTGAGCTGAAGGTAATGGTCCGTCATCCAACAAGAAATGTCTGTTAGACATGCTTAAATATCTTAATTTGTGTTCCGAAGATGAACTAGGTCTACGGGTTGCAAGCATTAGGGTTGAGTACTTAATGACAGAATTTTTCATGGGGTTTTTGGGTGAACTAACCCTTTAGTTTGATAACAGTCAAATAAGATCCTGATGTGGCAATTAAAAACATTATATAATACTTAACAGATCATCAGAACCACAACACTGCTCAGAGTCAACTCTTAAGACACTGTTAATAATTCATGATAATTTGCGACTTGGAGATCAGCAAAGCAAGTGGATAAACACTGACTATCTTGTGTCTTGTTAAAAAAAACCTAGCCTGAATCTCCAATCTGATCCCACCTACAAAAAGTCTTGATATAAAAATAAATAAATAACAAGTCTGTAACTGTGATAATTTAATACGCCTACGTTTTACACTGCAGTATTCTGTTAACCCTTTGTAATAGATAAATCCACAATAAGTCTTAGTTTTATCACACTAGTACAATTATCTCTAAAGATCTCTGTATGCCCACAAGTTTCTGGGTTCAAGATTTATGCTGATATATAATTTGTTCATAAGATATGTATCTTTTCACTAAAATGAGACTAATAAGTACAACCGTTGTAGCCTGAATATACAGGCACAAGTTAATATTAATATTTAATGGAACTTAAACTGGACTATACTAGACTAAACTACATTGATTGATGATGCTCTACACATACCTTGACTCTTGTTATAGATGTTGCTTTATAGTAACCATTGATTGCAGCTTCAGTCCTCCTTGAGGTCACCAGAGGTCAAGTGCTGTAACACAGACTGTAGGCTATAAAGACAAAGAAATGCACCACTCACAGATAAATAAATATTAGAAATTGCATTGTGCAATTTAGTAGAAACAGAAGTCCAGCCTTTAAGAAATGCAAGGATCTATTTTATAAATGCATAAGAGTTCTTTTATAAATATATAATTTTAATCTGTAAAATAAAATAAAAAATTGATGCCTTCATGTCAATTCCTTGCAAAGTACATAAAATAATCTTCAGAAATATTCAGACAATGATGGCTGTGCTCTGCTTTTAATTTTATGGTTAAAAAAGGCATTACTGTGTAAACTCATCACAGGAATTAATTCTTCACATAGAGTCAGCCTATTCCACTTTTCATTTGCTATCATTTAGAAATGATCATTGCTAATTTACATGGGTAAATATGGACATAAGCGCACAGATATTTGCAAAGCAATTATACCAAACGCTTCGGGTTTAATCCACAGCAGGCCACTAATATTTACTCATTGGGGGAAGGAAGTTAGGAATTGCATAAAAATTAAAGTGTTCTTGTAAATGATGATCGTAGAAGACCCTTGGAATTAAACAACACTGTGTTTAGTCACATTGATTTTTTTTAGCAGTGCTGTTGACTGAATGAAAATCTGCATAGTTATATAGAATCTCATTAAAAGGCTATTTGGAATACTCGATTCTGACTGGTCAGTCACAGCATTATGTGGTCGAATATTGTTTAATGACTGCTAAACTGTACAGGTGCATCTCAATAAATTAGAATGTTGTGGAAAAGTTCATTTATTTCAGTAATTCAACTCAAATTGTGAAACTCGTGTATTAAATAAATTCATTGCACACAGACTGAAGTAGTTTAAGTCTTTGTTTTTTTAAATTGTGATGCTTTTGGCTCACATTTAACAAAAACCCAACCAATTCCTATCTCACAAATTAATATGTGACATGCCACCCTAATCAACTCAAAACACCTGCAGAGTTTTCCTGAGCCTTCAAAATGGTCTCTCATTTTGGTTCACTAGGCTACACAATCATGGGGAAGACTGCTGATCTGACAGTTGTCCAGAAGACAATCATTGACACCCTTCACAAGGAGGGTAAGCCACAAACATTCATTGCCAAAGAAGCTGGCTGTTCACAGAGTGCTGTATCCAAGCATGTTAACAGAAAGTTGAGACAACGTCAGAGGCGTCTTAACTGTGCTAAGGAGAAGAAGAACTGGACTGTTGGACAGTGGTCCAAAGTCCTCTTTTCAGATGAGAGCAAGTTTTGTATTTCATTTGGAAACCAAGGTCCTAGAGCAGTGTTTCTCAACCTTTTTTTTTCAACCCGGAAAGAGGCGAAGAACGAAGGAAGGCCGCACTATGGTCCAAGTGCAAGTCCTCGCGCGGAAAGCCAGCACCATATCCCTTGATTATTAGAACGGCAAGCAATACAAACCAACCTGATTTATAATATTATAGCCTAATATTATGATATCTAATCGATTACATTCATTGAAATACATAAATAATTCTACTCCCCATAAATAACACCCAATTTTGTGAACTTCGGCTCGAAAAGAGTAACAGCACAATCATAGGCGGAGTTTAACTTTTATGCGTGGGGGGGGCACCCACTGGCAGACGAGCCATGAGCACTTTTTCATGTATTTATATAACACATATTCTACATAAAAAAATGAATTTAGAATAAACAATAACTGCTGTACAAAGAGTAAAAAAAAACATACCTAATGCAGAAAGTTTTTTCCAAATTGCGCAGATGACCACTATATCTTTCTTTCCTCTCTTCTGATAAATTTTCAGTCAAATCGTTTTCTGTGTGCTAGATCAGACAGGCCCTTCATTTCGCGGCCCAGGCCCGATGGGCCCCGACTTTTTTTACGCCCCTCGGGACGGGCTTCGTGACAATTTTCACGTTTCTCGGGCCTGTTGTGGGCTTCTCCTTATTTTTATATTTTAGACATCCATCAATTAGTGATGAAAAAAGATTGCCGCGCTGGTGAAAACAACACGAGACTGTGCTACCGTGACTGTCAAGAGCGGCTGGGACGGTGTTTAGTGTCCAGCAGTAGCAGCATGCTTGCCGTCAGCGCAGCTAAAGAGTTCTGCTTTCAAATGCATGCAATAGGCTTAAGTCTGCCGCAAAGCATCGGCAAAAGTAATTACCATAAATGCGTCGGGGGAAACAGTAAGGAGATATTTGAATTATTTACTAATAAACTAGTGTTTTCTGAGTCGGTGTCGCAAGGATGAAGTTGTCGATCCTGACTCGCCATCTCTTCATTAGACGCGCCTTTAGAGAGTAGTGCATCTTTACGGATTATGATCATAATGAAAGAGTTTTTGTTTTTGATTTGTTCGTTTCGTTTAGTAATTTAAAGCTTTCTATAGATATGTTTATCATGTCTGTGAGGCATGTATTCCTTGAGTTTTGGTTCATTTTTGTGAAGCGCTTCTGTTGAAGAAGAGACGGCAGAAAGCGTTTTTTTCAACGTTTTGTTGATATTGTGAGTGCCCACAAATAAAAGTAGACCCTTTACAGTTACGAATGATGTATTACTCTTACCTTTATGAGCAAAAATTACGGTGTATCCACTGAAAAAATGCAAGTGATCGCGCTGGCGCCTCCATGTCCTGCAAAGCGCGCTTCAGCTTCCACTCTCTGCACAAACTATTGGATACAGCGCACATTTATTTAGGTTTAACATTAAAACATTGCTATATGCTTGAACTGTTTTATATATATAAATTTTATTTTAGGCAAGTTGTGATGATCTGAGAAGGCCAAATTGATCAAATATGATCACGATTTCTGCGCAGGCACTTGGCGTTACTTTAAATGCGTAAGTTAATTGTGCTATGAGTACTGCTCAGGTCTGAAAATAATATATAAAACTAAATTATTTACATAAAAAATTAGCATAGCTATATTATTTAGACCTTTTTTAAATAATGTTAAACTAAAATAATTGTAAAACTGAAAGTATTATTTTTTTTTATTGTATTTTCAGCACGGTGGGGCCTCATTTGAATTTGTGACGGCCGCGTGTTGAGAAACCACTTCTGTAGGAAGGGTGGAGAAGCTCTAGCCCAGTGCTTGAAGTCCAGTGTTAAGTTTCCACCGTCTGTGATGATTTGGTGTGCAATGTCATCTGCTAGTGTTGGTCCACTGTGTTTTCTGAAGACCACAGTCAACGCAGCCATCTACCAGAAAATTTTGGAGCACTTCATGCTTCCTTTTGCTAACCAGCTTTTTGAAGATGCTGATTTAATTTCCAGCAGGATTTGGCACTGCCACACTTGCCAAAAGCACCAAAATTTGGTAAATGACCATGGTCAAGTCAAGTCACCCTTATTTATATAGCGCTTTTAACAATAAATATTGTGTCAAAGCAACTGAACAGCATAAAATAGTGTGTCAATAATGCAAAATGACATAGTAAACACATTTTTCAGTTAAAGGCAGTTCATCATTGAGTTCAGTGATGTTATCATCCAGCTCAGCTCAGTTTAAATCATATCTTTGCAATCATGTCAACGATATCGCTGGAAATGAAGTGTCCCCAACTAGCAAGCCAGAGGCGACAGCGGCAAGGAACCAAACTCCATCGGTGACAGAATGGAGAAAAACCTTGGGAGAAACCAGGGCTCAGTCTTGGGGGGCCAGTTCTCCTCTGACCATACGAACCAGCAAGTACGGAAAATCAATTTAAGACGTAATAAAACAGATGATGAACAATATTAACAGCAATTATTATATAATTGCAATCAAACTTATAGCAAAATTTGGTAGTTCTGTAAATTGTTTCAGGGTTGGCATCAGCTGAGGTCCTCTGAGGGGTTGCATCATCTCTTCTCAGGTGTTCTGGATTCAGACTGAAGTTTGTGTAAATCCTAGTTACCACGGGATTGAAACAGAGAAACAAATAGAGACATATTTAGTGTAGCTGCTGTTCCAACCAAGCTAAAATGATTTGTTTAACCCAAACTAATGATAATGTGCATTTGATTAGATAGAACTGCAGTAAAAGATTATGAGATTCATTATTTGAATGCTTGGCCAAAGAGATGTGTCTTTAATCTAGATTTAAACAGAGAGAGTGAACATGGAGAGAACATGGTGTAGGTGTGCTTGACTGGCCAGCAAACTCACCAGACTCTATGGGGTATTGTCAAGAGGAAAATGAGAAACAAGAGAACAAAAAATGCAGAGGAGCTGAAGGCCACTGTCAAAGAAACCTTGGTTTCCATACCACCTCAGCAGTGCCACTAACTGATCACCTCCATGCCACGCCGAGGTGTAATTAATTGAGGCAGTAATTAAAGCAAAAGGAGCCCCTACCAAGTATTGAGTACATGTACATTAAATGAACATACTTTCCAGAAGGCCAACAATTCACTAAAAATGTTTTTTTATTGGTCTTATGAAGTATTCTAATTTGTTGAGATAGTGATTGGTGGGTTTGTTAAATGTGAGCCAAATCATCACAATTAAAAGAACCAAAGACTTAATACGTCAGTCTGTGTGCATTGAAATTTATTTACTCACGATTTGTCACATTGAGTTCCTTACTAAAATAAATGACCTTTTCCACGACATTCTAATTTATTGAGATGCACCTGTATATTTGTCCATCTCACCAAACCAGACCAAACAAAATCAGCAAAAAGATGCCGTTTTAGCTTGATAGAGCCAGGGGCGCCGCTAGCAATTTTGGGCCCTATGAAAGAATATGAGGTTGGGCCCCCTACCGCACCAAACATACACTATATTGCCCAAAGTATTGGGAAAACTCAATAAAAATAAAAAAAATAATCGCCAAACACCAATGACTTGTACATGTTTCCATATTTGATGCCACAGTTTTGGAAGTGCCTTTTTCTGTTCTAAAGATGGGTGTGTCCATATGTATGTACAAGTCACAGGTGTTTGGTGATGAATTTTTGGCTCAAGGTCTGTATTTAAAGTCACAGCAGAGGTGTTCAGCTGGGATTAGGACTTGGCTTTGTGCAGACCAGTCAAGTTCTTCCACAATGACTGAATCAATCTTTTTTTAACCTTGCCTTATACACAGAGACTTTGTCATGTTAGAATAGAAAAGGGTCCTGTCTAAACTGTCTAAACTGCACACAATTCCCTAGAATATCATTATGTGCTTAAACATTAAGCTTTGTACTCATGGAAATTACTAAAGTAGTCAAACCTGTTCATTAGAAAGGGGTGTTCCAATAATTTTGGCAATATACTGGCAAGTCAGCCTAGCTATTCAAAATCTTTGTCTGCAATTTAATAATATTGACCTATTACTTTTGCTATTGCTTTTGCCCATTAGGTATCAGTAACATAATTCATTCAGAACCTGTTTTATGGACATAGACTTTCTGTACCACACTATTCTGCTGATATGGAATGCGTTTGACTATTTAATCAGTTATATTAATATAAATGCTTCACTGGGGCAAACTAAAAAATCCTAAAATAATACATAGGTTACCCCATAGCAGTATTATCCAACATTTCTCAATCATGATCTTTCTCAGCTAAATGTGACTATTAGCTTATTCCTTGTTTGCTAGCTACCTATGCGCATGCAGCATGCAATGTTAAAAATGTTCTACATTATGTACCTTAACCCAAAAACCTTTAACTTCATACACTGTAGATAATTGTGACCCTGCCTGTGGAAACCCAGCTAAAGTTTTTTTTTAAACAGTGGATGTGTAATTCACTCATTGATTTGCTTAAAAGCCTCCTTTGAGATCGTTTTGACAGACGTGTTTATTGTGCATTTTAAACGTGTTTTTATTGCTAAGTTTAGTGTGGCAAAATAGAAGCGCAGCTGTAATTCGTGAGCAGTGTATCTGGTTGCCATGACAACCTCACACACTTCCTGCTGCTGCTCTATGTAATATTTGTAGATATTCTATAGCAAAACTAAAATGTGTTTAAAAATGCGACTGACCAAATCGTCCGGCACGGTTTGCCCCCCCTCGAACTCTAAGACATCTCTAATTTGACATTTTACCATCTGATCTCACTCGTGACTCTTGGCTACGTAGGACGGGACTAAACCATGCAGTGAATGGGGGGAGATAATTTAGCTGGAAATGCAGAAATAAGCCGTAATTTAGTTTTATTTGTAACTCTTTGGTAGATAAATTTATAATTTATATTACATTTACTACTGTTACTACTAATAAAACAGATCTCTGGGGGCCCCAAAAGTGCGTGGGCCCTTAGAATCGTCCTAACTTTCCCCCCCTTAGCGGCGCCCCTGGATAGAGCACATGATAGAGCACTTGACAGAGCACATTCCAAGGGTCTACTATGATCAAGTCCATGGAACAGAAACCATGATGGATAAAGATGCATATTTTTCAAATTGAATTGCATTTACACAATGTTAGTACACAGTCTTTTAAAAAAAAAAAAAATAGTGGCATTCATGACTTCAGAGACTAAAGAAACCATAAGATGCAACAGCCAAAGTTGTCCATTGTACTAAATTATAGTGGTAGGAATCGCAGGGTACCTCACGATACTATATGAATCACGATCAGTGGTGTATAAAGTACCTGAAAGCCATACTCAAGTAAAAGTACAGATATCTTACCAGAAAATGACTTTGGTAGAAGTTGAAGTCACCGTCTAGAATATTACTCGAGTAAAAGTATTAAAGTATGTGATATTTATTGTACTTAAATACGAAATGTTTTTTTTTTTTTTTTAAATCTTAACCGTACTTAAGTATTGAAAGTAAAGTCAGTAAATGCAAAAAATGGAAGGACAAAGCAAATAAATATATATATTTAAAAAATGTTCATACACAGCTTGAGTAGCAAAACTGTTCAGTTTTAACTCTTTCTTCTATTTAGTATTTTTGGGTAAGAATATAACCCGTCTGCGCGGACTTATCTCTTTTCATCCAACACATAGACATCGGAAAACTTTATTGAATCTGCCTCGGACAGTGATATTTTAGATGTATTATACCCCAGTTTATCAACTAATGAACACGTGCGTGCATCTCTGTGTGTGTGGGTGTGTGTGTGGTGTGAGATTTGGGTGTAACATCGATAATTTCAATCGCACATCATTACAACAACCATATTATCGTAGATGTATATCGCAGACCCCAGACTAGACTTGAGTGGAAAATTAATCATCCGCGGTTATGCGCGCACTTGTTTGCACATGAGCAAAGGTGTTTTTTTAGGAGTCTAACTTGCAGACGCCAGACCACTGATTCGTCAAACATGCTTTCCTGCTGTCCGTGTTCTTCTGACTTCTGACTAATTTGTAGTAAGTAGCGAATATGCTTCGGGGAAATGTATCGAAATAAAAGTATACATTTTAATTATGAAATGTAGTGAAGTAAAAGTAAAAGTTGTCTGAAATAGGTAGAAACATGTCACAGTAAGGATGACTCCCAAAAAATAACTTAAGTCCTGTAACAAAGTATATTACACTCCGTTACATACACCACTGAGCACGGATCAGTGGCTCACGATACGATAATGCATCACGATACCAGCGTTCTTCTGATAATGGATTAATATTCTAGACAATTCTTACTGATACATCACGATATCTGTCTGTCTAGGAAACAATGCCTGTGAAAGGGTAAGTGCCAAGTTGTCTCTCTTTTTCAAGTCCCAAAGTGTTAAAAACTCACAAATTCTGTAAATCAATTTAACATGCGACGGAAATTAATCATTTTTTTCTTGGACTTATTCAAAAAGCTTACACTTTTTCTTTGCGGTACACCAACACATAAACTGCTATATCAACTTTATCTATAGCCTATAATAAACCTGGTACATTTCAAAATTCCCCTGAGTGCTTTCGCAACTTTCCTCCTCTTCCTCATAAACACAAGCCCCGCACACAAGACAGAGCGGGTGCAAACATCGATTTCCCACATCTTTAGAGGCTGGACCGGAATCTCATATTAGATTGCCTTATTGATAGTATATGTGTAGTAATGCTTATTGGTAGTAAATAATTTGCCCAGATATTGATTCCTCGTATCGCATGGAGAAGGAACCGGTATTTCCATATCAATATTTGTCCCACCCCTACTAATTTACTACCCATAATGCCAATTACAAGCTTTCATTACTTTAGTGGGCTTTTCATTCTAGTGAACAGCTAATGTTTTACATGCAATGTAAAGTTTGAAATTTTAGTGGGATACACAGTACAGCAATAATTGGTGTTTTATAACATCAGAATGCAGTCGGGTTTCTGCAAGTCAGACTAGCATCAGTTTGGGGCCTGTAAATTTTTGTCAATGGTTTTGTTTTTTATTTAGATTGCTCTGAATGTTCGCCAAGGCTGCATTTATTGATCAAACATACAGTTACGAGACAGTAATTTTGTGAAATGTTATTACAATTTAAAATAATTTTTTTTCTATTTTTATATATTTTTTTAATAGTAATTTATTCCTGTGATGGCAAAGCTGAAATTTTAGATTTGGTGCTTAAGAACATGAATTTTTAATGTTGAAACTGTTTGTGCTGCTTTAAGTCTTTTTGTAAAAAATCTTTACAGATTCTTTGATGAATAGAACATTCAAAAGAACAGCATTTTTTTGATCAATTTAATGCATTTTTTGCTGAATTTAAGTATTTATTTCTTAAAAAAAAACAAAAAAAAAACAAAAAAAAAATCTTAAACATCATGTAAACACTCTGCATTATGATGACCTTAAATTATAATATATATATATATATATGTTGAATAGATTGTAAAAGTGATTAAGTGGTTTTGATACCATGTTATAGTTTCAATGTATGTTTTAATCATTGGTTCGTATGCACAGCTCATGGTCTAGCATGCTTGAAGGCCACTAGAACAGGATGGAGTGGAGCGTGCTCAGATCAGCATAGAGCGCCTGACCTGCTCAAGCAGCCCCTGCGCTGTGGCGCATTACAGGCAAAGCTTCCCAGTGAGAGGATGGGTGGTGAGGGGAAGAATTAGATGAACGGAAAAGAGAGGTCAAAAGCTTTAGTGTATACAAAAACAAGCCATTTGGGCATTCTGTGAAAAACTCCACACGTCTGTTTCCGCCTTCACATCTCCCAGTGAGTCCCTCTGGCACCCCCACCCCCCCCCCCCCCCCCCACAAAAAAAGATGCTCCTCAGCTCTCGCTCATTCCTGCTTCCTTAAAATCTCCTCCTTTTCCCCATGTGACAGGTCCAAATTGCTTCGCTGGAACGACGATCATCCCAGCTGGCATTGAAGTGAAGGTGGACGACTGCACCATCTGTCGGTGCCACAGCGGGGACTGGTGGAAGCCTGCACAGTGCTTGCGCCGGGAGTGTCTCAACGGTCAGGCGTCATCATAGAACCCCTCTGGAGCTGAAGGGAGGGACACGATGTGATGTGCTGCACGGCTGTCGGCGCAGGGGACGGCCCACCTTATGACAGTGAGGGACTGATTGGCAGGAGCACAATTCCTCGGGCAAACTGATGTGGCTGGACATGCTGAGATACATGGGACATACTGTACACTCAGACATACACACACCCATAAAAGTCCTTGGCAGAATCATAACAAGTGTCTTTCACTGAGGACACATTTTTCTCCTGTGATGAGTTCATACTAGGGTGAACCTCATGAAAACTTTTCACTCCAAAATCAAGAGAATAAAATTAGAAATGATACTTTGCATAAATTCATTGTAATTTTTTGCACTTTGACCTTTTTTCATAAAACATTCGTCAAAATGTGCATTTTAAATTTGCCTCAAAATTGTTTTATTTATTTGTATAACTCCCCATTATTCACAGGCTATCTTATTAGATTATCACTAATGAAATGCAATATTTTTACAGTATTAAATGTACAGTGGGGGAAAAAAAGTATTTAGTCAGCCACCAATTGTGCAAGTTCTCCCACTTAAAAAGATGAGAGGCCTGTAATTTTCATCATAGGTATACCTCAACTATGAGAGACAAAATGAGAAAAAAAAATCCAGAAAATCACATTGTAGGATTTTTAAAGAATTTATTTTCAAATTATGGTGGAAAATAAGTATTTGGTCAATAACAAAATTTCATCTCAATACTTTGTTATATACCCTTTGTTGGCAATGACAGAGGTCAAACGTTTTCTGTAAGTCTTCACAAGGTTTTCACACACTGTTGCTGGTATTTTGGCCCATTCCTCCATGCAGATCTCCTCTAGAGCAGTAATGTTTTTGGGGGCTGTCGCTGGGCAACACGGATTTTCAACTCCCTCCAAAGATTTTCTATGGTGTTGAGATCTGGAGACTGGCTAGGCCACTCCAGGACCTTGAAATGCTTCTTACGAAGCCACTCCTTCGTTGCCCGGGCGGTGTGTTGGGATCATTGTCATGCTGAAAGACCCAGCCACGTTTCATCTTCAATGCCTTGCTGATGGAAGGAGGTTTTCACTCAAAATCTCACTATATATGGCCCCATTCATTCTTTCGTTTACGTGGATCAGTCGTCCTGGTCCCTTTGCCCCAAAGCATGATGTTTCCACCCCATGCTTCACAGTAGGTATGGTGTTCTTTGATGCAACTCAGCATTCTTTCTCCTCCAAAACCGACAAGTTGAGTGTTTAACCAAAAGTTCGATATAAATAGGTTTCATCTGCCCATATGCCATTCTCCCAATCCTCTTCTGGATCATGCAAATGCTCTCTAGCAAACTTCAGACGGGCCTGACATGTACTGGCTTAAGCAGGGGGCCACATCTGGCACTGCAGGATTTGAGTCACTGGCGGCGCAGTGTGTTACTGATGGAAGCCTTTGTTACTTTGGTCCCAGCTCACTGCAGGTCATTCACTAGGTCACCCCGTGTGGTTCTTGTGATCATTTTGACAGACCACAAGAGCGAGTTGTGAGTCATCTATGCGTGGAGCCCCAGTCGTTCGAAGGGGAGAATTATCAGTGGTCAAATTATGGAGGAATGAATAGAGTCTTCTTGGGTTCTAATAAATAATGCTCCGAGAACCGGTTGAGCATTCTAATTCTTCACCCCAAGAAGGAACTAGCAGGTGTCTACGGTTGCAGATTCCGTCGTCCATCCTGGTGCAAAGAAGAACAGAAAATGGCTGCTAACCAATTTTGTTTCTGGTGTCCTTGACAGCTCTTTGGTCTTGGCCATGGTTGAGTTTGGAGTGTGACTGTTTGAGGTTTGGACAGGTGTCTTTTATACTGACAACAAGTTCAAACAGATGCCATTAATAAAGGTAAGAGAAGGAAGAGAACGAGGAATAAAGAAAGGCGAAGATGGCGGCACCGTCTTAAAAGAAGCAAAGTACAGGTCGTTGAGAGAGCCAGAAATCTTGCGTGGTATTCTGTACAGGAGGTGACAACAAAAATGTCCTCGACTATAAAGAGTGTACGGGGAATTACAACCAAGTATCAGTGGGGGTGTGCGAAAATACTAGCCGCAAAGGTGTGGGAAATGTTATCAGCGATGTTAATTTTAAATCGTCAATGTAATGTGTTCCGTCTCTGATTGAGTTAATGGCTATGGTTAAAGTTACGATGTAGGCGACTCTCTCATCTTTTTATGGTAAGGAAATTTGTGGACACACAATTGGTGGCTGACTAATTTTTTTCCCCACTGTCTATAGGAATATTTACATTATCAATTATAAAATACAACAAAGTAGGTATAATCATTAAAGAGAGTAACGCTGAAAAGATTATATATTGAAAAAAGGAATTATTTAAAAAAAATGAATCATCAAAAAAGTACAACAAATACTACCATAATATATAAATATTTTACAACAGAAAAATATTTTACAAAAAAGTTTGTTTTTTACTGCAAAATAAAGACAGTAAAGTTAGAAATGATCATTTGCATAAAATAAAGTCTGTTTTCAAGATCATTATAATTTTTTTGCATTTTGCCCAAATTCGCATTTAACATTTCTCTCAACGTTTTTTTCTCATTATATTCTTACTAATAAAATACTATATTTTTACTGTAGTAAATTAATATAAGAATATTAAATGATCAAATTATTAAAATATCAAAATAATACATTCATTTATTAAAATAAACAAATTACATATTTGTAAAAAAAAAAAATTTTTTAAACATTTAAATCACTATAACGTACAACAAATACTATCAGAATAGACGAATACTTTTTAAACTTTACATTAATGAGTGTTACATTAATCATACATCAACGATAATTAAGTATTTTGCATTTTTGTAATGATAATTTAAGGGTGAATATGCTTAAGTGTCAAAATATCTTCAGTTTCATTGGGCAAAATACAATTTCTTCTTCTTTTTCAGTTGATTTTGACATCTAGACATGTTCTTGACAGGTTTCATGAGATTCACCACTAGTTTTATTAGTTGCTTATGCTGCTTAAACACAGTGTTTGTATATTTCACATAATCATGAGTGCTCAATGAGAACATTTAAACCTAAAATACCACCTCAATCCTCTGAAGATAAAGTTGATCATTTTAGTCTGCGCTTACAGTGAGATATTTTAGCATAGCACACATTACCTTACATAAACAAAACCACACCTCTACAAGCCTCTGTGTTCCCACATTTGTTGAGTATGAGTTATATATATTTAGTGGTAGTATTACTAGGGGGTATGAACTTGTTCATTAAGAAACATGATTAATGACAAGTTCGAATTTAATTGTTTAATTAGTGGAACAAGAGGGAATAAGGTAGATCTACACCACATAATTGGAAAATGGCCCAAGAGAAACACAGCTGAGAAATGAAGATTATTCAGTGATTGTTCTGGGAAATGATTTTATTGCATCACTCATATAAGAAAACTCATATAAGGATGGATCCAGTATTTTAGGTGGCAAGCACTTTCCATAGGGTACACGACAAAACCTTTAAAAAATGTATATTTAATAAGACGCTTTCATTCAGCAATTTCATTTTCAAATGAACACTGTTCTTTTACATTTTCTACTCACAGAATCCTGAAAAAACTCTTTCCACAAAAATATTAAGCAGCATAACTGTTTTCAACATTGATAAGAAATGTTTATTGAGCACCAAATCAGCATATTATAATGATTTCTGAAGGACATGTGACACTGAAGACTAGAGTAATGATGCAGAAAATCCAGCTTTGCATCACAGAAATAAATTAAAATTTAAAATAGATATATAAAAAACTGTAATAGTTTGCCAAAAACAATAGTGCGGTTTTTGATCAATTAAATGCAGCCTTGGTCAGCATGAGATACTTATTTCAAAAACAAAATATAAAAATTACCGACTACAAAATCAACTTAAACTGGTGATTTGCTAGTAATTTTCAAATGTACTAGTAATTTGGAGTGAAAAATGTCTAGGAAATGTCAAGGAACACATTAAATTAAACATGAAATTTATAAGTTGAAAGACTGAAACAATTTCTTGTAAAATTTACTTCAATAATCGCTGCTATATTTACAACTTCAAAAAATATTTTATAATGTATTTAGATAGATCCCATACGGCAAAAATGCTCAATTTAATAGAAAATCAATAAATAAACAAACAAACAAAAAACACCCATCAATATTTAATTTGACCTCCTTTTATAGTATTGTTCAATATAGGCTATATACTGTACCCTAGTCGTGGAAAGTGTCACCGAACGTTAAACCAGTGCATCCTATAAATCGCAACCGTACTGCAGAGTTTTCTGTTTGTAATTTCTCTCCCAAGCCCAAACAAACACGCTCTCCTAAAGTCTAGCAGCTTGAACTTGTTATCTAAGCAATTAGCTAGCCCACAGCAGCCTACTTTAATTTTCCTTAATCAGGCAATATGCAGTGATAAATTATCCGCCTCTGCCCTCTGTGGTACTGCCCGGCAGACACGCAGCCCAGCATGCAGAGGACTAAAACAAAGGAAGGAATCTGCATACAGTCTGGCGCTTCAAAGCGACGTTCTAAACCACTTCTTTTGATCTTCAGCGCATCCGTAACCTCAGCTCACGGCAATTTCGCTCGCAGCTTAGAAGGAAGATGTCGATCAACTGCACTTTGAGAAGCACTTAAACCAATAAGAACCTCTAAACAGACTCTGAGCCGCTTTTAGCCCACATTTGCTGAAGATTTTCCAGTATCGCAACAATATCTGTGCAGAGACCCATTACAGCACAACATTAGCAATGACCATCGTTCAGGTTTAACTAATGCAGAGTTTATAGATCCTCTTTAAAACAGGCACCCACTTGTCTGATTTCCTTTTTTTTGGTTCCTCAATGATGAATACCAGTCATTAATTCAATGGGAACTTCACCAAGCACCTGCGATTTATCATAGGTATTTTTTCCCATTTAACAGCATTCATTCCCTTTAACCTTTTGGACTCTGTTTCTAAGCACTGATGGATGAGCTACTTAATAACAGATCTGCAGATTTGGTAATGAGATGACAATGAATGCAACAGCGTGACCTGCAAAGAAGGTGCTAGAATGTATATATCTACATATACACATTCGCTCACTGCCTTTACTTCATCTTCAGGGTCTCTTGTCTCTCTATAGCTCAATGTAGAAGCTAAGGCTTGTCCAATAAGTCAACAAATCATTAGGTCTCAATTGAAATAATGAACTGTAAAAGTCCATAAATGACATATAGCAGAAGACAAACGATTATTAAATGCTCCCTAGAGTCTTATTCACACTGGACATTTATTACAGCTCTGATCATATAAAAAACAGATGTTGTGTAGCATCGTCTAACACAGAGACAGGGCAATACTGAAGTAAGAGAGCATGCGGATGAGTACACAAGCTGTCACAAGCAAGACTCTGAAGCACTAAGCAGCAAACATGACCCACAGCTACAATCAAAGCTCAGGCTTATGCGAGTGGGCGAACTTTTTTGTTTCCATGGCTTCTGTTTCTCTTTTTGTCCTAAGCCTGCCCATCCCAATGGGTGCTGGACACTTGGCTTTCTAAAATCACAAGCTAGAGGATTTCTGAGCTAATCTGTCCTCTGCTATAGCTCTAAAATAATACATCTACTGTGGCACCAGAGCATGAGCTTCAAAGCACTGCGAGAAACGCATTAATTTAATTACTATACAATCTCAGTTTAATAATTTATGGCTGTAGAAACTAAACAAAACAACAACAAAATCACATTAGTGGGTAAATCTCACAAAAATATGTCCAATCCCATTTCAACCTAAAAATTGCACAATGGAAATGATGCCAATTTTGAGATCAGTTCGTTTTGTTTTTTTTTGCATCGTTTACATTGTGCATTGTGGCAATTCTCTGTTGCCCATAGGAACTTTTTTTTTTTGGCGTGTGCAATATATTTTCCAGAAAATGTCACATTTTATCACTACATTCAGAAATAATATAAAACACTGGTAAATAAAACAAAAGGTTTAGAAACATTATAAACAATCAACAGTAATTCCAATTCCCATTCTTCCAATGTGGAAGTATCTCAATGATATAATAATATATATATATATATATATATCTATGTGACGCTGGACCACAAAACCAGTCATAAAGGACAATTTTTTTAAATTGAGATTTATACAACATCTGAAAGATGAATAAATAAGCTTTCAATTGAGGTATGGTTTGTTAGGATAGGACAATATTTTGCTGAGATACAACGATTTGAAAATCTGGAATCTGAGGGAGCAAAAAAAAAATCTAAATAGTGAGAAAATCACCTTTAAAGTTGTCCAAAATTAAGTTCTTAGCACTGCATATTACTAATCAAAAATTAAGGTGTAATATATTTACAGTAGGAAATTTACAAAACATTTTCATGGAACGTGATCTTTACTTAATATCCTAATGATTTGGCATAAAAGAAAAATCGATAATTTTGACCCATTCAATGTATTTTAGGCTATTGCTACAAACATACCCCAGCAACTTAAGACTGCTTTTGTGCTCCAGGCTCACACACACACACACACACAACACACACCACACACACACACAAATTATATATACAGTGAATCTCAAATTATGAGGTCGTGGAAAAGTTTATTTCAGTAATTTAACTCAAATTGTGAAACTCGTGTATTAAATAATCAATGCACACAGACTGAAGTAGTTAAGTCTTTGGTTATTTTAATTGTGATGATTTGGCTCACATTTAACAAAAAAACACCAAATCACTATCTCAACAAATTAGAATATGGTGACCATGCCAATCAGCTAATCAACTCAAAACACCTGCAAAGGTTTCCTGAGCCTTCAAAATGGTCTCTCAGTTTGATTCACTAGGCTACACAATCATGGGGAAGACTGCTGATCTGACAGTTGTCCAGAAGACAATCATTGACACCCTTCACAAGGAGGGTAAGCCACAAACATTCATTGCCAAAGAAGCTGGCGGTTCACAGAGTGCTGTATCCAAGCATTTAACAGAAAGTTAAGTGGAAGGAAAAAGTGTGGAAGAAAAAAGATGCACAACCAACCGAGAGAAACCGCAGCCTTATGAGGATTGTCAAGCAAAAACGATTCAAGAATTTGAGTGAACTTCACCAAGGAATGGACTGAGGCTGGGGTCAAATCATCAAGAGCCACCACACACAGACGTGTCAAGGAATTTGGCTGTTACAGTTGTCGTATTCCTCTTGTTAAGCCACTCCTGAACAACGTCAGAGGCGTCTTACCTGGGCTAAGGAGAAGAAGAACTGGACTGTTGCCCAGTGGTCCAAAGTCCTCTTTTCAGATGAGAGCAAGTTTTGTATTTCATTTGGAAAACAAGGACCTAGAGTCTGAGGAAGGGTGGAGAAGCTCATAGCCCAAGTGGCTTGAAGTCCAGTGTTAAGTTTCCACAGGCTGTGATGATTTGGGGTGCAATGTCATCTGGTGCTGGTGTTGGTCCATTGTGTTTTTGAAAACCAACGCCACTGCACCCGTTTACCAAGAAATTTTGGAGCAATTCATGCTTCCTTCTGCTGACCAGCTTTTTGAAGTGCTGATTTCATTTTCCAGCAGGATTTGGCACCTGCCCACACTGCCAAAAGCACCAAAAGTTGGTTAAATGACCATGGTGTTGGTGTGCTTGACTGGCCAGCAAACTCACCAGACCTGAAAACATAGAGAATCTGTGGGGTATTGTCAAGATGAAGATGAGACACCAGACCCAACAATGCAGATGACACTGAAGGCCACTTTCAAAGAAACCTGGGCTTCCATACCACCTTAGATGTGCCACAAACTGATCACCTCCATGCTACGCTGAATTGAGGCAGTAATTAAAGCCAAAGGAGCCTCTATCAAGTATTGAGTACATGTACAGTAAATGAACAGACTTTCCAGAAAGCCAGCAAGTTCACTAAAAATGTTTTTGTATTGGTCTTATGAAGTATTCAAATTCGTTGAGATAGTGAATTGGTGGGTTTCAGTTAAATGTGAGCCAAAATCATCACAAATAAAAGAACCAAAGACTTAAACTACTACAGTCTGTTTGCATTGAATTTATTTAATACACGATTTTCACAATTTTGAATTACTGAAATAAATTAACTTTTCACGACATTCTAATTTATTGAGATGCACCTGTATATATATAACACATATATATATATTTATATATATATATATAGATATATAGGATTGTGATCTAAATATATTATGACCATAGTAGATATACTTTTTATATATAATCATTATGAATAAATATTTCCTTTTTACATTATGGAAAGAAATTTGCTTAATTGACCGAATCAAATTGTATAAAATGACAAAAACAATATAACATCTAAATGGTGCTAAAAATAGGTTTAATGTTCTTTATGCAAAATCTTTCTCTTGATTTTGGGGTGAAATATGACCTGGACATGCTCTTTTCACATTTTTTTGTGAGATTCGCCCTAAAGTATTCAAAGTCTCAGCCTGTATTGAAACAAAATGTGTCCTGGAATTGTTGTATGGGATAAAACCGTGTTTGTTTGTTTTTATATATTAACCCTAAATGTTCATTAAACTAGACAGCTGTTTATTGTTTTGGCAGCATATTGCACATCATTGGACATCATGAGAGATATTAGTGAAACTGTCATTTATTGATTATTTATTGACTGAAATTCAGCTGTGGCACTTAAAATTCCCATCTGTCCTCGTGTATGATTCCTCATGTATGATTTCTTTTGACAATCACATGGAATTCACAACGGCCAGGCCTGATGTCATGGAATACATCTCCTTTGTACTTTTTCCACAGTGTCCTGATTCATAACAAGCTACAGTATGTCCACTGAAGGACATATGTCCGGCTTCATCCGTGAAGAACTTGTGTTTTGCATCATGCTTCTAAAAAGACCTGATTCTTTGTGCACATGGCCTTCAATGTCTGTCAATGTCTCCGCCATTCACTGTCAGTTTTGTAAAAGTGAACCATTGCTCTTTTTTTGAGACACTGACTAACTGTAGCTGGAAGCTGTGAAGATTGTTCTTTTTCTAAACAAAACTGTTATATGAACTTGTGCCTGAAAACAAACAAACTGCATCTATAATGGAAGAGGGGGAAAAAATACTGTAAAACAATCAGCTTTTCTTACTGACGGGCACTGAGGGTCCTTACACTTAAAGAGACAGTTCACCCAAAAAAGACCAATTCTGGCATAATATACTCAGCCTCATGTTGTTGCACAGCCAAATGACTTGTTTCTATAGTACATAAATGGAGAAATGTTGAAGAATTGTACTCATTCTCAAATTGTGAATTTCTATGCAATTACACTGAATGAGGAACTGGAGTTGTCAAGCTTCAAAAGGAACCCAAAATACGATAAAACCGAGTCATGATTCATGCACTACATTCCAAGTCTTTTGAAACCAGAAAATAACTAGTGAGAAACAGACCAAAATATATACAAGAGGTTTTATGAGAGAAGTAGCATATTTTATGCTGGATCATTTAACTGATTTTTAATTAGTTGGTCACGTTAACAAAATCTTTCTGAATGATTCATTCACAAATCTCGATTCAGTTGCAGCAGGAAATCTCACTGGAAGAAAAGATAAGTGAATAAAAACAGAAGAAACTGTCATACAGGTTTGAAACAACATTAGGGTGAGTAAATGATGACAGAATTTCCATTTTTCTGTGAACTATTCATTTAAAACAAATTTTACTCACTGATATGTATCATTTAACAGTGCTATTATTTAAAATGAGAATTATTATTATTATTATAATGTGCGTTTCATTTTTATGGGACAATACAAAGCCCAGGTGCCCTTCCTAAATGTATAAACATGTAAATATCTCAAAGTGTTTAATGTGTATTCTGAATTCAGTTAGAAAGAGGATTAAAAATGTGTATTATTTATGAAGACAAAACTATTTTGTTAAATAGACTGGGGGAAAAAAAGTGTTATTCAGTAAAAAAGAAAGCCGGTGTGAGTATTATTTTTATTTATTTATTTTTGTTAAACATTCCTATCTTTTGTAAGCAAATCCAACCAGCTCATCTCCAGCCAGATGCACAGGGCATCTGATACTGCAGACATGAGCAGTTCCTACATGCTGACAGAGCAGTATTTTATAACCAGCCATCCATTTACTGTGTGGAAACATCACATTCCCTCTGTCACATGGAGAGCCAGGCACATGTTCACTTTATTCTGCGATTGCTAAGAAAACAGTCACCACACCGAGGTCAGAGAACAGGAAAGAGAGTAACTCGGACCATTACTGTAACTCCAGCACAGGTTTACTCATCCATCATTGTCTAGGAGAGCATTAAAGTGCTGATACAACAGGAGGAAGTGGCACAAAGAAATCCTAGAGCTCCCTAAAAGCGATTGAAGAAGTGAGACTTTCATCATAAGTAGCAGAAACAGTAGGCACAACTGAATTGCTTCCAGTCCTACAGACCGACATACTCCAACATCCAAGGAAAGCACTGTACATATGTTTTGAGTTACAATTATTAACACCAGACATCTGTAATTGCTTTAAAAAAAACTTGTGTGCCCACAAAATCATATATAATTAAGGGAAGAAATTAATTAAGGTGAGGAGAGTACCTGATGCTACTTTACAGAGGATGGGGCTCTCTTTATTGATTTAATTTTCTTTTAACATCAGATAAGATATCAGCAGGAAGCATTTGAACCACCAGCTGGCAAGAAGCCCAAATAATGTAAGAGGGGAAAAACAGATGAAGTGCACTAGGTAGCAAATAAGAAATTTAGCGTAGTAACAAATTTCAATGAGTCCAAAAAAAAAGTGCTGTGACTAGAAATGTTAATATTAATATTCTTAAATGCTAATGCACCTAATATTAAAATTCCACAATACTAGTTTTGTTTAAATACTTTTTTTTTAATTCTACAAGTAAATTTAGGAAAAAAAGTCATATTTCTTTCTTTTTCAATGGGCATTATTTTTGAGACTTGAGACTAAAAATTACATTTAACAGTTAAATTATTAGTGTTTTTTTAATATTAAATTTAAGGCAGGGTGAGGGCAAAGGTAATCTAATCTAAAAAGCTAAAATATACTCTATTTATAATATAAAGAAATGGATTTAAAAATATGTCTGTGATATGGTGTTTATACAGGTAAAGCTAAAAAAAAATTTGAATATCATGAAAAAGTTAATTTTTTTGTAACTTATTTCAAAAAGAGAAACTTTCATATATTCTAGATTCATTACACATAGATCGTGAAATATTTCAAGCCTTTATTTCTTGAAATTTTTATGATTATGGCTTACAGATAATGAAACCCAAAATTCAGTGTCTCGGAAAATTAGAATATTACATAAGATCAATAAAAAAAAAGATATTTCAAACAGAAATGTCAGGCTTCTGAAAAGTATGTTCATTTCTATGCACTCAGTACTTGGTTTGGCCTCCTTGTGCATGAATTACTGCATCAGTGCGGCATGGAATGGAGACAATCAGCCTGTGGCACTGATGAGGTGGTATGGAAGCCCAGGTTTATTTGATAACGGCCTTCAGGTCATCTGCATTGTTGAGTCTAGTGTCTCTCATCTTCCTCTTGACAATAGGGTCAGGCGACTGTTTGCCAATCAAGCACAGTAACACCATGGTCATTGAACCAGCTTTTGGTACTTTTGGGAGTGTGGGCAGGTGCCAAGTCCTGCTGGAAAATGAAATCAGCATCTCCATAAAGCTTGTCAGCAGAAGGAAGCATGAAGTGCTCTAAAATTTCCTGGTAGATGGCTGCGTTGACTGTGGACTTCAGAAAACACAGTGGACCAACACCAGCAGATGACATGGCAGCCCAAATCATCACTGACTGTGGAAACTTCACACTGGACTTCAAGCAACATGGTTTCTGTGCCTCTCCACTCTTCCTCCAGACTCTGAGACCTTGATTTCCATTCTGAAAGAGGACCACTTGGACCACTGAGCAACAGTCCAGTTCTTTTTCTCCTTAGCCCAGGTAAGATGCTTCTGACGTTGTCTCTGGTTCAGGAGTGGCTTGACACGAGGAATGCGACATTTGTAGCCCATGTCTAGGATTCGTCTGTGCGTAGTGGCTCTTGATGCGCTGACGCCAGCCTCAGTCCACTCCTTGTGAAGCTCCCCCAAATTCTTGAATGGATTTTGCCTGACAATCCTCTCAAGGCTGCGGTTATCCCTTTTGCTGGTACACCTTTTCCTACCACACTTTTTCCTTCCACTCAACTTTCTATGAATATGCTTGGATACAGCACTCTGTGAACAACCAGCTTCTTTAGCAATTAACTTTTGTGGCTTACCCTCCTTGTGGAGGGTGTCAATGACTGTCTTCCGGACATCTGTCAAGTCAGCAGTCTTCCCCATGATTGTGTAGCCTACTGACCCAGACTGAGAGACCATTTAAAGGCTCAGGAAACCTTTGCAGGTGTTTTGAGGTAATTAGCTGATTAGGGTGTGACACCATGACTTTCCAATATTGAACTTTTTCACAATATTCTAATTTTCTGAGACACTGAATTTTGGGTTTTCATTATCTGTAAGCCATAATCATCAAAATTTCAAGAAATAAAGGCTTGAAATATTTCACTCTGTGTAATGAATCTATATAATATATGGGTTTCACTTTCTGAAATGAGTGACAAAAAATATTGACCTTTTTCATGATATTCTAATTTTTTAGATGTACCTGTATATCCCTAGCATCATTTGTCAGAGGATTGCCAAGCTTGTAAACAGTTGGTAATTTTTACCAAGATGTGCAAGATAAGATAAACAGACAAGTTTGAATCTTCCTTAGGGAAAACTAGTCTTGTCCGAATAGGGCTTGAGACATTGCATTTTTTAAACTGAAATCCAGTTTAGAATCATTCAGTTCATGTAGTGAAGAAAGTTTGTTTGGCAGCAGAACTTTCCAAACATACTGTAGAAAGAAGATAATTCTTCAGTACTTATTTTTCATCACAGTAGGGGGTAGATTCTAGGTAATAATTAGAAATATACTACATCTCCAGCCTTTTCCTTTAATATAAATTCTGGCTAAAAGATGATTTTGGATGAATAAAAAAGCCGGGATTTATGTTAAGGAAATCTTCAGATATACTATTAACCAAAAGCAACATAAGAACTGCAAAAAACAATACATAATGAGAGTCATTGCCCTCAGGATTGTATCTGTTTGCACACATCTGTTCTGCAAAAGTGCATTTGAAAGCTCTTAACTCTTAGAAGAGAGATGATAAAGTTTGCAAAGTCAGATGTTAAGAGTTGCATGCATTTTTCCCTCTACCCACAGGACCCTCAATACCCTCCAATTAATCACCCCACCAAACCCTGTCCACACCATTAATTGCCTCCCTCCACGTCCCTGCAGGACAAGGGTGAAGCAATTTAATGCGGCTCACAGCAATCAATAGCAATTAGGAGCATCCCTGACTAATCCCATTGAAAGCCGCATCTTGGGAGATAGCCAAAGACGACCAGAAATCTTTCATTTTTTAACCCTTGCAGAAACGAGCAAAGAAAGCAAAAAAAACTGCTTGTTTGAAAGGGCCACCGTTTGAGAATTAATTGCTCTTATTTTCTTCATTCATCTCTTTGGGTATTTTGTTTTCCATCTAATCTAAATGCCACCTTATCATCTGTAGCTAGAATCCCATTATCCTGTCCTGGACTTTATGAATACCATTTGGTTTTTTAAAACAAAAGCGGTCTAAGCAATTAGCATTGCATTTAAAAGTCTGATGAAGATGTAAGTTTTGTCTGGGGGAAAATGAAACTAATTCCCACAAGATCTCTGAATGGTTTGCACACAAGTTGTGAGTCTGCTCAAAATAGGTCATGTATCCTGACAATGGGAAATGTTTTCATAATTTTCTAGCTTTCAGATGGCATAATTTGGCCCGGAAAGAAAGAACAAGCACAATAGACTCTAAAAAGCGTGCAAATACTTTCTCCTGAGACTTGCCACGTGACTTGAATCTTCAGGGGACAGTCAGACCCTTTATTTTGCCTCACATAAAGCTGGATGAAAACCGCAATTATGATGGCTCTATCTTCCGATAAGTATAAAAACTAATTTCTCTTATGCAGAAAAAGGTTTTATTTGATGTCATGAAGCAGAAACATAATAACACAACAAGTATATGGCCTAGTGCGCCGGCACTGGCAGGAGTTGAAAGGCAGCTATGCAGTCCATAAACCACGTGGATGGAGCTGACCAGACTTTACCTACCCGGACCTTCTGGGGTTTGTAGGAGCTCTGAGGATCATATAAGATATACTGGGTGCAGAGAACCTGGTCTGAACCAGGCTGGGCATGGTAGGCCGCTGCGCTCAGGGTTTGAGTGACGTCACTGTCAGGTTTGGGCTGGCGATTCAGAAGCTGTCCACCTCCTTCTTTCACTAACTGAATGAGCTCGTGTTTTGGTAGCTTACAGAAGGAGCCCAGCATGTAGAAGAAGCAGCCATCAAAGAGGGGAGGGAGCTAAAGATGTATGAGAAAACGAGAGCGATTCAGTACACAAAGCATCAAAGTATCAAAGGTCACAAAAATATACATTACTGTAATATGTGACTTATTTCTAGGACATTTCCAGGGAATTCCATTGAAATGATTATTCCAGGTTTTCCATGACTGCAGAAACCCTTTAAATAGAGCCTCTCACAAATAAAAAAAGTAACTAACAACCTGCCACAAAGAGATAAGTGTTAAAAAAACGAGGTAAGATATGGTTCGGTGAAAGTCTGAGCCACTTCTCTGCCATCTATGAAAGCAGCTGCAAGACATTTGGGGTTAAAGTAACAGGCTTTTGCTCAAGTCTGGTCTGGATGGGTCTGTGACAATGCCAGCTCAGGGGAGCCGTAAGATGCCCAAAGCAAAGATCTGCAAATATATGGGTCACTGGCACACACTTGTTGAGAGGTCAACATGCTAGACTCGGGCCATTAAAGCCTCACAATAACCAGGACACAGCTGCAATATCACACAAATAAATGCAGAATTCACCTATGAAATGTGTCCTTTGCATTCTAATGCCATTTCAGAGGTAACCAGTATACAGTACAGCATTTATAAGGCTTATGTTATCTTTGGTATAAATATCAGCACAATACGGAATGCATATTGTGGAATGAGGCTAAAAAATTATTAATACTTTTCAGGCTTTTCAGTTCAATATTTAGAATCTCTCTGCATATTTATGCACTGTTGACACAATTTAGATTAAAAATGCTTCAGTAAAAAGTACTCCATCTGTTTTTCACTAAATAAGCAATCAAAAATTAAATTTACCTAATACCTATATAATAATATGCATCAACCACAGAAATATAGGTTACGCTTTATTTTAAGGTGTCCTTGTTATGGTGTAATTATACATTTATGTACTGTGTAATATTAATTAACCACATGTACTTACTATATGGTTAGGGTTAGGATTAAGGTTTGGCGTAGTGTTACTTGCATGTAATTATGCATAATTTATTGTTATTATAATAGTAAGTACATGTAACATGTGTAACAAGGGCACCTTACAATAAAATGTTACCGAAATGTATATGAATAAATGTCCATATTTACCTAAATATTTGCCACCATTGAAATGTTTGGGGTCAGTAAGACTTTTTAAAAACAAATTAATACTCTAATTCATCAAGGATGTATTAAATTGATCAAAAGACCATTTCATTTTTTTTTTTACTTTTAGGACTGCCACAGAAATATTAAGCAGCATAAGTGTTTTCAACAATGATAATAATAAGAAATGTTTCTTGAGCACCAAATCAGCATATCAGAATGATTTCTTAAGGATCGTGTGACACTAAAGACTGGAATAATGACTGCTGAAAATTCATATATACTGTATGTCTGATATATTTTTTGAATGATGAAGCAAATTAATCACCTAATCAGAGTTTTGAATCAATTCAATGAATCAGACAGTTTGAAATGGATATCATTATCTTGATGTTCACAATGTTGCTTAATTTTATATTGTTAAAATGTCACCTCATCCTACCACGCATCTAAACCATGCTGTTTTCATGTTAAAGAACTGCAGCGGGGCTGCTATTAGACTGTGTCATGAGGCTTCTTAGCAATCAGAGCAGAACGCCAAGCTTGGCTTCTTCCCTGCAAAGCATTTGAGTCGTACACCGTGGCCTAAACAGATCACCAGTGCCCTATATTGTCTCACAATGCACAGTCCTCTCATAAAGTCACAAGTGTGTTCCCTCTCTTTGAATTCTCTGTCCTCGGGGAAGCGTGTGACTTTCGAAACAAGCCACAATCCATAGCACAGTTAGTAATAAAAGCTAAGCCAGCCTGAGGAGAGCAGATCAACATGGCATATTGACAATGAGAGACCATTAAAGAGCAGGACCAGGAGAGGGTTTCACTCAGCCATTATTCCTCCTCTCTGGACAGGAAAATGTGTCGATAACTGTTAGACCCTCCACATGTTGGCCTGTCACTCACCAGGCTGCCTCTGTTCACGCGGGCACGCAGGGGCCCGTCACCTGCCTCGTACTCGCTCTCCCCGACCCAGCTGCCTGCCTGAAGGCTACAACTCACCCCTGGAAGAAAGACTGAGAGTAAGAGAACGAGACATAGCAGACTTACTAGCTATACATCAGCATTTAAAACCTGTAAACCCTAACATATGAATGTGTGTGTGGTTTTTTGATTATCATATTTGACACATCAGGCTTTTATGGTCCATGTAGTTGGACATACTGAGAATATAGAGCTCACACTTAAAGATGAAAAAAAAAAAAAAAAAAACATTTTATTTAGAGGCTCAAACGGAGCACAAATATGCAATTTGGTGCAGATGTTGTTACTTATGAGTCAATATAAATGTCAGTTGTCACTCTATATTCCCCAATAACATGTCTTAGTAAGATGCTATTTAAATGCTTTTTTATATGATCAAATTTCTGTAGTTGTTATTGTGGGGGCAAAATTCCATTTTATATTACAAAAATGGAATGTAATATAATCATGACCGAGATATGTACAAATGCTCCTTAAAAGGATAACCAAGTAAATCTAAGTTACTTTAATCCAATAAAAATGTTTCCTCTGAAAAATTTTAACAATAAAAAGTTATTCATACTTTATATCATTAAAGATTTATAGCAAAAAGACACGAGAACCATGACCTGAAGGTGGACATTTTAAGAATTATATTACCTTTACCTTTTTATTATAAGACCATTTGCTCATTAAAAACTATGAACTATATGATCTATAAGATCTATAAACCAGGTTTTCAGCACTGTTTTGATCATGTTGACAATTTAGAGGTCTTTGAAATTTACGTATCAAATATAAAGTGGGCTTTACAGGGATAAAGAGCAAAAATGAACATTCTGCCATTATTTACTCACCCTCATTCCTGTGGAATATAAAATAAAATTATTTGAAGAATATTTCCACTCAGAGATATTGTATGGCTAGATAAGACTCAAAGTATAGCGGCTAATATATTTATTATAATTGTAGTATTATACAGTAGTATTACCAAGTAGAGCTGCTACTTTTTGTGCCAGAAAAAAAAAACCAGCATACAGGTTTGGAACAAAAAAACGGCATGAAAATAATGACAACTTTAATTTTTCGGGTGAACTATTCTTTTAAGTGTAAAAGAAATCTGCAGTTTCAAGGCAAATCAGTACAACAGCAGTGATGCAACGCACACTTAAATTCTGCAAGTCTTATGCTGTATTTTACAACTTTCACTAGGGAAAAATAACAGAGCAGGACAAGATTTTCAGGGCACGAAGATGCACAGCTAGGGGATCGTGGATCTCTCTCAACAAGGGTGAAAACTATCTTTTTGTTCATTTCTGTCAGGTAAAATTCTTCACAAAAGGTCTTCAGCGCAATATACTACAAGTGATCTCAAGCCTGTCTAAAAAACAGCTGCTGCTTCACACACATAAAAAAAAAAACAAATCCTCCATCACAAACCTTCTTCGCCCGCTCAACTTGTTTACAACTATTTGATAGCGTTCTGCTCGGTTTGCCCTAGTTGTACGTCTGGCTGAAATGGCCCTTTCTTGACTGAAGAGCTCTGGAAGAGCAGGCAGCTATTGTCTGTTGTTCCAACGAGAATGATGACAGAAAAAGGACAAGGGGAATAAATGGGCACCTTGTAGAGTGTCTAAAAATACATATGAAGCAAGTTTAAGAGGAGAGTAAAGACGCTACCTCGATCTCTCATTGCTTCTTCTCCAACTGACAGGCTGTCTTATGTGCCTTTATACTGAGCAGCTTGACATTTGCTTTTATATTTTAATACGCGTGCCAAATGTACTGTAAGAAGATAAACTGTATATATATATATATATATTTTTCATGTCCAATTTGGAACGACAAAAATTTATTAAAAGTGACAGCTAAAAGGCTACAAAGATTCATTGTTCTAACAAAAAACATTACGCTTTTTCCTGTTTGAAAATCCATAAAATTCAGCTGTGGAGAATATAGGAAATTTTGGGGGGCAAAAAAAGCTTTGAGACCCCAAACTTTTAAACCCATACATATAAAATTAAAAATACAAATATAAAGAAATGAATTAAATAATTTTATATATATACACACACATACAATATTTGGTTTATTATTACACAATAATTAGTTTAAGATCAAACTATAATTAATTTTGTTGGCAAAACTTTTTTTTTTTTTTTTATCGCTACAGAGTTTAATAACATACTACATAAATAAGCATGAGCTTTACTTTGCCTTTTCAAATTATCTTGACTTTATTTACTCCTAAATAAGCTTTAACCCCCTGATGGGACGGATGTAGGTCGTTGTGTCAGACAGAAAGAAGGCTAGCCACACTAATCTCATTGATGATTTACTTGTAAATATTAATATGCATTTCTATAGTCGTAACTGAAACGGGTCGTATTGACAGTGCCTGAGCAGTTGAAGAATACGCTACAGCGCTCATTCAAAGACGTGCATTTATTGCTTGGACGGAGCAAGAACACCTAAAATGAATGTGCCGATTCAGTAGAGAGATAAAGTTTACCCTTTTCAACTTAATGCTGCTGAACTGAATTTATGGAGCAAATTATATTTGCTAAAATATCCATAACATTACCAGCACTGCTGAAATACAAGAGCGCGGTTCTGTCAGTCAGATGCGCGTGAAAGCTGCATGTGTTACTATAACAAACACTGTGTGTTTTCTTTCAGAATCATCATTGGCTGGTAGAAAGACAAAAATAGGTTACATAAAAGTTTTTACCTAAAAATGGAGATAAGGTAAAGGTGTGAATAATTAAATTTTAAACACATTGTCAGTAATTTCACCAATGAAAATAAAACCCTAGGAGAACTGTTGAGCGAATCAGATCAACACACAGCCGTGTTTCATTAATGAATCAATCCACGTTTTTAAATGAATCGAGTGAATCATGATTAGTGACCATTTCAACAGGCAGTCACCTTCTTCGTTTCTGCGAATGAATCAGTGTTTTTGAACAAATCGATTGAATGAATGATTGCATGACTCACTTAAGACAGGGATTTGCCGCCACCTACTGGTGCATTTAATTTTATATTCAGAGTATCGTTTCATAACTTAATTTCATATTTCACTATTTATTTGTGTTTTTTTATGTTGAATTAAAATATTTCTTCCTAAAGCTACTTATATTTCAGCTACCTTTTTGTAATGTCTATTCTGTGTTTTTTCTAAATTAACACAATGATAACTATTATCTTTAATAATAACTTTATCTTTAATGGGCACATTATATACATGTTAATTAATTAATTTGAGATTCATTTGATTAATTAATCGGCACATTATGTAATAAATTTTTTTTTTTTAAATAATCACTCGACAGCCCTATTTAAAACATAAAACAGGGTGATGGTCACTGCGTAATTCAGACCCTGATTAGCAGTACTAGTATTCCTGCATTCAGAGTGTCACTGTGTAGTGCTATCTTTATATCCAGCCCAGCCCATGGTAACAGAACACCGACACTACCTATAGGAGCGCGTTCAGACACACGCACAATCCTCCACAGTAATCATGAGCTGTAATTGCACTTCCTCTGCCTCTTTAATTACAGTGTTCATTTCCCGGGACCCCGTGAGAGCGGTGGCGTGAGGATTCTGCATCCCGGGGTTAATCCGGCTCTCTCTCTGGATGATAGGGCCAGGTTGTTAGCCGAGCAGCAAAGAGCCATTAGCATATTAGCTAATTAGATTCCCGATGATGGGAGTGGACAACGAAGCTCAGCGTGAGTGTGTGTGGTGGGTAGCTGTGGATCGGTTGCGTTGGCAGCTCACACACTCACGGGCACTGAACCGTGATACACTGAGCCATGGAGACCCATACAGAAGAACAGAGATCTGAGGCACAGCATCAACAGCTCATAAAGTGTGGCACAGATCAAGTGTTAAAGTGAACCATGTATACCTACTCACTCACTCACTCTTCCATTTGAGACATTATTTTATTGCTGCACCATTTGGCCCAAAATCATGTTGCGATTAATCTGAATAAACACAACTGTGATTTGAACAGTGATATAATTATAAAAAGTTGTACAATATATGACTGTTGCTAAAGCTAATAGAACAAAAGGTGTGCTATAATAATTTAAGGCACATGTAAAAACACACTTAAAAGTGTTTTTTGGGAATGAGGTCCTTTTTTTTTTTACACTCATTTTGATATACAGTCAAGTTAAAAAATATTGTATTATTATTAAATGTATTTATTATTAAATTTGACCCAATACTTGTAACTGCAAAACTCGATCCAAATAAGCTTATTTCTGGAATTTATTACAATAGTTGTATTATGTAATATTATCACAATATTATTGTATAATATTTATTATATGATTGTATTATCTAAATATTATTATTCTTATCACTGTTACATTAAATAATTTGTATGCCTATTTATAAATATATTAATAATCATATATAATCACATTAGCAATTTTACCTATTATAAATAAACACACAACATTAAAATATGATTTAATTAATAATAATAATGTTATTAGATGTGCATGATAACTAGAGGTGGTTAAAAATGCTTTGAATTACCTGAAAATGACATTGTAGTGAATATGGAGCACCTGAAACACACTACTGATTTAAATGAAGATGCATCCAGAATCTTGATTTAATGTTACATGCAATTAAACATTAGAAATTGCTACATTATCCCGAAAAATACATTATGCAGAAATATCCAGCATGTAACATTGCTACTGCAAGACTTTTTGAAGAACCCTTTTTTTTACTGATAAATGATGTAGTAAAACTGCCCTCAAAAGGTGTTGTCTGCCGTGGGCTGGATATTAAAGACGGATAACAAATATGTTAACAATAACCAATATCAAAATAGATAGCTTGGAGAACAAACACCAGAACAGCAATGATTCCTTCAGGCAGCATTCGTGCACTTCTGATGTTGCTCCTGCACTGATAGAAATGAACTCCGCACAGAAGGCAGACTCAAAAAAGCTAACAATTTCTTGAATTAGGGCTAAATGAATGGGCAGCACAGTCGGAGCCTACTGATTTTCACTATGGAACCGAAGCTGTGAAAAATCGTACATATGGAAATACGCAGCACTAAATAACTCACAGAACAAGGACCACATGCCAAGTTCATAGCTGCATCAAATTGAATAGAAAATATTATTACCGTTTTCAAACATATGAAAACCCACAGAGTCAAACAATAGTATTAATATTTTCCATAGGCTGACAGGTATTTTATATTGGTTTGCTCAACAGAATTAGCCATTGCTCAAGAACAACACAGAGTAAATACTGCCTACCTGTACACATGTTTGCCAATCTGAATGCAGTAACTGTTTCTTTGGAGACTATATTTCTATCATCTAGAAACCTCAGCATTCAAAACGGACATTCAGATTGTGCTAATATTCATGTAAACTTCTCCAAGCATAAACGTATGCAACAATTTAAAGCTTTGACTCATTGCTTACAGCTGAAAGTGAGGATCCAGCAGCCGTTGAGGACGCCCTGCAGTGTGGTCAGGGAAGAGGGCATGATGGGAGCATCTGGTACAACCACATGGGTGACTGGACAGACATTTAAACAAAGGGGGAATCCGTTACTTACAATAAATAAACAAATAAATGAACAGTGATATAGTAATTTGTTCATTTCTATTGAGAAATTGTTATATTTTCAGTTTTCATTTTAATAATTTTGTTGTGCTTTTATCATTTTTGGATATTTTATACTATACTGATATTTTATTTCCACTTTATTTCATTTACTGACAATACATTTTATTAGATTTAGTTAACTATAACACCGCTAACAATGAATGTCAGAAAAACAAAGACGCAATATATAGAGGCTCCTAATACAGAAGTAGTATGCCACACTTCACCAATCCCTTGAGATTATTTTAAATCTAGACACAAAAAAAATCCAAAAGCTCTTCCCTTTGTTGTGTGACAAACACACAGCCTACATTCTTCGACAAAATTGCATTTTACCCTTGTTCAGCTATGTGCAGCGTATGAGAAACTGCTTCAATTACTTTAATTCTACTCTGTTTCAACTTTGATTGCTTAGAAGATGAGACACTGCTCATTGTTTGTCTGTTGGTGTGATTTCTGGGGGAGTCGAAAGACTCTGCGAGAGCTACATTTGTCACTGAAAGTGCTGGTTTCATAATGTATGATTTCATAATATCCCTCTTATGCTTCAGCTGGATGACTTATAATGCTCTTCTATGTGATGGAAGAAAGGCAAAGAAAGAAGAGACACTTAATTTCACTGCTCTGAAAAGGTCTCATTGTTTTCTTGAGCTGTTTTGAGCCAACCACGTAGTGTTGAAATAATCTTATCCTCAGCAGACTCAAAAAAAAAAAAACCTTTTAGTTATATGCCACATATTTCATAACAATATGAATTATATGAGTATGTGTACGAAAATTGGCAAGTCAAAAAAATCTGGGGGAAAAAAATAAAAATCACATCAACTTTCCTACACCTTTTCTAATATAAATACTCATACGCTTGAGCACATAAATAAGCTTATCCTGCCACCAGATTCAATTGATTGGTCTATTGTTTCAAAACCAATATTAGACTGCACCGTATGTCAAAAGTTAGAATAATAATATACTGTATTTCCGACTTATCACATTGTATTAAAAGCATGGCACATTGTCCATTTTACAACTCCTTTGAATGGGTTTTTTTTCCAAACAGATTAAAAACTATCCGTTTTATTATTTATTTTTACTGTTTTAAGTATTTTGTTTGCAACTTTTTTAGGGAAAATATGAAGCTGTTTTTGCACTGACTTCATTTGTTATGAATAATAATACCTTTTGATTTGCCTCCAAGTCAAGTTTGGGATCAGTAAGATTTTTTCAAAAGAAATTCATACTCTTATTCAGTAAGGATGCATGATGAATTCAGCCATGAATTCATCAAAAGTGACAGTAAAAACTAATTAATTCAGGTTTACAAAATATTTATATTTTAAATAAATTCTGTTCTTTAAAAAAATCTGGGTTTCCTCAAAAATAGTAAGTAGTACAAGTTTTTTTCAACATTGACAAAAATAAATGTTTCTTGAGCAGTAAATCAGCATATTAGAATGATTCCTGAGGGACCATGTGACACTGAATACTGGGGTAATGATGCTGAAAATTCAGCTTTGCCATCACACTATTAAAAGACATCACAAGTTTAAATTAAAAATAGAAACATTTATTTAAATTGTATGAATCTCCACAATAACTACAGCCATGTAAGAATAACAGTGTTTAAAATATATAAAAAAAATTTTTAAAGAATCTTACTGACCCCAAACTTTTGAACAGTAGTTCATACCTTAATACTATGATACACCGCCCACTCATTTCTTTACACAAGAAATCAAAGGAGATGTACCTGCTCTAGAAAAGGACTGCACTTGTTTCCCTCCAAGGAGTTGAGCTGCTTTGGTGAGCTGCTTCTGCTGAGTCTGCGTCAGCTGACTGCCAATCACAACCACTGGACCCGTCTCTCGCACACAGCCTGCAGCCTGCAAGAATACAAATAAACTGTACCGCACACTTCATTTGCATTTATGTTCTTGACAGATGATGTCTCAAAGCGACTTACAAGATGATGTACAAAATACCAGCCATTTTTATCTGTTTGTTTTGAGTGTTTTTGTTTGTCTGTGAGGCGGGTCCAGTCATGTACCTTACTGAGGCTGGTGGTGGGGCTCAGGGTGGTTGTTACAGGATGTGGTGCCTCTGGGGCCATTCTTAGGACCTCTTGCATTTCTGGAGTCAGCGCATAATCTACCGGCTGCAGGCCAAACATATTCCTGAAATCACGGTTATACAGGTGCATCTCAATAAATTAGAATGTAAATGCAGATGAGCTGAAGGCCACTGTCAAAGAAACCTGGGCTTCCATACCACCTCAGCAGTGCCACAAACTGATCACCTCCATGCCACGCCGAAATTAGGCAGTAATTAAAGCAAAAGGAGCCAAGTATTGAGTACATGTACAGTAAATGAACATACTTTCCAGAAGGCCAACAATTCACTAAAAATGTTTTTTTTATTGGTCTTATGAAGTATTCTAATTTGTTGAGATAGTGAATTGGTGGGTTTTTGTTAAATGTGAACCAAAATCATCACAATTAAAAGAACCAAAGACTTAAATTACTTCAGTCTGTGTGCATTGAATTTATTTAATACACGAGTTTCACAATTTGAGTTGTATTACTGAAATAAATGAACTTTTCCACAACATTCTAATTTATTGAGATGCACCTGTATGTATAGTTTATGCAAAATGCTCTTTATTGAAAACAAAAACATTTTCAAGGACATATTGAACAAACTGTGTATCCTCTAGATGTATTCTGTTAAGCCTGCTAATGCCTCTCTCAATGAAAAGTTCCATCCAACTGGGAATAAATAAACCTCACAGAAAGGCGTACTTTGTGGATTTGTCTTGTGGCCTTTATTTTTGCATGGCTATGAAGTTTAAAAGAATGTAAGATGTCCCTTTTGTCATTTTATGGTTCAAAGGGATGCTCACAAGTCTTGTCTCAAACAATCATAGAGAATGGGAGTTTTGTGGCAGAGGGAAACAATATATAAATCGGAATGTAATATTGTGTAATTGGTTAAAAAAGCCAGAGATATTACAGCTTCTTTTGATGGAATGTTCTTCTCAGGGAACTTTATATTATTTATTGTATTGTATATATATTTATAATAGTTTTTATTTATAATGTAAGCAAACAAAATCTTATATTTGCTAATGAGTATTTTGTTTACATCTAAGTATTTAATAGTGAATATTTCCCTGCACACTGCTGTAGATGACAAAATTCCTTATATTTGTTTAATATAATACATTCATATTTCTGTGGAAATCAATAAGATTTGGACAGTACAGCAGTTAACACAGGATTTGTTCTCCTCTTTCTGTATAGTATATCTGTGTCCTTTTTGAACCTAAAGGTATATCAGAAAAATTAAAATGCAAATTTAAAAAAGACTTGATTAGAAATTAATACTTTGAGCAAGGTGCCTTCACTCGATCAAAGTGACATTAAAGGACATTAATGTATTAATAAATAATATTCTATAATAAATCAAAGATAAAATAAATTATTTATATTTCAAATAAGTACTGTTCTTTTGAATGTTCCATTCATATAAGAATCCTGAAAAAAAAATCAGTTGCCACAAAAATTAAGCAGCACAACTACTTTCAACATTAGTGATAATAATAAATGTTGCTTGAGTGCCAAATCAGCATATTAGAATGATTCTGAACTCAAAGGAAGGCTATAAGCATTAATGCACAATGGTAATTCAAGTGTTTAACATAAAAAACAGAATTACAAACAACAAGTATATAAGAATACATCACAACAGAGAACTGAATTAGAAATAAAACCACCCTAAAACAAACCTTAGGCGACAAACCATTCAAAACATTTAAAAAATATTGAACACCAAATAAAAAACAGGCATCAAGTACATGCGGCTGACAAACAAGACAAAGCAGGTTACTTTTGGTTTGAAACAAAGTCTCAGCTTTCAAATGTTGTCTTTTTTTAAAATTTGAACAAATACTGTTTTGTGGCTCTTTAATGTGTCATTACAGATAGTAGTGCCTCAGTTCAAGCGGCAGCTGAATGATAACTATTCTCTTAAATAGTTATGACTAAAATGAACATCAGAAGTATCTTGTTTCAACTGCGGAAAGATGTCAATCCACACCATTTTTCAAGTTTACATCCACCGACGTTGATCTACTCTCCTGTCTGGTTTGTTTGTCGAACAAAATGGCAGATTTAACGTTATGATTGGTCAGATCGCCTGTCAATCAAACTCCTGGCTAAGGGTCAATTGCATGTCCAAATTGGGCAATTAAACTTGCAAACTGAAAACGTCAGATTTGCAAGATATTAACTCGCAGTTCTGGCAATTGCAAGTTTATATCCCACAATTCTGACTTATTTTCTTGCAGTCAAATTCTGAGGGAAAAGTCAGCTCACAATTCTGATATTTCCTTACAATACTCGTTTCTCTCAATTCTGACTTTATAACTCACAATTGCATTTTATAAAGTTAAAACTGTGAGACAAACTCACAATTCTGGGGGAAAAAGTCGGAATTGTCAAGTCAAGTCAAGTCACCTTTATTTATATAGCGCTTTTAACAATACAGATTGTGACAAAGCAACTGAACAGCATTAATTAGGAAAATAGTGTCAATAATGCAAAATGACAATAGTAAACACTAATTTTTCAGTTAAAGACAGTTCATCATTCAATTCAGTGATGTCAACATCCAGCTCAGTTTAAATAATATCTTTGCAATCATGTCAACGATAACGCTGGAAATGAAGTGTCCCCAACTAAGCAAGCCAGAGGCGACAGCGGCAAGGAACCAAAAACTCCATCAGTGACAGAATGGAGAAAAAAAAACCTTTGGAGAAACCAGGCTCAGTCGGGGGGCCAGTTCTCCTCTGACCAGATGAACCAGCAGAACGGAAAAATCAATATAAGACGTTTTTGTGACGAATTGTGACTTTAATTGTTTATTTCATGCCGTTCTGACTTAACTTAGAATTGTGAGTTTATATCACACAATTTTAAGGAAAAAGTCAGAATTGGAAGACGTAAACGTGAAAAAAAAAAAGAAGCCAGAATAGTGAGATAAGTCATAATTACCTATTATTATTTTTTTATTCAGTGGCGGAAACAAGTTTCCATACATTTGGGAAAAAGGACCTAATAATATTCAAGCATTTGCAGATTATGACCTCGTTTACACAGTGAAACTCAATTAGTAGGCAAAACTATCCGATAAGCAAGAGGTTAAGGCCTAGGACAAATCCGAAGAGAATCTGTTTGGCAAGCAGTATGTGATGCCCGTCGTCGGATCATTCGTCCCTGTTGGCTGGTAGGGAGAAGAGGTGGAAATGAAATAAAGTGGAGAGGGATGTATGTTGAGATTAAGCTTCAGCACAGATAACACCTGGGGGCCAATTAAGAGGTCCACTGGTCCATAAAATTTCATTTGGATTCATGAGCCACCCCCAACCCCCAAACAAGCCCACAGTCTCTTCACACTCCCATAGGATGTAAATTATTTTTGTTTTGGTGCGGCGCACAGCTTCTAATCTCAAAAAGTGAAAATCCAATAATGCCAAAGTGTCTCATACGCAGACGCCACATACATGTGCGTGTGTGTTACCCATACTGATAAAGGGGAGGTGTGCATTCATCACCTCCAGCAAAATAAGACACTCCATGCGGTTAAAGAGTGATATTAGTAAGCTAAAACCTCTCAGCAACTGCATCCATCTCGCAGTTGACAAATCAGACACAGATGCCAGCGCTAAAAGGGGTCCAATGAATCACAGATCGATGGAGATGTGAAAATTAGTCCTCAGAGATGCTCCAGCTGTTTCTGTCCACATAACCGAAGCAATCAAGAATGGTGGCGCTAAGCACTAGAGCTAACCAGATCTCATCGATTGGAAGAAAGCAGTGTGCTTCTTTGCTCGGATCACATCAACAAAACAAATCGAGCTTATGCAGGACGAATCCATCTAAATTTGCCTACTAGTACACAGCTGTGCTGTTCCGAAGCTCAGTAAGCTGCCTTACTAGGTGTCATTGTAACTTAATTATGCTGCCTCTTAAGACACAGAAGGCAATGTCAGAATGGAAAGCAACAAGCTGAAAAAAATGCAAGATTAGTGGTTGCCAATATGGGTTTTTCAACGGTTGTTGCAGATACTGACAATCAGCCAAGCAGACATTACGGTTTCAAAATGGCCAAATACTGGCCTGGTCAATATATAAGGCAAATACACTACCAATGAAAATGTATTCAACAAGGATGCATTCAATTGATCAAAAATGACAGTAAAGTTTTCTGTTTCTAATAAACGTCGTTCTTTTGAAAAAAGTATCATAGTTTTCACAAAATATTAAGCAGAACAAATGCTTTACAAAATAATAATAATAAGAAGAAACATTTCTTGAGCACCAAATAGCATATGAGGATGATTTCTGAAGGGCCATGTGACACTGAAGACTGGAGTAATGATGCTAAAAATTCAGCTTTGCCATCAAAGAAATTAGTTTCAGGAATAGATTAAAAAGAGAAAGCAGTATTTTTAAATTGTAATAATATTTCACAAAAATTACTATTTTTTGCTTAATTAATGAAACTGGGTAGTGAGCATACGAAACGTGTACCGACCTCAAATTTTTGAACACTAGTAAATCAATATTTATTTTAAGAGCATAAGAGACTTATTTCAAAAACAACAATATTCATTCATTCATTCATTTTAACCTTTGGAACCATTTAATATTAAAGTAATATATTAAACTGTAATAGTATTTTACAATATTAATTTGTTACTGTATTTTGATCAATTAATGAAAGTTCTTTCAAAATTTAAAAAATATATTTAAATAAATGTAACTTCTTTCAAAATCTTTTAAAAATATTAAAAATATATTTTTTTTCTTACATTTGGAACAACAATCAGTATCCAAAAAGGAGTAAACTATAATAAATAGTAATAATATAATTCACAATACCTGCCTTTTACAATATTTTTGATAAAAATTAAATGCAGCCTTGATGAGCACAACGAGACTAAAAAATTTTCGTCCCAACGTTTACAATAAATCAAAATTTAATAAAAAATTATTTAGATTTTATGTTTAAAATGATTGACAAGTTTACCTAATAATTGAGTGCTATGTATTTTTATGCTTTAAGCTTACCAACAAGTTACACATCACCAAACTCTACTGAAATCAATGAGTCGAGTCGAATTTCATGTGAAGTGCTGTTTGTGATGTGTATCTGTCCATGTAGAGCATTCCAAATCAGTCACTTATGAGGTTCTGTGACAGTTAGGATACTGCTTATGGAGCTCACTAGAGCTACCGGTTCTGTCTCGCTTGTAGTTGCTATCCTCACGGTCCCTCAAGAAGCAGCTTTTCAGATCTGAAAAGCATTAAAGATTACTGCTGATACAGCAGGGATGTGCCAGTCAATTCATACAACACATTACAGCGAAGGCTCTGCCCACAGCAGTTCCCCCCATAGCCCCACTGCTCCGATTCCAGACCGCAAGGAGTGAAAGTGATTGATTATGTCTGACAGGAGTGGATTGCTTCTGTGCAGTGCTTCTATGACAGAGCTGATGCTTCACTTCACCATTGACTAACGAAGCATAAATCTGCTGATGCTTTATGCGCTTCCAATGTACAGCACAGCACTAGTCAATCAATATACAAAGGGCAGACAGACAAAAAGAGACGCAGAGACGCATGCAGAGAACTCTCGGGATGAGCATTCGCGCATCTGGGTTCACTGCCAATCTGGGGGGAAAGGAATAGGTTCATAAAGGTGCCATAGAATGCATTGATGCAATATTTTAAATTGTTCTCTGATGTAGAAGGTATGTGGCTTAGGTAAGGGCAAAAAATCTCCAGAAACGGTTTTACATGTCCATTTACAACCCTAGGATTTGTCCCTAGAATGAAATGGTCTGTTTTTACCTTATTTGGAAGGGTCACGAATAATAATGTTGAGCTCTGCTCTGACTGGCTGTTTCACAGTGCGGCTCATTTCAGTAACTCACACAGCAGGAAGGAAACACAGGAGGAGAAAAAAATATATTTCAATACTTTCTCTCGCAATTATATAGTTGGGTAATTATACTGTATATAAATCGGGCAGCAGGGAGCCACTAGTAATATGTGGGGATCGAAACTGCCTTGAATGCACGATCGTTGTTACTTTCACTTTCTGAGATTGCGGATCGCAAGTGCTCTGTGTAAACTCGCGGCAGTAATTGCCACACAGTTACAAGATCAGATGTTGTCCGGTGGTACCAGGAGCTGTAAATCATTTCCATCATCATCAGTATATCTCCTACTCTGTTATGTGTAAGTGAAATCTTGATGTACTTAATATAACGCGGCTACCGTAGAAAGCAAGTCTACTTACCTGTCCCTTATTGGCTCGGTTTCGTTATAGAACGTGCGTCATTTGCTTTCCGTGCCTTTCTGAATACAGACACACAACCCATCCCGCACACACATACTTGCAAGTTGGAACATAACATTTATTTCCATGATCTGCCATTTTCGCTATTATCCTCGCTTGTTTTTCACAGTCGATGTTATGTTCTGATTCGCCTATTTTTCAGTGGTCTTTTGCATGCAAATTTTGCATTTACATAAGGAGGAAACAATGGTGTTTGAGGCTCACGGTATGACATTTCCATGTACAGAACTGTTATTATTCAACTATGCCAAGATAAATACAGTTTTCCATTCTATGGCACCTTTAAGATAAAGGGCATGTGGGAGGAAGTGAAGCAGAAGTTCCCAAACATCTCGACACCAGGTACACACCATGGCGCAGTTACAAGTTACAAAATATGCACATTTAAAATCAATGAATAAAACACCATCACATAACTGGGCTGAGAAGTATATATAATGGTATACCATTCAACAAGAGAAATGTGTCAACCTGTAGAGATTTTGCAACATCTTTTCTTTTGTAGCGTTGAGGTGCAGTAACAAGCAGATATATTGACTTTTATCCATTTAATAGTATTTGTTTTATTGTTGGATGCTAGATGTATTCATTCATGACAAATCCTATTTTTTGGGGCTTTGTTCATAAAATTTCAAATTAAAATTAATAATTAAATAAATATCAAATGAAATAAAGTACTGAAATTAAGTAATTTGTAAAGTTATTATTTTTCTGTATATCCATACATACATTATATATACAATTATGTGGTGTGTGTGTGTGTGTGTGTGTGTGGTGAGCGTGTGTGAGTATGTGATATCAAAAAATTTAAAATATAGGAAACTAAATGAATAATTGCATTCAGCAAGGATGCCATTAATGACGAAAAGGACCATATGATAATTTAGACACCTGAAAATAATGTATCAGGTTTCACAAAAAACATTATAGCAGCAACAATTGTTTGAATCTTGATATACTACTAAGGATAATTAACAAATAAGGCATAAGACTTTCTTCAAAAACTGAAGAACAGCCTTTAATCAAATGTAAAAAAAAAAAATTGATTATAATGTAAAAAATACAAAACATATTAATAAAGGATGAAATATATATATATATATATATATAATATTATATATATATATATATAGGGTGTCATCAAAACTTTGGGATGATTTTACAAAGAAATTTTACAATGAAAGATATCCAGTCCACAAAAATCACTAAGCAGCAAAAAGTGATAATATAATAATAATAAAAGTTTTAAAATAATAAGAAACGGATCAATTGTAATATTGTTTCTCAGTATTACGGTTTTTACTGAATTTTTGATCAAATAAATGCTGCCTTGGTGAGAAGACACTTTCAATAACATAAAAAAAAAATTAAACGTAAAATCTAAATCAAACATTTTTGACAGGTAGTGTTACAGTTATGCTGTACCATCCAGCCTGATTGGGTTTATTTTAACAGTGTTGTTTAAAGAAATATCAATCTGATCTCCAACCAAACCTTCAGGTGATTGGTGAGAAAGTGTAAAGTCAAGTACTCACAGGACACTTTGGGATGCGCCTCGTTCAACCAAAAGCTTGACCACCGCTATTTGACCGTTCCTCACGGCGTCGTGCAGTGGAGAGTCGTTCTGATAGCCTGGAGTGTTCAACAGCGTTCCCTGCTGGAGCAGTTCCTCCACCACTCCCAGGTGACCCAGATTACAAGCCTCATGCTGCAAAAACAATCACAAATACAATACATAATTGCCTTAGTAGCAGATATAACAATGTTCTGTCATATCATGAAGGATTATAAGAGCAATAGCATTATTATAATAGTTTGGACCTAATAATTCCCCAGCATCAACAGCTCGACTAAGGCCTTTAAACTACACCTGTGGAATTTATGACTGAGGGGAAATGCAGTTATATATATTCACAGAGATTTTTCTTTAAGAAACTAAGAACATGTTGTGGTTCATTATTATTCAGTTGTTTCATAGAAGATTTATGATTCAGCTGTTAAGAATCCCCATTCCTAATTCTCAGTAGCCTATTGTAATGTGAAAGAAATAATGATACATTATTTAAACCGTAAAGTACATTTATAACATACAATTTCAAGCATAAGGAACCTGATCTAGGGTCACACTTGTAGGGATCACTGAATATTTCTCAGTGCATGTTTTCTTATTAAAGTACATTTTTGCAGAGGCACAAACCATAGAGTCTTGGCTAAAAAAAAAAAAAAAAAGTACAGTAACGCGTATGTTCAGGAGGAAAGCACAGTTATGTGTAAAACACACGGGCCACCCGTTGTCTTATAGGTAAGTATTGCCTATAACATTATATGGGGTAAGTTGTCACAATGAAACCTGCTATTAAAAAGTTTACTAAAACATTGAAGCAAAATTTAAACAGCGAAATAATTTGAAAAACAAAAATAAAAATGTTACATAAAATTACCAAAACATTGTTTGGCCAACAAATACTGAAAATGATTAAAATTAACAAATTCATATCCTTTAACGTGTGACAACTTGCCACAACCTCACAAAAATCACTGTCCTAAGCACACAGTTCAAACTTTCAGCAAATATTGTGGTGTGCAAAAAAAATATGATCATTTTAATTGTGATGATAGTTTAGAGCAGTGGTTTCCAAAGCAGGTGCCGTGACAACTGGCTAGGGGTGCCGCAGAATCTTATCTTTTTTTCCAATTTAAATAACCTAAAATACTATCGTACCATATAACCTTTTACAGCATATATTTTAAAAATAGGCTTTATCAAAACACCAACATATGAGCATGTCCAAACGAAAATAAAAAGAAGAAAAAAACACTGATATATTTCATACTTATTTAAAGTTTAATTATGTATTTACCGCCAAATAGGACTGTTCTCAGAAGAGAATCGCCCAGTCCGCTCAGCTCCGCTCTTTGTACTGGTGCGCACTCAATTTTATATTTCACGCAGTGATTGACAGGACACGAAATTCGTGTTGCTGCTAATAGAAGGTGTTGACCGTTTTACCGGTGTGAAGTCGCAACACCGGTTATGTCAATTGCCCACCTTCGTTTTGATTTTTTTTTGTAATAAAAATAACTTTGTTTATAAATAACTGAATGCGGCTGCTCAATGAAGCGTGCCGAATGACAGTCGCATCACAGATCAGATTTAATTTATCATGTGAGGAGAAGCTGACAAAGAAGAGTGAAGTGAGACAGACAAGACGATGGCAGAAGAGTTTCACAACGACAGTGAAAGGCGCCGTTTTTTAAACATATTTGGATTGACCCGCCTGTTGACTTTTGCTGTTTATCTATGGTGATATTGGACGTTTTTTTTAAACATTCGTTTCTTATTTATTTGGTTCCACAGTTTTTGCTGATTTAAATTTATTTAAACTGCATTTATTTATTTTTTTATTTTACAAAAAGTATGCCGTGTTTCGAATCTATCTTATTCGTTTTGCTAATAAACGTAACGTTTCTTATTTATTTGGTTCCACAGTGTTTACTGCTCTTCAGTTTTGTATAAGCTACCTAAACTTTGTGTAAGTTATTTGTTATTTTATATTAAGCATTGAATTCAAGCCGAATTGCTGCGGGAAATTGAAAGTGAAAGTAAAATGGCAGGCACTTTAGTATTAAGCGAAGAAAGTAAGGAAACACCGACAGAGGGAAAACTCAAACGAACTAAAAACGAACAACTGCTTGACGCAGAATTGGCGCTAATTTGAAAATGAAAGTAAAATGCGCAGGGTGCTTTTACAAGCTATTTAAAATGGAAGGAAAGCAAGGAAAAGAGGGACAACTACCCCCCTCTTTTCCTCACCGTTACAACCCTAAATTATTCCCATCTATCTCAGAATGCGCCGTTAATGTGCTGTTGACATTTTTTTTTTTAAGTTATAAGGTCCGGTTTGAATAAATCAAATGAGAAACTAAAGAAAATTTAATTTGAGTTGTTTATTATTATTTAAAGAGTTAAGTATCAATCTTAAATGTGCTTTGTTCCAATGATTCCCACATACAGTAAATTGTTCATATCAGTCTGTTGACCTGTCATCCAGTTGTAACAGACGATGGTTCAGTTGAATGGGTTGTCACCTCATAGAATGTCTGTTGTGATGCATTCATAATAAATTCATGCTGCCGTTTGTTCATTTTTTGTGTTGCGCACTGTTTAATTAACATAGTACTTTTTCGTCGTGCGTTAGTTTAATTGGGTTGGGGTGCCGTGAAAAAAAAAAACACTACAAAGGGATGCCATGCTTTCAAAAAGTTTGGGAACCACTGGTTTAGAGGACAGAACTGCAAAAATATACTTACTGTAATAAAATTAAACATCATAAAATATATAATAAAAAACAAACAATAAAATAAAATAAACTTGGAGTAGAAATTTTGACTCAAAACCTTATAGTTCTGAGATACAAGTTGTGACAACTTGTGCTCCGGTCATAATAGTAGTGCTTGTACTGAATTTATTTTATGCCGATTTATTTTATACCTTTCTTTGGAATTTTGTCACTTATAAAATACTGCACTGACAGTAAGTGTACAAGCTTATTCAGGTGGCAAAAGATGCTAAATTTGCACTACTAGTGTTCATATTTCATTTTACCATTTCCGAGTGCAAAAAGCTACATTGATCTTACATTTCATCAGCTAAATAGAACACAAGACAGAGGATTTAAACAAATAAAAATATACAGGATAAAACATTTGAAAAATGATCATGGTAAAATCTATAATAACCATTAGGACAGTTGCGTATTCAGTGAACATACAGTATTCTGTTAGGATAACATACATTACTGTACATACAAGGAAAAGCTTTCCAACCATTTTCAGCCCAGACAACCTCGAACAAAAGACAAGGCTGTTATGTGTAAAAGATTTATGTTGGATTGTGTGTGAATTCTCTTCTCTCACCAGTGGTGTCCAGCCTGCATTGTCCTTCAGGTTGGGGTCGGCTCCCTGAGCAAGGAGCTTACGGACCTCCTCCACATTCCCCTGTACAGAAGACCAGGGTCAAAAGGTCTGTGGTAGCAGATATTGATCAATCAGACTCAAACACTGACCTAGCATCAATCATTAAGTGGTCAAAGTGACTCGCTGCTGGAATACTAACGAAGAACAGTCTCAGATATAAGCAAACCAGTACAGTAAAAAAAATTTGATTTAAACTGCTGGTAAGTGACAATCAAATTGGTCACAAGGGCAGGAGGAACAAAATCATATAATGCAGCTATATAATGTGTATAGTTACAATAGCAATACAAAGGCTTATAGACTTTCCAGAATATAAGTCACATTTTTATTTTATTTTTGGACTTGTTTTACCTTTTGGGTTTCAGTTTTTATATCTCCACCCATTCAACTTTTGCAGTTTGTGCTTGTTAAGCATGCCAAGTTTATTAATTTAGCGCATTTCCCACACTCCGGTAATTCAGTTTTGCTTTAAAAGTTGTTTATAATGAATGCCACTAGAATTTAGGTTTATTTTATACTTATATTTTTTATTCTTGTTTTGTATAACATTAAATTTGAAGGATTTTTGTGAAGCAGGGGGAACTAAAATACATGCATTTAGTGTTTACAAAATTTGTAAAAAAATTAAAAATAAAAAAAATAGTATTTTCTTTACCAGTATTTTACATCATTTCTCAACGTAATAATAAAATATTTACACTGATGTGACTTGTCTTTTTTTCTCTCAACAATGCAACTTTGAGCCAGGTGAAACTTTTTTCCAGAAAATACGGTAAAAATATGGATTCACTGATATTTATACATTAGACAATAATTATTTTCAAGTCATGGCCAAAAGTCATAAATAGCAGATATGAAAAATTATTGTATTTATACTATTTTGTTAAAAAAAATAAAACTACAATTAAATATTTTAAATGCTACAAGTTAATAATTAGTTAATTTAGGCATCACATGATTACACTTTAGTATGAAAAATGTTTAGTTATTTTGAAATTTGCTAATATTATATTTAACAGTTTTATTATATTTAAATTTTAAGTCAGCATTAGATGACAGAAAAACAGCATAAACAAAGCATGCACAAAATATACAATTATCAAATATCAGTCAATACAGACTACCAGGTTTAAAAAAAAAATAATCAATATGGAACCAATATATATTGTGTATTCCTACTGTACTTATCTACTTTAAAAGGGAGAACAAAACAATTTCCATGTCTTGAAACTCTATTTTAGCACAAACTGATGTTATTTTGCCAACATGCAGATATAAGTGAACACAAACCTTTATGGCAGCTAAATGCAGTGGCGTTTCTCCATTGTGGTTCCTCTTCATGTAAGCAGGATTCGCCTGTTTGTGTCTCACACTTGAAGATTTCCTCCCAAGGTCAGGGGTAGCTGGTGTGATTGGGTTCACATTCTGCTTCTCATTGGACTGTCTGGATGTTCTCAGACTCTGAGAGCAGTCTTCAGTTGAAGCAGTTCTTTCTCGAAATGATCTCTTCTTCCATCCTGAAGTTGCTCTGGGTTGTTTTGGCATTCTCTGTGGATCATCACTGTCCCGATCTTCTCTGGTTCTCTTACACACACTGGCAAGGGAAGGCTGAGGAGGCCCTGGAGTGTTTTCATTGGATTCTTGTGGGATATCAGTGACAGGCTCAACCTGTTGATCGTAACATGGTGAACAAAAAGCTGCAGAGCTTTGCTTCTCAGTGCCTTCAACTTCCAAATTGCTTGGGATGCTTTTTTGGGGACTGGGAATTTGATTCTGTTCTTGGTGGACAGCCTTATGAGTTTCCTCAGGCTGGCTGCGAGGGAAATGGAAAGAAACACTCTTACTGGACCTCCTGTTGTCATCTCCAGAGCTCACTTTCTCGTCCTCTTCATTCTTGTTGTCTCTAGAACCTTCTTTTCCAAAGGCCCACTGCTGATTGATAGCCTCCAGCTTCAGCCTCTTACATTCTTGCATAGTCTGAGTCCATGTTTTAGGCCTTTGACCAACACGGGTTTGTTTGCAGATTTGGCTGATCCTTTTTTTCTTTATTTTCTTATTTGCCTTCCCCTGTGGAGGGGAGGATGACCCAGACTCCTGGGAGGAAGAGGTGAAGTTGAAGACGGACAGGTCCTTGGAAGAAGGTGACATATCGGCTTTCTTTCCCTGCACTTCATTTGATTTGTTTGAGTCAACAGGTTTCTCAATGCAACAGCGTACTTTACGACTCTTTGGGCTAAACCATATTTTGATGTTCTTCTTATTCTTAGGGATAAAGCTCTCATTCGAATTTATGGTATCGGTGACCATGCCTAAACAAAGAGAATCACATTTGACCATCAAATAAAAAGAAGTCATCTCAGAAAGTGAAACATAAAAAAAGACATAAAAGGACATAATAATTTAAAAACATCTCTTCAAAAAAACGAAAGAAAAAGAAAATATATATTTAAAAAAATTAATTGAATTTTAAGTCAAACTTTTAGGCGGTGTTACAGTGCATCAATAATAAGATAATGAATAAATAATCAGATTTAAACAATTAAGTAGAATATATATATATATTATATCTATATCTTTATACAACAGTAGTTTGGTCTCAAATCTGATGGTTGAGACCATGCGATATTGTACTGGTATCGACAGGAACGCCCATTTCACTGTTTTTATCACTCCGCTTCCAGTATTTCTCACAGCGAGTGTAATGGCGGACAGCCAAATCCACTAAAATGTATAAATAATACTGTTTTTGTGTCAAGAAAAGTAGTTTTAAAAGGTTTTTAGGCGAGAATGTAGTTGTTTCAAACTAAAATCTGCAGTTTATTTATAACGATAACGTCTATTTGAAAATTTGCGTCGACGTTTTCAGAGACGTGAGCGCCAGGGCGTCAGCGCTCACGAACCCGCCAGAGCAGCCTCACCTCGGCCAGAACTTCTGGAATTTGCCGCTGGCTCTAATGTCTCTATAGTGGTTAAACATGAGATATAATTTGTTTTGGGTAAATCTGACTGGCAGTCTTTAGTCTCATTAATCTATTTTTTGTTCCAGAGAAAATAATTTCAGCTGAAGGCAAAATCTCATCACGTTATATTTTATGTAATTTTAATGCTGTATATTAGAGCATGGCTTTTATGATGGCTGTTGTTGTTGTTGTTTATTCAATAAATAATATTTTATATAAATAACAGTAGTATTTAGTATTGAGAAATGGTGTGTGTTCGTTATGGTGATTTTAGTTACATTGTTCCGCCATTAGACGGCGACGAGTAACTGTTTTACGAGTCGGCATTTAAGACTTTTACATTGAAATAGATTAAAACAAGTTATTTTTAATAACAGCTTGTAAGATGCAGTTAACAAATGCACTGAGCAGCGCTGTCATCGAAAATATCCATTAACAGACGAAAAGATAGTACGACAAAGATATTGCATTCCTCAGCGGACATTCAAAACAATCTTTTACGTCAATGATTAGATGAGCTGAAGAATGAATGCTGTATCAGATGCAAGTAATCACACTCGCTCAGTCCATCTCTATCTCATAATACTCTTCATAATACAGTGAGATTTTAATACAGTAATTCAATAAGCTTTCAATGAAGCAACTCAGCGTTTCTTTGTTACTAGTTCTAAAGTGACCTTTTCTAATTAGTAACGGAGGCTTCAGCTCAGCTGTTAAAATGTGAAACTGAGATTTGAATTTATGGCGGAAGGAAGTAGTTCCGCACAAAAGGGTTTTTAAAGACACTCCGTTGTTGTTTCTTATATATTTACAAACTTGTGCCGTCAAATTGTTGTATAAATGCAATATCACTCTCATACTCGAGCGATACCGGCTCTATACCGGCGGCTGTGATTGCCTGCGGCCTCGTGCCTCCGGCCTAATCACAGCCATGCTGATATAGAGCTGGTATCGCTCTCGTACTCGAGTGATATTGCTAATTATATATAATATGCAATATACAGGATTTGGGGGGACTATATTCTGTCAAAAATCGCATACTATTCATTGCTGAACTTTCTACCGCCCGTTACTGGAAATGAAATGAAATTACTGGTTGATATGTCCAGGTCTCAATAAAGTTTACACACACACTTTTGGTCCGTGAATTAGATCTTGCTCGGGTCGCACGCTGTCCAGGTTTGGCCAGGACCGGTTCCAGAATTAAATCACTGAGACTACTTTTACATATATTTTATGTTCAGTGCCAATCATTACTATTTCGAGAGTGAATCCCGCATAAATATGCGTATGTCAATCCCAAAACTTTGCAGCATGTATGTGTCCGAAAAACGAAAGTTTCATACAAATCTGAATGGAATATACCCTAGAAAGTGCGATCTCTTATCATAAAAAGATCACTCGTTTTGTTCATGCGATTCTGATTGGCCATTGCGTTCACGAAATCAACAGATATGTCTGTGATTGGCTACAATGCTCAACGCTGCCAAAACACGGTGAGGGGCCGACATCAGGGATTCCATGACTAACTATTTGGGGGGGGCAATTGTCGCCCATGTATATATATAGAGAGTACTTAATATATACTGTAAAACACTATTCTAGTAATATTTTAGTTATTATAGTAAACTAAATACTTTTATAAACTTGACATTACTGAATTCATTACTATGATTATTTTATATTACATAACCTTGAAAAAAAAATATTACACGTCGTCAAGATAAAGATAATATTTGTGAATTTTGATGATAAATTTTTTCAAAAATTATGAACCACTTAAAAAGTAAATTGGAGGTTTCATTGAGCTTTTTTTTTTTTTTTTTTAAGATTTCTCCTTGCTCATCCAGGAATAAGGATTTGTCATGCCTTAAAAAAAAAAAAAAAAAAAATAAACTGACTTTAAAAGAACAGTGAACTTTGACATCATTTTAAGCAGTGGCTAAATGTCCCCTGCTGACATTAACCTTGTAATGATGACAGAGCTAAAGCAGAGTCTGGTGTGCAAAGGTGCAATAAGCCCCCCCCCCCCCCCCCCCCCCCCCCCCCCCCCCCCCCCCCCCCCCCCCCCCCCCCCCCCCCCCCCCCCCCCCCCCCCCCCCCCCCCCCCCCCCCCCCCCCCCCCCCCCCCCCCCCCCCCCCCCCCCCCCCCCCCCCCCCCCCCCCCCCCCCCCCCCCCCCCCCCGCATTTATTCCGTGGTTTTATCTGCTTCTCCTGCCTAGCTGTTGTCTTTGATGCCACAGCAGCACCAGCATGAGTGAACCAGCATGACCTCTCCACCAACTCAATCTCCTGTGCAGCGTTAAACGCCCTGACCCCCGGGGCACAGACCTGTCTGTCAGACAGCACATCTCTCTGCCATTGGCAACAGCACCCCGAGCTCGGAGAAAACTGCTAAAGCTACTATGGAAAATTATATTGCATAATTATAGTCATTATCAGTCTCAAAGTTCAGTTGAGGATTTGTGATGAAAAAAAAGAGAACATCAATTGAAGTCCATAGCATTCAGTACATTACATTAAGGGACATAATAATATACATGTATTAAAGTTATAATCAGGGTCGGTGCCAAAGTGGGCATTCATGGGCCATGCCCCCCCAAATGAGTTACTGTGCCTCCTCCACTCCCCTGAACATGAGCGAAATTCAAAAGTGAAAACCGAGCGCCATCGAAAGCAATTGCACACGCTTTCAGCATGATTTCGGCAGCTGCAGGCCTGCCCTAGAAAAATAAACGTGCCAAATTTATGTGCTGTGGCGCAATCTCTGGTTATAATTGGTACTTGATGTCATGATGCAAAAGACTTGTCTTACTTGAGGACTCTGAGGGGGTCAGGAGGGACTCCAGTTTGCACCAGCATGGGGTCCTGAACAAGATCTACAGGACAGACCACATACATACTTGATTATACACATTTTAGGGCTAAGTGATATAGTGAGGGAGAAAAAAAATAATGACACAAATTAATATTTATAGAAATGTATACATAAAATACACGAAAATATTTGTTTGCTTATTTTAATATATTAAAATAAACAAATATAATTGCTTATACACATATATATACACACAATTTTTATTAAATAAAATGATCGTTTAATATAAAGTATTAGGCTTATTTAAATAATAGATGCATTAAAAATAATTTATAATAATAATATATGATATAATTTAGAAACTATAGCTTGGAAAGTGAAAGATGATATATTAAAATATAGTTTTTAATACATAAAAATATATAATATATAATTTAAATGAAACATAATGAATAATAGATATAAATATAATAATAAAAATTACAGGTGTGGCCAAATTGGGGCTAAGTGATATAGTGCGGGAAGAAAAAAAGAATTACAAAAATAATATTTATAGAAATGTATATATAAATACACAAAATTATTTGTTTGCTATTCATATATTAAAATAAACAAAATATAATGCTTATACATATATACACCCACTTTTTATTAAATAAATAATTTTAATATAAATGGTGATTTCATTTAAATAATATATGCATTAAAAATAATTAATAATACATAAATATAATATATGATATAATTAAGAAACTTATGGCTTTGAAAGGAAAGATTATTATTAAAATATAGTTATTTTTAATAATACAAAATATATAATATTAATATAAGGGAACATAACTGCATAATATATAAAATATACTAATAAAATACAGTTGTGGCCAACATGTTAGAACAGGACGATCTGAAAATATTGAACTTTGTTTTTAATCCAAAACCTGATTTCATTTCATAATGTTCATGAAACATGCAGATGGTTGCTTTGAGCACAACAAGTGAGTCGTACTGTTGTATCGCTGTTTTAACGTAAGTATGATGGCCACTTTTGCAGCAATTACAGCAGCCCATTTCTCTGGCATAGTGTCAATATATTTCCTGAGAAATTCAACACTAATGTTATCCCATGCCTTGTGCAACTCAAGCCAAAGGCTTTCCTTTAAATGTACAATAGATCTGTCCAGTTTATTTCCAACTCGCCCCAAAAAAAAATTAATAAATAATTAAAAAAAAAAAACAAATAAACCTAGATATATATATATATATATATTATATTATATATATATATATATAAAATCACATCAAACTAAAAAGTTTTTGTTTACGTAATATGTGTGTGTGTACTGTGTATATTTATTTGTATATATAAATACAATTTATGTATAAAAAGAAAATAGTTATCTTTTAGATATTGAATATATTTTAATATTATATAAATTATATGATATAAATATATAAACATGTAAAATACATGTAAATATTTCAAAATATAGGCGGTGTATTTATATCTACATAATAAATACACACAGCACACACACATATATTACGTAAACAAAAACCTTTATTTTGGATGCGATTAATTGTTGACAGAACTTATATATACATATATATATATACACACGTACACTGCCGTTCAAAAGTTTGGGATAAGTAAGACTTGTAATGTTTTTAAAAGAAGTCTCTTATGCTCATCAAGGCTGCATTTATTTGATCAAAAAATACAGGAAAAAATTTAATATTGAGAAATATTATTACGATGTAAAATAATGGTTTTCTATTTTAATATACTTTTAAATATAATTTATTTCTGTGATGCAAAGCTGAATTTCCATCAGTCGTTACTCCAGTCTAAAGTGTCACATAATCCTTCAGAAATCATTCTAATATAAGAAAGCATATAGCTTTCTTGTGTTAGGTGATCACAAATATTTTAAATTAAAACTTACCACTGACAGAAACAGTCGGCTCTCGTTCCTTTTACTTTTAAATCTTTATTACAAACAGTCCAGAGGGTCTTAAATAACTTTGTTTTTCTACCCCCACAAGACACAAGTGCATATGTTGCCTTGTTTATCTAAGGGTGCGTTCATACTTGTCATGTTTGATTCGATTAAAACGAACCCTGATACGATTGCTCTGTAAGTGCGGTTCGTTTGCGTAAGTAAGTGTGAACGCTGCCATCCGAACTTTGGTGTGCACCAAACAAGTGGACCGAGACCGCTACGAGTGTGTTCACACTTGTAGTTCGGTTCATTTGGTCCGGCCCAAAAAGGAAAATTATACATTTGGTCTTGGTCCGCTTAGCGTTCACATTGTCATTTTTGACAGTGAACCTAAAGACACCGAAACTAAAGGTATAGTGATACGTTCACAACCTGATTGGTCGGCTTGAATGACGTGTATATCGTGATGGAACTCACCGAAAACCCCAAACAAAAGATGCGTTAAACTTAAACACACTTAATGCCGTCTGCTGGACTAAGCGCGCTCATTCTTGCGTGTACATATAATTTTATCTTCACCTCCTGCAAAGTCACAAGGAGCTCATAAAAGGCACTTTACCTCATCGTTGTTCCACGTTTGCCCTCTGCTCATTTTGTTTTGGTTACACCGTGTCGTCAAATCATGTCGCATAGCGTCGCATCTTGTCATTACTTCCCGTTTTTGGTTCGTTTAGAAGTATTTGGTCCGTTTTGCATTCATATATCATTCGAACCGCACCAGAGTTTGTTTGGAAGTTTGTTTGGTGCGTACCAGAGTTCGGATGGCAGCGTTCACACATGCTCAAATGAACCGCACTAACAGAGCAATCGCACCAGGGTTCGTTTTAATCGAACCAAACATGACAAGTGTGAACGCACCCTAAAAAGATGAGTCTCGGTCCGATGGAACTCTGGTGCGGTTCGAATGATATATGAACGCAACACGGACCAAATACTTCTAAACGAACAAAAAACAGGAAGTAATGACAAGATGCGATGCTATGTGACATGATTTGACGACACGGTGTAACTAAAACAAAATGAGCAGAGGGCAAATGTGAAGCAACGATGAGGTAAAGTGCCTTTTACACCTGCGAGTTTGCAGGTGGTGAAAATAAAATTGTGTACACGCAAGAATGAGCGAGCCTAGTCCAGCAGACGGCATTAGGTGTGTTTGACCTAAAGCGTCACTGAGCAGACCAATCGGTTAATGGGTGCTTTGATATCATACACCTGCAGTGCCACTTTAAGTCTAACGCACCTTTTGTTTGGGGTTTTCGGTGAGTTCCGTCACGATATATATGTCATTCAAGCAGACTAATCAGGTGTATATATATATATATATATATACACACATATACACACACACATACAAACACATTATATATACACAGTATATAGACCCTATATGGTTTTTGAAAGTGATACTTCTGTTAACCAAGGTACCTTTTCAATGATCAAAATTAAAGTGAAACCATAATAAATGAGCAAAATACAACCGTTTGAAATAATGGCTTTGTAACTCAATCTGTATGCCCCATTTTGAGCAGCCAATAGTGCAACCCTGCAAGATCATTTTTTATTATCTCAGTGCAGTTGAAAAGGTTGTGCTACTTAATGAAGTGTAGAAACTGCAACACAAAATCTTTGTTTTGAGTATTGAGCACACTCGCATTTGTGAAGTCGAATTTTGGCTTCAAAAGGGCTGTGAAGAAACAGCTTTCCCTATACGCTCATCAGTCTATTGTTCATTTGAGAGATAAAGGCTATCGCATGTACCACCTCCTTGAAAGAAGAAAGCAAACTGTATTTAACCAGGACAGAGAGTGAAGTGGACAGCCCAGATGCACAACACTGCAGAAGGCAAGAACTTCAGTCTCTAGCTTGAGAAACAGACTCCTCACTGATGCTCAGCTGGCAGCTTCAATGAACAGCACACACCAAACACCAGTTTCATCTGCAACACTGAAGAGAAGAGTCTAAGGCGCTGGCCTTTTAAGAAGAGTTTCAAAGATAAAACCCCATCTGAAGCTGGCAAATGTGAAGAAAAGGATAGAATGGGGAAAATAACTTAAAAACTGGATGGTAAATGATTAGAAAAGAGTATTATGGGAAAGTGAATGCAAGTTTGAGATGCTGAAAGTCAATGAAAAGGGCCCTAACAAGCCAAAAACACCTGTATAGGAAGTGCTGCAGAAAGCGTGAGATGAATCATTCTTCTAAACTGACTGCTGAGATGCGCCTGCTTACAGGGTTGCCAAGTTTCCAAAACAAATCCCGCCCAACTGCTACTCAAAACTAGCTTTCGGGGGGTAAAATACACGTTTTTTGGCGGGGCTCCCCTGGTAAAATATCGCATAAATATTTGGCTAAATTTCACGTTATTGGAGTCGCTTCAACCCGCGGACATGAAAAGCAACTGGGGCAAGATAACAGCGTTAAAGTAGCCTAATTCCGAGGGAAAACTGCGAACTTGGCAACACTGCCTGATTTGCTGTCACTGTTGCACATAGAGGACACTTTGATGAAAAGTAACTAAAATAAAGCTCGCATTAATTTCATTGCGATTGCATTGTTTATTAAATACAGTTCATTTGACATATTCATGTCATAGACCAGAAAACGCTGCAATTTATAAATATTAAGCTACAGATTCGGATAAGCATTATGCGAATCAATAAAATCAATGGCAGCGACAAACATTTCTAATTTCTTTACCTGCAAAGTATATGTTCAAGGCACACCGGCTCTCTCCTAAGGGATGAGCTGCAAAATTAAACCAAAATGACTTGGACTGAGCAGTTTTTGGCGTGTTCAGACGTCAGAACCAGGATGTCTGAACTGCTTTCATTATGAAACTAAGCATAGCTGCCATTAAACACAGCAAAAAAGCGCCTCTCTAGTCTTGGTTCATGTCACAGGGTTTGACCGTATGACAGAATTATCTTTCTTGATCCATAATAACAAGGCAAGAGAGCGATTACAGTATTTCTTACAAACTTGTTTTGAACTTACAGACCTGTTTTGAAGTTCACGGCACGCCATGAACGCGGGAAGCGAAGGGGAGGAGCTTAGCGAACTTTCACTCTGATTGGTCAACTGGGGCTTTGAAGTGCAGCGCTTTACTTATATTTACACAAATATAGAAGTTCAATATAAAGCATCCGAACTGTTTTAGAATAAAAACTTCTGTGCATGATATATTTTATCCTATATGTACTGTAAGTCATACATGGAAAGATAAAATATTATTTTATCCAATAACTTTTAGATGGAAATCTTATTAGCTTGTTTTTCTTTTATCACAATATTGCAATTAAGTGAATATATGGGTTAATACATAACTGTATAATTTCTATTACTACTATTTTTTTAAAAAAGGGAATTTTGTTAACAAATAAAATCAAAATATTTTATAAAAGCATGATGTCTCGATAATTTTCAGTTATTAGTTAACTTCCATGGGTAGTGTGTGCTTGATTTATTTTACAATAGTACAATAGTGATTTTAATCATTTCCATTTTAATTTACTTATTGTGTAATTCAAGTACAGTTTCTAACCCTATACCTATTTCAGTCCAGAAATTTGCTTTTAAAATACGTCTGTAAAATGTAGTGGAGATATTTAGCTTTAAAATGCTACTGTGTGAGGGGTTAAAAATTTGGATGGATGGATAGATAGGGAAAAGACAGAACATGCCTGAAATGCAGTCTGAACTTTGGATAGTTCATCAGTTCCACAGCGCTCAATTTTCTATGCAAAGAAATTGCATATCTCAACTCATGACATAAAGAACCAATTGCACTACATTCAATAAGACAAACGTTCAACAACTGCATTTGAAAAATAGCTTTAATGTAAAAATAAGCTTGGTACATTTTTAAAAGAGGAACTGTGCCTTGAAGCAGACAGAGGAAAGGGCCGATGAAATATTTAGTACATTCTTGCACAAGAGATGTGCCTTCAGAGAAAATATTAATGAGAGTGAAGATGTGCAGACATTGAAGAATCATTTATATCTTGGAGCCAAAAAGGTCTTTGTGATTTATATTAACCCCAGACAAGAGCTGCATCGATGCAGCCAGCAGTTTAAGAGGATGGACTCTTCACTCTGCATACATATTTAATTCTGTATTGAGTAAATTATTTATGTTTTGATTAATATATAAATATATATATCTGGTAGAGCTAATTATATTTCAAACAATTTAGTAAATAAATGACTTCATTTTCTTTGATAAGCAGCAGAGTTGTTTGATGACAAATGAAAGACTAATGGATTGCATCAAACTATGTAAACTAATGTAAACTCTGCATATTAACCCTTTTAAGGTGATACAAATAGCAACAAACTTCCATAAGAAGTTCCTTTAATGTTGAGCAATATTTGAACCCAAGTTTGGAAGAGCAGAAAGAGTTCATTAACACCTAATTATTCATATAAATCCTTAATAATTATCCATAAGGTAGTTGGCGACTTCATTATTTAATACAAAATAGATTTTTTTTGTCTTTCATAAAAATCACAACACCAAAATATGATATAGCCTATAAAATATTTCCTATGTATTAAATTAATATCTTTCTGAGGTTAATTAAATCCCATAATGTGCAAGTATTTCATCAGTCCAACGCATTGTACGAGTCCAGACTGTCAATGTCCGTTCCTTCAGTGACTTCCTGTTTGTCTGAGTCCGTCTTCCCCATGGCAAAGTTAATGAAAACCTAAGGAGACAAGTCAAGACAATCGTTTAGTCACCACATCACCACCTCTGTGTCTCTTTTCATTTCTTTCCTTCCTGGCCACTAATCATTCAAGAACTACTCACTTGTTTACCCTTTAATTTGTATTTTGGTCTGTTCCTCACACATCGACTTCAAAAGGTATACAATATAGTGTAAGGACTACTTTTATGTGTCTGTTAAATCTTGACAAATCCCTATGAACTGTAGTTGTATGGAAAAGAGCTGTGTGAAAATTCTTCAAACAAATAGATCTCCCTTTGTGTTCCACAGAAGAACAGCATGAGGGTAAATAAATAATGACCAAAAACATCTTATGTATCTTACCTCATCCAGAGTGGTCTGGCTGACTGAGAAGTGTTTGATTTGCAGTACAGCCTTGTTGGACTCTAACAGACCAAAGATTGAAGCCACACCACCGGGAGCAACAGGCACGTGGTACTCCACCATATTTGAGTGATGATCCTTTATGAACAGAACATGGACAATGTTAACTTTTAAAATCCACTTTAAGTGCTCTGCTCACATCATAAATCTGTAAGATTTTCTTCCCCCTTAGGGCTACTAATCATGTAAGTAAGTTTTTTTTTGTCCCAAAAACAGGCATAATTAAATTTTTATGACCATTTCCACACTCTGACCCATGAACCTGCTGTGCCTTCAAGGCTTTTCAGTAAACATCCTATTTCTATTTGAAATGAGATATGGCATATTGCCATCAAGTCGATATGCCGTACTTTTCAATAACTTGAACTTTTCAATAACTTTAACTTCATTATGATGTGCTCTGTTTCTCACCTTCAGGCACGTGCTGGGGAAATTCTGCTGCATGAAGTTACTGATCATATCTACATCGCAGGAGGCTTCAGCTAAGTACATCTTCACCGTGAATCCTTTACCAAACCTGTCAGAAGTACAGAGATTATTTTATCACCAGGGACAAAATTATGAAGTGTCTGCAGGAGATATCAGGCTCTAGAGCAACAATACTTGTGGAAAACAAAAGGAGACGTGAGAACCATGAAAAATAATTGGTAGGAGGAAACACAGGATACAGAAAGATAAACCACTGACCTGTTTTTGATGTGCTGTAGGGAGCCGAGACATCTGAACTGTCCTTTTACCATTATAGCCAGACGGGTGCAAAGGGCCTCACACTCCTCCATGCTGTAGGACACAAATACATACTGCTGAAACTCTCCGTTCAACTTTCTCAAACCCATCAAAACTGACAAAAACTTTTTATTACAAACAGCATAAGATATACATAGCGTCTTAGTATATAATAGATCACTGTCTTCAAACTTCAGATCTTTTTAAAATCTATTTGCAGTTTCAGGCAATTCTTCGTAAAGCCAGTAGTTAAAGTTTGTCTTAAACTTTCATTGTATCTAGTTTCCACAGATAACTGAATACAGAAGCCCACTATAAAGGAAAAATAAAACTGTCAAATACATAAAAAAAGAAGAAGAAAAAAAGCAATATATATAAACATTTACTACATTTTTTAATGTCAAAACAATGGTTAAAGGTAATATGTTTTTATATACTGCTATATACATACATACATATACTGCATATACTTAAAGTATAAGTAAAAAAAAAAAATTCTGCATTTGTCATAATATGTAATGTTTAATCTTCATACAGTTTTGTGAAATACAAATGCATTTGAATAGAATTTGAAAGATATTTATTCGATACATATATCTAACATCTAAAAGAGGGTTCCTTAGAACAATGACAATATAAAGGCCAGTTACTGTCTTAATAAAATTATGCTTAATATTTGTCTCAGTGCAAATAGGTCTGTATACAGTACATGAAAATATTTAGCTGCCTTTATAATTTACAAAAGATGTCCTTCATATTTGTACGTTCTTAGTATCAAAAAGCTTGAAAACCCCTGGTCTAAGAGACTCAGTTTTGCCTTAATGCGTCATTACTACCACCTATTTGAGCCGATGCAGCGTGAGTCAGGAGCGATCATTACCTGTGTGATGTCAGGACCACAGCACATTTGCCCATCACTTGCTCAGAGATGATCTTCCAAAGGTGACGTTTGGAACGCGGGTCCATTCCAGAGCTGGGTTCATCCTGAGAGGTTAGAGGAGACATGTACAGTAAGAAACACGTTGGATGTTTCTCTGCGCTTACAGAACAAAAACCTAATGCAAAACCCACACACTCTCCAGGTAAATGCAATCATGCAATGCACCGAGCCAACATTTTAAGTCAGAATAACTGATATGCTATGAGACTTATGCCAAACAGCACACCAACGCATTTCAGAAGTGTTTGTAACAAGTGTGCAACATTTTATCCATTCAAACCCCTCTGAGCAAACACTCAAGACAACATGCAATACAGTGATTTATAGTGTAGCTGTATGATTTACTAAACAGTAACTAGTCTCAGCTTGGTAGGATAATGTGCATTGTTTGCTCACCAGGAGAAGGATCTGAGGGTTTCCGATCAGGGCCAAGGCTGTCGACAGCTTCCGGCGTGTTCCGCAACTGTAGCTCTCACTTGTGTTGTGTCTGTGGTAATTCAGCTCCAACTTTTTCAACAGATAGTTCACAACCTGGAGAGAAAAGACAGCATGGTAATGAGAAAGCAGATCATTTGATCTTTACATTTTCTAATTATTATTATTATTATTATATACAAGCACAGCAAGCCAAGCCATGGTAAATTGCAATTTTTATTCAGATAAATCACAATTGTAGTCACCCCCCCCCCCCCCTCCCCCCCACATTCCCACTTATAGTTCAGTCATAATTTCCCTGCAATTTATTTTTGATTTACAAAGCAATAATTGTCCCCAAAAAGGCTTAACAAGTTGTTCTAACACATTAACTGTGTGGTCTTGACATCATAATGAGTCACTTTGAATAATGTTTTGATTAAATGCCTGTTGACATTTGACCCCACACAGAGCACGTCATGGTTTCTGCATTCATTTAACTAATTGGATTCATACATCAAAGGATCCAAGTAGAAATTCTATGAATTTAAATAGCTTCTCATAAACCTGCAAGAAACCATAAAGAACTCTCTGTGGAATGGATTATATGCACCTACAGATCATCCTTTTGGGTCGGCATTGTACTGCACGCTTCCCTCAGGACATCAAAATTTACCAGCCGTTTCCTCTAAATCCTCTAATCCAAGTTAATGGGCCAAACCGCAAAAGCCATTTCAAAGTTTCAGCAGCTTTTACACAAAGCCTTGGTAGCCAAAAGATGACTGATGGTATTCATAGATTGTTAAGTCAATTCCTTCCCAGCCCTTTTTATACAAGGGTAACATCATCATTACAGGGTGCCGGTTTTACTTCATTTTCGACAAAGCTGCACTTTATATTAACTTTACATAAAGATTTAATGTGTTAGTTCAGCCAAACATGGATATTCTGCTATAATTTACTAATCTTTATGTCATTTCAAACCTGTATGACTTTCTTTCTATTAACATAAAGCAAAAGAACAACTTTTGTAGTATGTTCAAGCAGCTCTCTTACAATGAAAGTGGATGGTGACCAGAGACTGTCAAGCTCCAGAAGGGGAAAAAAGCAGCACAAAAGTAGTCAAATATGACTTATATACTACTATTAATATTCTTAAAGTCTTCTGAAGCCAGTCGATAGCTTTATGTGAGAAACGGAACAAATTATTCCCTAAAAAATCTTGCCCTTGGTCACCATCCACTTTCACTGTATAAACAAAAGCAGTGTGAACATTCTTCAAAGCATTTCCTTGGCAGAATGAAAGTCATATGCTGTAGGTTTAAAACAGCATGAGGTTGAGTAAAGAATGAATTTATAAAAATGTAACTAATGTAATCAAATACTGTAGGCGGCAAGCTTCATAGAAAGGATCTTAATTTTGACTTTTATCCACAAAGGGACAGCCTTTTCACAATTTCTGTGGATGACTCACCTTTGAGAAGGTTCTAAGACTGTAAAAGATTACATGCATTATTTGAGATTCTTTTTCTGCAGGCTAACCAAGTACCAGCAGAGACAACCCTGAATTAAGTTAGAGCTTGACAGAGAGGTATGTGCGTGTTTGAGCCATGTGCTCATAACGTCATAAATGTGTGTCACAATCTCTGTTCATAATGGAGCTTCTTGATCGAAATATTGTGCGGATGCAATACAGAGAAAATAGCCATAAACCAATGTGATTTATCTTCTAAACAGTTCCCCTATGTATCTTCAGTGATTTAGCTGTTGAGAACAGCACAGCCGGTTCTGCATTACAAAAATGGATGCCTTTGACTCAAAAATTTGATTTAGAAGCTCATTTATTCCACACATTTACCTATTTATTGAAACTTGGTGTCTTTTCTCATATTGACATTGCTGCTGCTTTATAAAAGCAATCAAGCTATGATTCACTGTTACACATAGCCAAAACTGAACACATTCAAAAAAATGTTTCATTTAATAAGAAACGCTATTCCAACTTGAAATTAATATTCATAATAAGTTGCTAATATGACATTGCAACTCTTTATGCAAGCAATATTCCCTCAGACCAGTGTTTCAATCTTTAAGAAAACTGATAAAGAGTTCACACCTGCAGCCAAAGGCAAGTTTCACAGAAGTGCCTTTTACCAATAATCCTGAGAGAATGCAAGATTAATTAGCTTCCTCATTAATCAATGTGGAGGAGAGCCAACCATTTCCTGTCAAATGCAATATTCGGACTATAGTAAACTAAGATCTATTCGTATCTTACTGAGAAGTCCAGCAGGGATTTCCGGGCTGGTCGATGAAAAACCGGTGAAGTTAGTTATGAGTTAAAAAGCCTGGTGGCAACAGCAGCATCTCAAACTAAATATATGCTGGTCCTTTCAAAATGACTGTTAAACCTCCATTTCCTGACATTTTTACGTGTGTGGAAAGACGTTATCAGCCTAGAGTACCACTTGACGAAAAACAGATGCAAAATCTCTCTTAGAGTGTTAAAGGATGTCAGTGGGTTGTGACATGATTTAACAGATAGCTGTCTGTTTCACCTCATCTCTTGCCTCTCATTTCAAATCATCAAACTCTATTAGCAGCATACATTTAATGTAGTTGCACATAATAAGGGCTGTCAAAAGTACCAGAATTTCCTAATCAAGTTGATGCAAAAATGTAATGATGTCTGTCTCTCTGTATTATCGGCAAAGTACTGACTCAGTAAGTTCTTAGCAAGTGCTTACTAACTGACAGTTGACTGCCTTTAAACTTGTGCATATATGACTTTTACTTTAAATTGAATTTGCGTATCTATACACAGCATACTACTGTTCAAGTTTGGAGTCGGTAAGACATTTTTGAACAAAGTGTCTTATGCTCACCATGGCTGCATTTATTTGATCAAAAATATTGTAAATACAGTGATGCTTTTAAATATTATTGCAATTTAAAATATCTGTTTTCTATTTTAATATATTTTAAAATGTAATTTATTGATCGCAAATTTTTAGCAGCCAGTTAGTTCAGCCTTTAGTGTCACACGATCCTTCAGAAGTCATTCTAACATGCTGATTTAGTGCTGAGGAAACATTTATTATTATTATCAATGTTGAAAACAGATGTGCCGATTAATATTTTTGTGGAAATCATGATACATTTTTCAGGATTTGTCGATAAATAGAAAGTTCAAAAGAAAAGCATTTATTTGCTATAGAAATCTTTTGTAACACCATAAATGCACTGATCACGTTTGATCAATTTAACTGTATCCTTGCTAAATAAAAGGGTTAATTTCTTTCAAAAAAAGATCTTACTGACCCCAAACTTCTGAGTTCTTGAAACAGGCACTTTGACTAGTAACCAGTACTGAAATTTAAGTACATTTTTGACAACCATACACAGAGGTATCATCACAACAGAAAACATGCACTTTTCTAGGTCACTTTGATAAGAAACTGGCCTTGGCCAGAACGAAACAGACATTGATATAGCTGTGACCTTACCCGGTCAGTCTCCCTCTTGGAGATGCCCCTGATGCGGGCGTAAAAATAGAGATGTTCTTCTCCAGTCAGGAGGTCATCCAGTGCGTCCACCTGGGGGCAGTAACCAATGTTTATGCCCTCTCTCCTGCAGTCTATGATGTCAACCATTCTCCTGAGGACACAGGCCAGGGAGATTTATGAACATGCAATGAAACCAAACACAAATGTCCAGTAAAAGAGTCTGAGTGCATTAGAAAAAGATGGTGAGCACCAGTAAAAGTAACGATCAAGTTTTTAAAGGTACCCGTCAATGTCACGAATCTTGGCCGAACCATCAGTAGGGCTAATATCTCCTGTCAGCATCTTGAAGGTAGTGGTCTTTCCTGCACCATTGACTCCCAGCAATCCAAAGCACTAAGGAAGATATTGACCTTCCATTCATTTACATTGAATGTTTTGCTGTCATCGATTATTCTTAAGAGCTCAATAAATCTTCTATGAAAAACCATTCAGAATGGAAATATAATGAAGCACAGCATACGCCTTGAACAAGACTTTCTGGGAATATAGCTGCATTTCCCCTCTGTGACCACATCTACATGCACAATTTCAGATAAATAACACATTGTGGCTAAATTATTATTGATTTGGTAATTTCGTTTAATGTTTGAATTTACCGAAAGTACTTTCTTAGTACACATTTTTTGAGTATTATAAATCCTAATATTAATATGGAACACCAACTTTTCACAATCCAGTCAATTCTCATTGCACAAAATCATTAATATTATGTTGACAATTGGAAACACTACCGAGAAAAAGTTTTTTTTTTTTAAATAAGTCTCTTATGCTCACCAAGGTTGTATTTATTTGATCAAAAATACTATTACAACATTAAAGTCTAAATGTTTAATATTTTGATATATTTTAAAATGTCATTTATTCCTGTGATGGCAATGCAGTTTTCAAAAGCCATAACTCCAGTCTTCAGTGTCACACGATCAATTGGTGCCCAGTTATTATCTATTATACTTAGTGCTCAGCTATTAATAATGGTACTTATAAAAAACGTTTTTGCTGCTTAATATTTTTGTGGAAACCATGATACATTTTTTTCAGGATTTGTTGATGAATAAAAAGTTCAAAAGAACAGCATTTATTTTAAATCAAAATCTTTTATAACATTATAAATGTCCTTACAGTCAATTTTAAACAATTTAATGCATCCCTGCTGAATAAAAGTATTAAATTATTTTCTTGCTTATCCCAAACTTTGAAAGGAATATTATTATACACCAATTTATGTTTATTTAATACTGGAATTTTCTTGTGCATGTAAATGCTCTCATAATAAATATTAATATGAAAATAGCACAGACCTCGCCAGCTGGGATGCCCACAGACAGCCTCTTCACCGCCTGTACCCTCTTGTTCAGGTTTTGATACACCTTAGTCAGATGGTTAACCTGCAGAATATCGGCATTCGCATCGCCACAGTCCACACGCAGGCGTTCAGCCACCACATCTTCATCTTCATTGGGGCTATAGCTCTGAACAACGTTTTTCTTCCAGCAGACTAACCATCTATGAAGAAATACACAAATGCATAACAAATGTAAAAATTGTATACTGCACTACAAAGTAAAATTTCAAAAAGTAGTTCTGTGCCAGCCAGTTTGAATCCATATTGCCAGAGCCTCAGGTATACCTGACTTTGCGAAGGAGCGTCTTGTTAAGTAGCAGGCGAAGCGTGAAGCAGATGAAACCCTGCAGGAACATGGAGATGTACATCCAGCCCAGAACATCCATGCTGAAGGGGTTCTTGTAGGCGTCCACTCCGAAAGCGCTCAGGATCTGCACCTGCATGTCAACCCGTGCCAACTCCATCAACCCATTGCCAAAGCTGAACTGAGGGAAGACTAGGAATATGTTGCTCATGGTATGGTACACATTCTGGATGCTCTGAAATAGACAGTGAAAGCAAGTTAGAGAAGGAAGAACGATGTGCTAAGCTACTCAGGTATTTAAATCATCTTATTTGCCTGGTGAAAATTTATTATATTATATATAAGGTTTGGGATCAGTAAGATTTTTTTAATTAAATTTTAACTTTTATTCAGCAAGGATGCATTAAATTGATCAAATTGACTGTCAATCATTGAAATATTTATATTTAAAAATAAATGCTGTTCTTGTGAACTTTATATTCATCAAAGTGAATGATGAAAAAATTTAACTGTGCAACTGTTTTCAACATAGATAAAAAGACATTTTTCTTCTAGTGAAAATCAGCATGATTTCTGAAGGATCATTTGACACTAACTTTTTGTAATATACACTAACTGACCCCAACTTTATATATACAGTATATATATATATAATTTTTATAAATTTGGGGGTGAAATGACTCTTCTCTCACCTGGTCATTCTGGTTGAGTTGACCCAGGAAGTAAATAATGGATGTGGAGATGATGGTGTTGACACTGATGAAGAGATTGATGCAAACATAACCGATAAAGGCCATCTCTGTATCCTTGAATACCGCCGACAGAAGATACATCCAAGGGAAGGTGGAGAAGCTGAAAAGAAACCATGAAATCAATGTCGTAAGTGGCAAGCTTCAAAGAAACATCTAAAGAGAAGAATTACAACATGGAGGAAGACAAAAGAGCCATAGTAAGACTTCTGCTTTGAGTTTAGCAAAGAAAGAGAGAATATATTCCACAGTTGAGCTAAGAGGCCAGAAGATAAATGAGTTCATCTATTTCCTCTTCGTGAAGCATTTTCTCTCCTCTACAGCTCCACAGAATGATCTGCTTTTTTATTCATTACTCTTGGTGATTGGGGTGGTGGGGTCAAGGAAGAGGATGTGTTTAAACCGAGGGGGTACCGTGTGTGTGTGTATATGTGCACGTTCCCTGGCCTGTATGCGTGTATTGTTAGTGCTGGAAAGTCCACACCGCTCAGCTAAACAAAAGCAATTAAGCAGGTTGAAGGGAAAGTGGTGGGATCGCTGTGATGTGTGGTTATTTATGGGTGAGTGCTGGTGAGCTCACAGGCAGATGAATGCGGGCCAGACTGCTGACTTCACACAATGAAGGGCCTCCCAAGCAGCCTGGAGCTCTGAAGCCTAAAGACTGACTGTGAGTGGCCTCACTGCTCTCCACAATGCAATTAACTGGGTGACGGAGTGTGTGAAATCGCTTCTTTAGAGCCCAGGCCTTGCAGGAAAGCTTCGAGCAGCTCTCCTCTTTCTAGCAGAGAGCCCGGTGTTTACCTGAAAGACGACGCATTAACTAAAACTTCCTCTTTTGCCAATGCTGCGACGTGTAGCATTTGCTGAATAATACATTCATGAAGCTCTAGTGCCTTGAGGACCTGTCAGCTCTGAGACGTTCTAATGAGACGTCTGTCTTGTGACAGGAAAATCTCTGGTGGTAAAGGGACTCTAATGTATGCTGACCCAAATAGCACCAGCAGAAGTGTGACCGCGCCGAGGTTCTGCCTGTCTGTGAATGCTGGGAGCTGGAACGCTGCTATCATCGCCACCGAGAGGACCACGGGAACTATGTAAAGAGCCTGCAATGACATAGAAAGGACCTCGTAAATACAAACAGTCTTATGCAATATGCATATTAAACACTTTTGTTCATTTACATTTATGCATTTGGCAGATACTTTTATCCAAAGCAACTTGCATTGCATTCAAGGTATTAGTTCTTACCTTCCCTGGCAATCAAAACCTTGGCGTTGATGTGCTATACTGTTTTGGATATTACTAATATTAAATTAATTATATAATGTTTATTGTTATTCCAATTGAACCTGTATTTCATGTAGTGTAGGTTGTAATTTCTTGTTCATGGTTTTTGGATTTTTTACAGATCAATGCAACTGATCTCAAAGGCTGAAATCTATCAACTAATACTGTACCATATCAAAGAAGAAGTTGATGATCCAGTAGAAAGGTTCGCTGATGCCAGAGATCTGCTGAAGTCTCTTGGAGCCTGTGTGATGTTCCTGAACCTCATAGATGACAAAGCTGGCCGTCATGATGGAGAAGCCAGTGAGAACACAGAGAGCAACCAGGATGCTGACCAAACCGCCCACCCTTGAGGAGACAAAAAGAAAGATCTCAATCTTAAAGACATGGACTTGAAGACATGTGAGTTGAGAGCATCTGACCTTGTGTATCCACTTGCATGTACTAGAAAAATAAATAAATAAATTATACATTGGTGAATTTTGTATAGATTGTTATTTTTTTATATATACATCACTTTGTTGAAGATCTTTTATGCTCACAAGGTGCAATTTATTTGACCAAAATACAATGAAACAGCAACTATTGTGATTATTATCATTATATACTATTAAAACTCTTCTCTGTATAAGATATTATATAGATTATATATATATTATATAATATTACAATATTTTGAGCTTGTGTTAACCTTCAGACCAATGTTAAAACCGTTGTGTTTGTGAATTTTTTGTGAAGACGACTATAATACATTTTAATACAGGATTCTTGTGAATAGAAAGTTCAAAAGAACAATTTATTGGAAATAATCTTTTCTGTCACTTTTTATCAATTTAAGGTGTCTATACTCAATAAAAGTATTAATTTCTTAAAAAATAAAAAAATCTTACTGACCCTAAACATCACATTAAGACCTGAAATGTGTAATAATAAAGTAACTAGGTACATATCTGTACACTTTATACCCACACCAGCAGAGCAGAAGATATTCTGCGGCAGTGGTCAAGTGCAGTGAGAGACCATTTAAATGCATGTCATGCTGTCTTAACCTTACAATAGAAACTGCACTTCATATGTCCTACAGTCTCTCAAATGAGCTTAACACTGTTCTTCAGTCAAGCTCGATGCATTTACAACGGCATCAGACACAGTGAGGAGAAAAGATGAAAGCTGTAAGAATTAAGATCTCTCTATCTGTTAGAATTGTGTAAGACAGAGTCAGCGACGATCAAGAGTTCAGTCACAGCAGGACACTTCTCTTTCTACCAGACACCAGCTGAGCTTTTGCCTTTAATGCTACCCCCTCTGCATCCCATCTCTGCTCTCAACAACTGTGCCTCCAAAAAAAAATACTGAGAATGGAGGACAAATAAGAACGAACTGATCTCAGGGAAAGACAGAAGACCTATACCACAGAGAGTTGAGCCTGAACGAAAAAGCAAAAATCACTTTATATTCGGATAAGAAGGGCTCAGTTGGTGGATCAATGAAGTCAAAGGATAAGAAACTAACTAGATCGTACTGGTTCTCTACAGCTTCAGACTTTTCTAGACCAGTGTTTTTCAACTGGTGGGTCGTGAGACCGTTCTGAGTGGGTCGCAGAGTGTACGGCCAAAGAAACAACATCAACAACAAAAAACATAATTCTTAATGTTTTTCTGATGCAAGACTTTTTTTAAAAGACGTGCATGAAAGCTGTTGACACTTCTGTCAGATGCAGTTTAAGTAAAGAGTGCCTGAGAAAAACATGCTTGAGATCACTTTGGTCCTTCCTATGATATCAACAAATGTATAATTCAAAAATATGGCTACCATCAAACAATCAGATTTCATCAGCTATGAGACCAGGTTAGCAATCACTCATTGAAATATGTAACTGAAACATAATCTTTTAAGATTTTGAAGTAGATTCAATAGAGTGCTGCAGGGATGGCGTAATTTTGAAGAAAGGTTCCCTTGAAAAAAAGCCAATTGGCTTCCAAAGGCTTTTGGATTAGTGCAGAAAATAAGCTCTGTGACCAACAAAAGTTTATGATTCTTACACGTTTGGTTCATTAGTATCATCTTCACAAATGAACACAACTTCTATAAATGTTGAAGCCTAAACACAATTGGTAGAAGTAAACGGTTACATGTCTTCATTGTCGCCAGCACTAAGTTTCCAACAAATCTTTATTCAAAATCTACAAGTTGGGAGAAGATTTGAGAGTTTGCAAGAGCATGAGTAAAAATACAACAAGCAAGTAAAATTGGACTATAGCGAGTAGATTAGTTTTTCCTGTTCTGCATAAGGACGATTAATGTCCCCAAAAACTCTGTAGTCTCATTTAGCCACTTGTTAGCAACTGCGTTTTTGAAGACACGTATAAGCTTAAAAAATCATGAGTGGGGTTTTACTGATATATACTGTACATGTTGTAGAATCAAACGTGAAAATATTTTGAGCTTGGGTTAACCTCAGACCTTATTTCAGCCATTTAACCCTGGAAGTTTCAAAATGCGAACTTGATTCTGGGTTTCAGGACTCATTCCTGCAGCACTCTATTTGTACTTGAAACAGCTGCCTGAGGCTGTTACCAATATGGCCACCAAGTGCTTGACTTGCCTTAAAGGGACTTTGCTTTTGATATACAGTAAGTGTCTGGTATTTCTGCTCTTTTCAGCTACTCACAGAGGCTTTCTTGAGTAGCCAACCTATTCTTTTTCCTTTTCTTGCCTTCTCTGCATGTTGTCTCCCCTCTCAAGAAATCCCTTTCTCAGGCCTAAGTAGCAGGCGTCAAGCCAGACTCATCCCAGCTGCGAGAATTAAACAATTGCGCTCATTTTACAGAGCGTGTCTTTCAAATTTAGGCACGGTTGAAATTGCCCACAGTGTTCAAAATACAAGCATGTTTGGGTGGCGACACTGAATCAATTAACCTCTGAACCACCTTCAGAGTAAACACAAATTATATTGGGTTAGTAATCAATAAGCCAAGCTCAGGAAGAAAATCAAAGAGGAGTAAATACAGGAGTCAAATTACATTAGTTCATGTGCTCCACTAGAATGAAAATGTCAGAGCAATGTTTACATATCTTATCTAAAGCCCATCATTTGGCTGATTGCTTTCTTTTCCCCACCACTGGGTCTGTGATTTTGTACCGGCCGTATTAATACACTCAGTCTGTATTTGGTCCTACAGAGTACTTTATCTGTTTTAGCTATTGTGTGAACATGCATGGTATGTGTGTGTGTGTGCTTACATGACATCCTCATCTTGCACTTGGCCAGGGTAAGGGTGGCTGGATATAGAGATGGCTGTAAAGAGAGATTTTAGCACATGAGAAAATATACACTTGCCCGGCAAACACATGACCGGCGATCTGCTCCTCCCATGAACCTTTTCTGAATTTATGCTCTGTTTTGCCCTGAATGACTTCTCCGGCTACATTTGAATGAATGCATCCCCCCTTTCCATTATTGACTGATGGGATTGCATTAATCTTGCCTGGAGGCGGACAGTGAATCTCAGCCACTGGGCCAGTCTGGCAGTGTTGAAATAAGACCAGCTCTATATTTTTATTTTTATATTTGTTTTTATTTATTTTTTTTTCCCCTTCATTTCAGTTCTCAGCACCTCTAATTAGCATTCAGCCCGCTCTGCCTCATGGTGCAAGACAGAAAAGACACACTGCCCTCTGTCTAAGGGTAGTGGAATTACATTCACATTCAGTCTCAGAAGCAAGGATTATATTTTAGAGTATTGCAAAAAGCATATTTTAGATAAACTCAGTAATTATTGATACGTGAAGACAAGAAGAACCTAGCTGTGTTCTTTGCAGTCAGTTAGACGGTCTCCTCCTGTCGGGTGGCTCTTGCTCAGAATAAGCTGCTAAGTGGATTAGACCTTACACAGCAAGTCAAAACTTTAGATATGCAAGTCTAAGTGCACATTAACTCAAGCTAACCTAACCCTTCATCTGTTTACGCACAGAAAAATATTAGATATATCCTACTATTCAAAAGTTTGGGGTTGGTAAAATTTTTTAAATGTTTTTGAAAGAAGTCTTTTATGCCCACCGAGGCTGCATTTATTTGATCAAAAAAAAAAACAGTAATATTTTTAAATATTATTACAAATTAAAGTATATTTTAAAATTTAATTTTTTCCTGTAAAGTGAAAGCTGAATTTTTAGAAGCCATTACTTATGTACTGTATTATGTACATAATAATGTACATAATACATTATTTCCTGGATACCCCCCACCCCCCCCCCTCTTTGATGAATACAAAATTTCAAAGAACAGCATTTATTTGAACAATTTTTTTTTCATTATAATATTAAATATTTTAATACTTTATATCATATCAATTTAATGGATCTTTTTTTATATACAGTGGGTATGGAAAGTATTCTGACCCCCTTAAATTTTCACTCTTTGTTATATTGCAGCCATTTGCTAAAATCTTTTAAGTTAATTTTTTTTCCTCATTATGTACACACAGCACCCCATATTGACAGAAAAACACAGAATTGGTGACATTTTTGCAGATTTAATTAAAAAAGAAAAACTGAAATATCACCTGGTCCTAAGTATTCAGACCATTTGCTGTGACACTCATATATTTAACTCGTGCTGTCCATTTCTTCTGATCATCTTTTAGATGGTTCTACACCTTCATTTGAGTCCACCTGTGTTTTATTATACTGATTGGACTTGATTAGGAAAGCCACCCACCTGTCTATATAAGACCTTACAGCTCACAGTTCATGTCAGAGCAAATGAGAATCATGAAGTCTGCCTGTGAACTGCCTGAAGAGCTCAGAGACAGTATTGTTGCAAGGCACAGATCTGGCCAAGGTTAAAAAAAAATTCTGCTGCACTTAAGGCTCCTAAGAGCACAGTGGCCTCCATAATCCTTAAATGGAGACGTTTGGGACGACCAGAACCCTTCCTAGGGCTGGCTGTTATATTTGTACGGCCAACTGAGCTATCGGGGGAGAAGAGCCTTGGTGAGAGAGTAAAGACGAACCCAACGATCACTGTGGCTGAGCTCCAGAGATGCAGTCGGGAGTTGGGAGAAAGTTGTAGAAAGTCAACCATCACTGCAGCCCTCCTCCAGTCGGGGCTTTATGGCAGAGTTGCCTGACGGAATCCTCTCCTCAGTGCAAGACACATGAATGCCCGCATGGAGGACTCCAAGATGGTTAGAAATAAGATTCTCTGGTCGGATGAGGCCAAGATAGAACTTGTTGGCCTTAATTCTAAGCGGTATGTGTGGAGAAAACCTGGCACTGCTCATCACCTGTCCAATACGGTCCCAACAGTGAAGCAGGGTGGTGGCAGCATCATACTGTGGGGATGTTTTTCAGCTGCAGGGACAGGACAACTAGTTGCAATCGAGGGAAAGATGAATGCAGCCAAGTACAGGGATATCCTGGATGAAAACTTTCTCCAGAGTGCTCAGGACCTCAGACTTTGCCGAAGGTTTACCTTCCAACAAGACCATGCCCTAAGCCACAGCTAAAATAACGAAGGAGGGGCTTCACAACAACCCTGTGACTGTTCTTGAATGGCCCAGCCATAGCCCTGACTTAAACCCAATTGAGCATATCTGGAGAGACCTAAAAATGGCTGTCCACCAATGTTTACCATCCAACCTGACAGAACTGGAGAGGATCTGCAAGGAGGAATGGCAGAGGATCCCCAAATCCAGGTGTGAAAAACTTGTTGCATCTTTCCCAAAAAGACTGGCTGTATTAGATCAAAAGGGTGCTTATTCTAAATACTGAGCAAAGGGTCTGAATACTTAGACCATGTGATATTTCAGTTTTTCTTTTTTAATATATCTGCAAAAATGTTAACAATTCTGTTTTTTTCTGTCAATAGGGGGTGCTGTGCGTACATTAATGAGGAAAAAAAAATAACTTACATGATTTTAGCAAATGGCTGCAATATAATAGAGTGAAAAATTTAAGGGGGTCTGAATACTTTCCGTACCCACTGTATATATATTTTCTTTACAAAAATTACATTACTGACTCCAAACTTTTGAATGGCAGTGTACGTGAAGTTTTATAGATTCTAGAATCTACAAAATATAGATTTATAGAATCTACAAAACTACACAGTTTTAGAGAGAGAGATTTAACAAACCATATTGTTGTCGTTTCTCAAGTGGCAGATTGGATCTCAGAATAAAGTTGTTAAGGCTGTTGAGGTAGGCAGGCATGGTGTGGTGACCTTCTGGATTATACCAAACCTGTGAGAACACAAATATTAATACAATGCACAAATATTTCTTAGTAATCACCTTGTAAATGCTCTGTTCCAAAATATATGAAAACTAACAACTTAGTATTCTAAAAGGCTTAAAAATACACAGCTGGGTAATAATATTTGTTAAACTAGTGCATTTATACTTAGACTCAACAATTTTTTGGTACTGAATGAACTCTTTCTCCTGCTTCATTTGCCATCTTTAATGGGTTTTTTTTTCCACATTGCATTTTTCACAAAGAATGCATGCAATATTGCCTTAAAAGTTTGCCAAAAAAAGCATCTTAGAGGGCAACATAATTATACTGCCTACATTTTGGAACAGCTTTCACATCAGGAGGGTGATTTTGATGCATTAAAATGCTGCCTACATGGCAGCTTACTTGGTTTTGGAACATAGCCTGTTAGTGTCTACATAAACTGCTACGTTGGGACAATGAGCCACTTTGCCATTGGGGCAATGTAATATCATACATCCAAATTACCTTACTAAGGGTTCTGTTCGCTGGCACATCTAACATGTCCATCTTAAGATCAATGGGAAGAGGCTTTCCCAAGTCCCAGCCTCCATATCTGAAACAAAGCACAAAACAACTTACGTTAGGGTTCATAACTCCTGGCTGGTGTAACATTTTGTTCACTTGTTGTACACATTTACTGGAACCTTTTTTTTTTTGGATGGCATTTATACATTTTTAGTAGGTTTTAAACTTCATGGTTTATAGGATAAAAAATGATTTTTTTAATAATTGGATTGCGCATGCAAATTTATGTTCTTTCCTACATTCTGTACACATTAATTCTCAATTTATTTAACAATAAATTTAAGTGTTTTCAGACACTAAAGACATTTTCCTTGATATACTGTTAATTAATGGTTATATGCCTTTGTTGAATTTCCACTCAATTTATTACAAGAGCTGTGATTTGCCTTTTTTATTAATATTTTCACCACCACACAGTGGCAGGGCTGTGTATTATATTACATTTTTTTGGAAGAGCAATGTATGAATAATAAATGCTAGCCTTACTATTTTAGGTGTAATAAAGTATTTTCATGCCAGCAGCACACCCCAGTGCTGTGTGCTATTTGACTAGGATGGAAAATGTCAGCTGGTCGGAAATGCCATGGTAAAGACGGGATAAACCGAAGTGCTTCCTCTTTAATTATTAATCAGCCTACCAGCGGTTCATAAATTCCTTAATATTCCACCTCGCCATATTTTGAACTTATATCTTATATTTGGAAATATCTTATGAAATTAGTTTAATGCTGTGAAGTGCTACGTGGGATAAAATTCACCTGTTTCTGATGAAGTCATTGGCAGTGGCCAGCAGGTAGTCCTCTATGTTGATGCCTGTCAGGTTGTAAACAATCTGGGATGATGGATTTCTTTTGTGAGGTGGTTCGTGATCAGATGCAGGACATGACTGAAAGGGAGAGAATAGTGAGTGATATTCTGAACAGAAACCATGATAGAGAATTGGGAAAAACTCTAAATGTAACAATTTGATCCCTGCCAAGGGTAGAGGAAGAACAGGCACAACATCAATACAAATTTGGTGACAAAACATTATTTATTACATCATTAACTTGACAAATTAGGCCTATTTACCTATTTATAATATGTAATTATTTTTCCTCAGTTGACATATTTTCCTAAATTAAGTTAAGTCTCTGAAATAGGTTAAACTAAACTGAATACCTTAAAAAAACAGCCAACAACTGATTAATTTCATGGAGAACTACAACATGTCCATGAAAGCTTTTTTTAAGTCATAACTTAAATTACATATGTTTTATAGGTGGCCTTTCAAACATAAATTATTAATAAAATATATTGTTTAAGTAAATAACATATGTTTTGTTCATGATACTGTTTATGTGTAATTTATACTGAAAAATCATTATTTTTACATTACATTATTTTTCATTATATGATTTACAGTATATACCATATGATTTATAATTATTAAACATTCCATGTTTCTACTTGCTCAAATTAGAATTTTCATTTTGCACTGTGTTCGTTGCCTCGTTGTTGCCTCAAAGTCAGGAATTGAATTTAAAAGGCATTCTGAAATCAATTCTGAAGGGCGCGCAACCCTGCTGTGATCAACAATCTCCTTCACGCTATCAAAACACTAATGATCTTTATCAATATTTAAATGCTGAGAGATGCTCATCGTTGAGGATATGTGATAATGTTGTTTGTGTTATGATGGTTATGCTCTGTTTGACCCACCTGCACTTGGTTGCTACACTTGCAGGTGGTAAATGTAGCAGAGCTGTTGTCTCTGGAGATCCAGGTCTCACTTCCTGCAGTAGGTCTCTCTTTGCAAACCCTGTAAAAAAATTAATGTTAAATACAATATTCTACGTGCAGGAACAGTGTGACGATTATTTGGAAGGTATCAGTGAAAAATCGATCCTATAAACAGGAAATGCATGAGAAATGCAAATGATGCCTGGGTGAATCTCACAAAAATATGTGCAGAGAGGTTCTTTTGTGAGATTTACGCCCATATACAGGAGCATTATTATAAGCTCTTACAGTGGAATTACAAACGGCAGAGCTTTCAGATGTGTGGGTGAAAGAGAGAAATAAAAAAACAGTGAACAAGAAAGCAAGAGAGTGTTTGTGAGCGAATTACAGAGTGAGGAAAAAAAGTCAGATGAGCCGAGATGGGAAAATAGCATGATAAAAAACAGTGATAGAAAACTAAAAGTGGCACATTAGTGTGATGAAATGGACCAGGAGCACAACAAGACCCACTGATACAAGCAGACAGTGTATCAGAGTCCCAGGGCTCAGCAAAAGAGATGGCGACCAGAGCTTAGGAGCAGACCTGCGAAGATCAGAGAGGCTGAAATCATAGCCGGCAAAAATGAAAGCCATTTGCAGTGCCTAGGTGAGCTGATGCTGTGATATGTAATCACTCATGGCTTAGAGCGGCCTGCAGTCTGATTACTGAGCTCAGAGTGCTGGGTCACTAAGACATATGGATGATTACTTACGAATCTGTGGGGTCTCTCATGCAGAAGTGGTCAATGCCTGGATAGGACATCATGGAATCTAAAAGACTGTTGGCGGTGGGATTCTGATTGCTGTGGAGAGAGCATGCAATGGCAATGATTAAGACTGGGTGAAATTACACTGTATTTGATATTACTTTGATGGTGACAAAAAAGAAACAACATTAGATATATTGCAATGGTTCTATGTGCTTTTCTATGTGCATCAGCAAAATGTGGCAATTAGTTGGTTTGTGCCAGTGACCCGTAATAATAAGAGGTATTTTAAAAGCATCTCTATAATAAACCTCATTGACAGCAAGGAATTCAAAATATTGCAGATAATCAGTTATTTTGAATCTGTTTTTTTGTATCATTCAATGAACAATTAGTTAGCATCATCACTCAAAAATGTTCATGCAAGTCTTGGTGAGGCATTTTATATGCTTTGAAAAGCTGTAGTAAAATATAAAGTATATGGAGGTAAATACTGCTGTTTATTGTGTATTTTGCATAAATAAAAATGATTACATGTAATTATTTCCTTGTGTTCATTTAGTAATAAAAAAAACTCTGATAATAATTGCCTGATAATAATTGCCTGATAATCTGCGACATTTTACTGTATTTTACTTTTTGCATTTATAAAAAATCAATCTTTTAGGCAAAATAAAATAAAATAAATTATAAAATAAAATAATTTTTGGTATATTTTCAATAATGACCAGATGACAATGCATTAAGTGGTAACAACATTATCAACCTTCTTTTAAGTAGATCATCAAAATATGAAACAAACAAACAAAGGTCATGGGTTTGATTTCCAGAGAATGTATGGAGTGATGAAATGTATACTGTGAATGCAATGTAAGTCACTTTGGATAAAAGTGTCTGCAAAATGCAAAGATTTAAATGAATAGATTATTAAAACAAATTAAAATGTCTGTATTTCAGCAGTACCCATATTTCCTAAATTTTTTTAATCACAGGCAAGTTACAGAAAAAAGTGAGTCTAACCTGAAGAAGCTATACTGTTCATCAACGTGGTACAGCGCAGGAGAGAGCACAATCTTAGGAAAGTGCTGAAGATCACTTTTGATGGAGCCCAGGCCCATGGCAGCAATTACAAAGAGTACAGGCAACAACACCTGGGAGAACAGCCCCTTCCAGTCCCTCCTGGAGTGGTGCACGCGTTTCAGCAACATGGCCATCACCCGCTGTGCAGTCAAAGCAAACCCACGCACGGCTGAGGTCCCAGTGAGGCCTATAAGAGAGAAGAAGAGAGTGTGACACATGAGACAGAGGAAATCATAACATCTCTTCAATCCAGCCAAATTCTAAAGATGAGTTTTCAAAGTTCAAAGCTTTCAAGGGGTAATTGGGGAAGTACAGGTCATGGAACTAATATTCCACAAACTGCTGCAAGAATCTAAACTAGTCCTAACAGCCCACTTACTGGCTTTCTCTCCAAGGTACGTGCTGTTGAGATCGTCAGGAATGCTGTCTCTTGAGGCAAACATGTCATTCGCTATCACAGACTCTGATACAGACCAGGTTTCCCTTTCTTTAGGCTCCAAGTCGTCTCGAGTCAACTGCAGGAACACCTGAGAAAACACAGCATCTTTATGAGTCCACCTGGACAGGTTTGTATCATGTTAGGATAACATAATTTCAGTGGTTCTTAACATCCCTCCCCGTCCCGCTTTTTTTACTTCATATGTTAACCATATTTTACTTGACATGTTCTAAAATCCCCAATCCTTCATAAATAATATGCACTTTGATTGAAATGTAAGTGTTTGTACATTGTTTAAAAATATATATTTTGTGTAAATAGAAGGATAATTTTTGTGTAATAAAAGGATTATTGGGGTACATTTTACAAGAATTTTCAGTTTTCAACTTCAAAATCTCATGTTAAATTCAATGTGATACTTGCCAATTATTACAAATTTACTAGGAATTTCCAAATTAAGATTGTAAACCCTACAGCATTTTTTTCTCAGTGTAAAATGTGTAAATACTGGTGGCAATTTGTGATTTAGGAATATTGAAGCTTGCAAATTCATCTTTAAAGGCAAAGGTCGAAAAAAAAAAAATTCATAATTTAAAGCCTTTTTACACCAAGGAAAAAAAATTCTGAGAGAATATTAAAAAGAAATCTCCATTTCGAAGATAAACGAAAGTGAACTAAAAGCCTTGGCAACCCCAGCTGGTTGCCATGACTGTCAGGTTGGGAAACCCTGCATTAGATGACTAAAATAAGTAGCCTACACAAATAGCATTTCAATAATAAAATATCTCCCAGCCCTACTTAGAATCTAATTTTGGAGTGAATCAAACTGTGAGGCTTGCACAAAATGAGCCAAGAATCCCAGGGAGCCTAGTATGGTTCAGCTTCCTTTGGCAGTCTTGGGCTGCACTGCCTGAGGCTTTAAAGGTCGCTGGGCAGGCAGTCTAAAGCCCAGCGGAACTGGCCGAGTCCATAATCCAGTCCTGCACCTGGGTCTTCATTTGATAATTACCTCTTCCAGTGTGGTGTCGGAAATGCCATAGCAGCCCAGCTGAAGCTTGTCCAGATTCTGATCCAGACCGGTGAGCAGAGAGTGGTACACAGCTGCATTTTGAGGGGTGTACGGTGGGAGGGCGTAGACCAAATCGCCCACCTCTCCCTCCTTCGGCCGAGCGTCAGGCAGGTAGGATTGAACGAAAGCCCTGAGTTCTTCAATGTTAAACTTTTCGTTTGAATCAGGAGTCTGAACCTGAACCAAAAACAAAGAAGTGCATGTTGATAATAAGACAAATTATAAAATATAAATTCTGGAACACCACAATGACACATATTACCACAGTAATATCAATGTATATGAATACAATAATCATTGTATGCAATTGAATATATACAATAATGACAAAAAATTTAGGGTAGGTAAGTTTTTTTTTTGAAAGAAATTAATACGTTAATCAGAAAAGATGGTTTAAAATGATCAAAGATGACAGTCAAGACATTTATAATGCTATAAAAGACTAGATTTCAAATAAATGCTGCTCTTTTGAAAGCTATATTTATCAAATACTGAAAAAAAGGATCACTGGTTACACAAAAATTAGATAAAATATAGAAATATAAATAAAGCACCACAGAGTTTCAATACGATTAATATAAGAAATGTTTCTGTGAAGCAGCAAATCAGCTGTAGAATGAATTCTAAAGGATCCATGTGACAGGAGACGAAGTGAGGATGCTGAAAATTCGCTTTCCTATCAACAGTAATAAATTATATTAAAAAAAAAATAAAAAAATAAAATAAAAATTGGAATGGAACAACTATATAATTTCAGAGTATTAATTACCTTTTTTTACTCTATCTTACCAACCCCAAATGTTTGAATGCTTGTGTATATCAGTGTTGAATCTGGATATTAATCTTATACCATTGTACTGTACTCCAGTACTACCATGGCAGTTTTTATGAGGGTTGAACTCAAGTAAGAACTCAGTTGGAGTAACTGACACACTGACACACATGTACCTTCTTTGTGAGGGTGAGGTTGTAGCCCTTAGCCAGCTTGTCTTTGAGGTAGAAGGGCGAACCACAGCATTTGAGGCCTCCGCGCTCCAGGAAGGCGATGCGGTCACTGAGAACTTCTGCCTCATCCAGGTGATGGGTGGAAAGAATGATGGTATGCTCTGAACAGTTAAACAAAACCAATACAGAGGCATGTCAAATCAAAGATCCACTGATACAGGCAGACAGAGCTGATGTACAACGATAACACAGGAGAATCTGACATGACCCTCTTTTACGGTCTTAAATCCTTGATGGAGATAAATTCGCTAACTGTCTCCACGGAAGATAATTAAACATCAGAGGGAGCATGACGGATAACAATCAGTCGTTACTACATCTGTGTCTGGATTTTTCCCTGTCTGGATTTGACTGCACGCACCTTGAGGAAATCCATTCAAGCCTAATTAAATTCTCAACCAAGTGTCGGATACCTGATAAGAACAAAGTCCTTTGGAGAGTTTGCTACAGGTACAAGCCAGGGAATTATTTTCATCCTGGTCTGAATTGCAAGGGGATTTCACCTTGCTTGTGTTGAAGGACAATGTCCCAGATGCTGCGTCGGGAACAGGGATCCACCCCGGTGGTCGGCTCATCTAGTACCACCAGCCGTGAGCCTCCAATGAAGGCAATGGAGATGGATAGCTTCCTCTTCATACCTCCTGACAGGGTGCCGACACGCTTGTGGCGGTGGGCGTGCATGTCTGTTTCCATTAGGATTCTAAGACAGGAAAAAGAGGGACCATCTTAATGCAAATTTCTCATTTAGTTGATGCTCTTCTAGTATCTACAGTGATCTGAGCCAATATACCTTGCTCAAGGGCACAGTGTGTTCATGGATCATCCATTGTGGGGTTTGAACCAACAAACCCCTCATGTCGTTCCAAACCTATATAAGTTTCTTTCTTATGTTGAACACAAAAGAAGATATTCTGAAGAATTTTGAAGAACCAAACAGTTGTTTGTCACCATTGACTTCCATAGTAGGGAAAGAGATACTATGGAAGTCAATGGGGACCATCATCTGTGTGATTACCATCATTCTTCAACATAAGAAAGAAACTCATACAAGTTTGGAACGGCATGAGGGTGAGTAAATTATAACAACATTTTTATTTTTGGGTGAACTATCCCTTTAAAGAGCTGAACTACTTTAAATTATGAGTAGGTTCTATTGTGGGACGCTTCAGTTTTAAAGTAAAGTAGTTTTAAGTAGTTTAAAGTAGCTTCCCCAACACCATTAAGGGCACATTGGAAACCTACATGTAATATGAGTTAAGATAACATATAGCTTCTGTAAAAAGTTAATTTCTCTAAGGGAGTGTTACAGAACAACATAAAAACATACTGTAAGACGAGTACTGAAACTTACCTTCGCACTTGTTCGTTCACTTCCTGTTTGGTCCAGTGGGGAGCTTTGATCTGAGCGTATAGCAGCAGGTGTTCCTTTGTGGTAAGGTGGTCAAACAGGACATCATACTGCATGCACACGCCCATCTCCTTACGCACATCATCTATAGATGTTTGCATATCCATCCCATACACCTCAATGGTGCCACTGGTGGGTGCAAACAACCCTGTCAGAAGTGACCTGAAACAAGAAAATACATTTTTTCAAATTAAAAAAAAAAACTTTTTTATGCTTATTAAAACTAATAGCGTTTTTTTTTGTTTTTTTGTTTTTTGAAGATGCAATATGCTGTTATGCTCTTACATAGTGGTGGTTTTTCCAGCTCCATTGTGACCCAGCAGAGAGGTGACATGTCCCTCATAGAAAGAAAGGTTCAGATTATCTACAGCATGCCGGTTGCCGTAGGTCTTTGTCAGGCCATAAAGTGAGACTCCAACAGGCAATCCTGAGAGGTCTTCTTCTCCATTACCCGCCAAGCTACTTTTACCTACAGGGACATAGATAAACAGAAGCAAAGATGTTAAAATATCACACAGAAATTGAAAGGATTAAAATGTATCCTACAATTACAATCTGTGTCACCTTCAAAGACGGTACAGTGTGCAAGTATATTTGAGCAAATAGATCTGAAGCAAATCTCTCAGATGCTCAAAAGTTTGATCAGTAATATTCTATCTTTCTTTGATAGAAAATAATACTTTTATTCATAAAGGGACATTACATTGATCAAAAGAGCCAGTAACGACATTTAAAGTTACAAAAATATTTTTCAAAACAAATCCTTGTTCTTTTGACCTCTATTAGGAGAATTACCCATGAAATGAACAGGTATAACAGTTGCACAAAAAATAGGGTATATTATATTGTAGTGTATTGTATTGTATTGTATTGTTTTGTATTGTATTGTATTATATTATCACCTGTTTTTAACATTGATAGTAAGAAGAAATGTTTCTTGATTACCAAATCAGCAAATCTGAATAATTCAGCTGTCATCACATGAATATATTACATTTTAAATATATTAAAATAGAAAACAAGTATTTCAAATTGTAGTTTCACAATATTACTGTTTTTACTGTATTTTTACAGTATTTGTATTTGTTTTCTACTGTAATGTAATAGTTAGCTACAATATAAAATGTCTTCCTCTGTTTCTACTTCAGTCTGTAATTGTTGCACCAATTCGTTACTCTAACTTGCTTGGTATTAAAAAAGTGATATGAGAAACATGAAAATAGCGCCAATACTGCATGTTTTCGAATATACAGATATGCACTCATGCAAAAGTACTTCACTGCTCAATGCTGCTACAGGCCAATCAGAATCAAGTATTTCAAAGCACTGTGTAATAATGTACCTTTGCTCTTGTCAGTGTTGTTTTGTTCGTGCATCATGTTAGTAAAGAGCAGCCCTCTGCCTATTTTCTTTGGCGTTCTGCTACAGCAGCTGAACATATCTGTCCAGAAGGACCGAGTCACTGGGAAGTACCACGGAACACCAATGCCATACTTTCCTGATTAAGAGAAAAACAGATTTATCAATAAGATTATACCTCCGCTACTAAAAATGAATATTGGTTATTTTTATCTAACCACACAAACAAAATTTGATGAGTTTCTCAACTGAGTAACTCATACACATACCTGGGAAGACCATGCGGATGTAAATCCCAATGATAAAATATACTACTGAGTCAATGAGGAGCAGCCAGCAGAGCCAACCGAAGGAGGAAGTGTCACCAGCCAGAGGAGAGATATACATGTTGCTCCACTGGATGCCTGAGGTGTAAGTACGCAATGCATTCAGTCAATGTAATTATCCCAAACAAACACTAATTACAGACAGTCTGAGGGGTTTGTGTCGGCATACCTTCTTCCTGTTTTTCATAGCGGGAAATATACTGGCTGGCGTAACTGAAGCATGTCGGAGAAAAGAGACTCTGTGGACCAAAAACAAACACTGTGAGATTTATACTACAGCTGTCAATCGATTAAAACTTTTAAAAGACTAGTTCACCCAAAATCGAATTCTGTCATCATTTACTCACCATCATGTCACTTACATTACTTTCTTACAAAAGGTGAGTTGTAAGTAAGTCAAACTGGTTTGGAATGACATGGTGAATAAATAATTTATATTTTTTGGTGTGAACTCTTCCTTTATTCATGAATAAACTGAAGTTAAAACCATAATGCACTTAAGAATTAATTTTTAACAAAATAATGTGTATTTAATGTTTTTTTGGGGGTAAAACTACAGTCAAATATTTATCCAAATGGCTATAACAATACTGACTTGAGGTAAATTCCTGCAACAGCCTCATTTGCACAAAAAACAGATCAAAACAAAGAAAATGCCAACATGGATATGCAAGTCTGCAATAATTCAACAAAACAACTTTATAACCCCACTCGTCATGGACATATTACATGTAAAGATGTTTTTGCCGCAGCCACGGCCTGCACATTAGTCCTCTGCTGGTGTTCGCATTAACATTTCTACGAATGACGCAGATTCACATTTGTGGGTGATATTTCACTTGTGGAGCTGCTATGATAATTAAATTTCACCATACAAAGAATGCAAATGACTTTTGTTAAATGTCCCGCCTGGCTTTGATTTATAAATAAATTATCCGTAAAGAATTTCTTCCTGCATTTACTGAGAAAACATGCTGTTCTTGGGACTTTTGTGCGTGTGTGAGAATATTTGGCTCCTGCAGTAATAGACATACTAAATAATGTCTAAATAAAAAATATAAAATGCAAACAGGTCCCCACCATGACAGAACAGTGTTTTAGAAATCACAAAGAATAGAATAAAAGTTATAACATCAAACTGAATGTCATTTTTTGGCAATGATGTTAAATTGCAAACTGATTTAAATGCAGTACAGACCAGAGCACTCTTCACACTGAAGGAAAGATTGTCCTCCAAGTGGATCAGCACGATGAAGGGGAAGAAACAGATGACATAGATAAGGCTGCCGCTCAGCCCGGCGATGTTGGTCTTATCGAAGAAGGAGCTGACCAGGAAGCTGATTGCAAGGACACTGAAGCCATAGTCGCAAAGGTAGAGGAAGAGCACGAAGCCATTGCTGTGAGGAAGGATGCCGCCAGCTTTCAAAAATCTGTGAGATGAGCGGTCGCCCCCCCCCCCCCCCCCCCCCCCCCCCCTCCCCCCCCCCCCCCCCCCCCCCCCCCCCCCCCCCCCCCCCCCCCCCCCCCCCCCCCACTTACCACCCAGAGGAATCACAGCACTTTCAATTAACCAGGCAAGGAAGTGGCTCATGGGATTGACCCCCATCATTTTCATGTACTGTGTTAAGAGTGAAAAGACTTTAGAAAGCTAATTAAAGTCGGTGGGAAAAGACAAAAAAAATATGCTTTGGTTCCATACCTCATGAAGTCGCAGTTCTCTCTCGTGGACGAGTTTTTTCACAAAGTGGGCGACAAACAGCACCCAGGAAATCATGAGAGCCATTGGGAAGGCAAAAGCAATGCTGTTGAGATACCTGAAGGGTAGAAAGATTTGAGATTAGCAGGTGGAGGGCACATTTGTTATGCAAATCACTCTATATAACTTCAAATGTTGAAGAGGAACTGATGAACTGACTAACTTATGTCACGTACCTGTTTGATTAACGTTGTAATTTAAAAGTCTAAATTGATGACCCACAGTATTGATCTTCTGCAACTACTGTAATTCAGATGTTAATTTGGTTTGCAATCCATTTTCTTTGGAAAAAGCTTGTCACTATATTGCATTCATCTTCTCATTTTAGCATCTATTAGTGTTATTTTAGTATTATGAATATAGTGCTATAGGATTTATTATATTTTCTCTTTTCATTTTAATTGTTAATTTAATTTTTAGTTTGATGTTGCCATTTTCATTTTTGTGTTAGTTGGTATTTATATTATATTTAGCTTTAATTTATATCTATTATAGTTTTAGTATTAGTAATTTTAATACTTAACGGCACAGGAAGATTTCCATTTTATAGATATTTATGTTAACTAAGTTTTTCAATCATATTTATATTTTATGTCAGCTGTTTTAAAGACCAAAAATTTGTTAAACATATTTTCTTTCTTTAAAAAAAAAAAAAACAACAACACTGGCTTCAATAAGCCTCAATCTAAAACATCTAAGCACTACACTGCAAAAAAATAAAAATGTAATAAAATATACAAAGTAATTATGATGTAATTTATGTTGATTCTCATACACAGCCAATGGAAAATTCAGTGCCATGACAACAGCTCTGATCCAGCACTTCATCTACACAGAACCAAAGCCAAACCTAAGCTTACAAAATTGTTTTGCTGCCTTGCAAGCAGTGCTGTGTTATTAAGCAAATGCAAATCTAGTATTTTTATGAAATACTAGACATTCATCCTACTAGAGTTATTTCTAGTGAACAAAACGGAGTAGATGTTCAGTGTTGGTGTGAACTGTTGATTATTTGTTCAGATGCCACCTCTTGCATGACCATCTCAGTCTTCATATGAGACGCTCAGTGTGTATGTAGGGTTTGTGCTTGTGAGACACTCACTCATCCTTGTAGTAGCAGGGATAAGGGAATGCCTGCATCTGGACTGCGGGCCCATCTATGGCTTTACCCGTCTGCATTTCGATGATGGCTCTCTCGATGCTCTCCTGCAGGTACACGAAGCCTCGGTTGTACCGCTGGGTCTTCGTTGATGACATGAAGGCATCTTTCACCCAGAAGGGATTCCGTACGCGGTCTGTGCGCATGACATTCTCGATGTTCATTCGGATGGTGTAGTCGATGTTCGGGGGCAGGCTGCTGGAGGTCTCCTCAGGAAGTTTGAAAATAATGCCTGTGAAGATGAGCAGAGCTCATGTGTATAAAAGGGAAGTGATCTGTTGTCATAGTAACCTCAAAGGCCTGCTGCTCCTCGATAACAGTGGAAATCTATATCCCAATGGAATTGAATCGAATTGCATTGAATTACAGGCTTTACAGCCCGATGGCTCTTCAGTGCCTGTGGTGTCCTCAACGGAGAGTATCACCAAACGCATGAGTGGAGTAGTCAGTTGAAGAGGTATCTCCTGATGAGAGTGTGTGTGTGTGTGTGTGTGTGTGTGGGTGTGTGTGTGTGTGTGTGTGAGAGTGTGTGTGTGTGTGTGTGTGTGTGTGTGTGTGTACTCACTGGCATAGAGCTCACGGTTTTGAGCCAGTCTCTCCGCCTTCTTGTCGAGTTCATCAGTGGAGTTGAAGGCTCGGTAGCGGTCGAAGTTGACACAGGAGGAAAGGTTCATCATCAGTATGGAAAGGGTGGTGATCTGCTCCATGATAAACTTGTTTTTCTCTAAAAGGACTGTCATGTTTGCTGCAGAGAGAGTTTGAAAAACTGTTCAAGCCACTGCAGATTTAGGATAAGACTCTTGTGTATAGGAGCAATGCATCTCTGGCTCTGGCTCATGAGTTGTCAAATGCTCGGCTGTAATACTCCATTCGGACAGGGATAGTTTTCCCAGAGGAGGTTAGGTAAATTTGTGTCTCACAGACATAAGCTCTATTCTGAGAGTAATTATTTCTCAGGGAGACATGATTTCAGCATTTACAGATGGTTGTCTGTGATTTAATTGCATGTGAACCATTAATGTCTGTTTTTGCTCCCCATTGCTAACAGTTTATATACAAACTCCAGGGTCCTGTGATTATTTAATTAGTTAATCTGAATTTACAAGAAAGAATTAATAGTAAAAAACTATTTTTATATAAATATAATAAATAAAATATTTATTTATTCAGTCATAATATTATCATATACACCCCAGTTTTAATGTACAGTATTTTGGAAGCCACAGTTGAATTAGGTTCTTGCACAATTGAGAAACAAATATGAATCTTTAAGTTATAAAAATAATGAGAAACTCTATCATAATTATGGGTTAACATGCTACAGTATATTATTTAGAAAAAATGAGGTGGTGTCAAACGATTAATCACATCCAAAATAAAGTTTTTGTTTACATAATCTATGTGTGTGTACTGTGTATTTTTATATGTGATAAAATACACACACAGCATGTATATATTACGAAAATCTGTTAAGTTTTACATTTAAACATATTTAGATATAATATACATTTTATGAATATAAATATATGCATGTAAATATTTTCAAAATATATGTTGTATGTGTGTATTTATATATACATAATAAATATACACAGTACACATACATATATTATGTAAACAAAAACTTTTCTTTTGGATGCGATTAATCGATTTGACAGCACTAAAAACACATCATAGTATAATGAGAAACTTTCTCATGATAATGACTTAGTAACTTGTAATAATGCGAATTTTCTCATAAAAATGACTTTGTTTCTCATAAATACTAGAAATGTTCTCGCTATAATAACATCTCCTAATAATGAGATACTTGTAATAATAATGCTGCATCCCCATGATGCAAGCATTGCATGTACTGTTACTTACAGAATTGGTTGAGAGTTGCACTCATTTGTGCAACATCAATGCCGGTCTGAGTCTGAATGAAGTTTTGGATGAAAGGATTGCTCAGAGAATTCTGTGAAGAGTAGTTTGATAAGAGAGCACTTAATGCAGTAGAGGGGGAAAAGTTAAATAAATCAAATAAAAAGTGTTTATTTAATTTTCTCTTGACTGAATACCTGAAGTATTGGCAAGGTTTTTGTCAGGATGTTGGCAGACTGCATCACATATGACGATGACTCTATCCACTCGGACGCATAAAGCTTTAGATCACCAAACTGGTGCAGTGTAGAATTTGACTGCAAGAAAGAAGGAAATGTTTTGTTACCAAAAAAACACCAAATATTACAAGAAAACACTACCCATCTATATCTTAAAATGAGAATCGATATGACTATAGATGGGGGTCAGAAGTCCAGATTTATGCTGCAGTCTATCCCAAGTCAGAAGCGGGATATTCCTATATACGTTATCTTTGCAGGTATCTGATTCTCTGCAAATACGTCTCCTAGCAACTGTGGAGAATAAATGATGTTGTACAATGTTAACTGTACAATTACCAACAGAGAAGGTAATTTACTATGTTTTACACACCTGCCTCTGTAGGAACTTTTGTTTGATTCAAGTAAACTACACTTTTCCCTTGGTGTTGCCATGTTTAATTTCAAACGTTCATCAGTTTTTTTTTCAAGGCAGAAAATTGGAAATTCAAACTTTTGAAATAAGAACGTAACACATATGTAAAAGTAGTCCAAACTGTATCCAATTACACATTTTTGCTTTTTACATGCATGCAAAAATTATCTCTTTGTCAAAAATCAGCGAAAGTGTAAATGTGGCCTACATGCTAAATATTTATTCGTAAGATGTTTTAAACCAGCACCTTTCTCATGAGCTCTCTCGTCACTGGTGTGTCTGGTGAGTACAGGACCTGTCCTAACAGCATGGGTTTGAGGAAGGCCCAGGCAACCGCGCCACCTGTAGTGTTCACCATATCCAAGTAGAGGTTCATACAGAAGGGACCTGGACATAAGCAGTATATTAATTAAGCCTGACCACAGCACTTCATCAAACTGAACTCAATATGCTGTAAGCAGATTCTTGACAGGTCATTATCATAATGTTTTAGTGCACATTTAGCTGTGTTCTGAGAATATGCGTTCATACTAGCATCGGGTGGGATTTTGAACTTCTTAATCAGCTCTTCTCTTTTGTGGTCCGTCTGGACAGAAGGATCAGTCTCGGTTACGATAGGAACTTTTGCAATGGCGAACAGCGTCAGGATGCCGTTTTTGCATAAGGCACGAGCAATGGTACTAAAGGTGGCCCTGCTAGACATGGTGGACCGCTTTCCCCTCACCAGCTGTGGGAAGGAGACACGTCCACAGACAGGTTTTTATTAAAAATAAAATAAAATAAAATAATAAAATAAATAAAAGTACACTGTGGAACTCTTGGTCGGCCACAGGTTAGTTCTCCAATGTTGTCCGGTATTCCTGCAGTTTGTTAAGGGAGGTACCCAGTTTGTGCATCATGTCCGTCAAACAACTTGATCATCTCTAGCATGATTGACACCAAATCCGGACTTCTTGGAACAACACCAGCTGCAACAAAATGTCCCAAGGTTACGACAGACAGCAGCAATGTAATGTATATTGCATAATATAGTTATTTGTTCTGGAACTTGAACAGAAAATGGTTTATCTACATTAAAATATAAAAGTGGCAATGTCTAGGCCTCGTAATCAGTCAAATACACACTAAACACTTTTGAATTAAATAATTAAAAAAATATATTATTTAATTTTATTTAAACTTAATGGAAGCAAACCAAAGTTATAATAGATGGTTTTTCATTACAAACAAACGGTACAGCAAAATCTTGAATGGCTAACAGTGAACTCAGGCTGCCCCAGCCCCAATCTAACCGTAAATGAGAAAACTCCATAATAATAATTGCATAAAAAGCAAGCATTATTATTTATTTCATTGTAACTATATGCAAAACTTTTCTTTTATTTAATTTCACTGGATGTACAATACATACAATACATTCTGTGCTCAGCTCTTTACCCTGAATAAAGCCGCCTTCGTGTCCACATGGCGTAGAAAGAGAACCGTGATGCTGTACCATTCACCTGACAGTTCACAGAAGGTGCTGAAGATCTCCTGCCCTGCAGGGTCCAGTTGCAAAGACGAGGGGTCCGAGCACTGGTGCAGGTTTGCCAACCATGCCAAGATCTGTGAAGAGGAGAGAGATGACAAACAAAACACATGACAATAAATTTGCACTCTACAAGACTTCACACTGGTGAGAGACAGAGATATTTGTTACTAAAGCGTATTGTGCTCAACACTCTGTGAGCAAGCAAAAGACAACAATGGCAATGAAAATGCTCAAAGTTGTTTAGGTAGGATGGGGGAAAACTCCTTGGGAGGAACCAAGACTTCCTCAGAATAAAGTGTGATTCAATTTATTTTCATTTCTGTCTCACACTGTGTGTGAAGCCATGATCACATCTTTTGAGCCCCTCTGATGTGTGCATGAGTTGTGGTGTACCTCCATGTTGCTGCTGGGTAGAGGGTAATCTAATAGAGACTGAAGAATGTGAGGTGGAAAGTTGGTATACCGCTCGACATCCTGAACAAACAGAGTGGTATTTTTCAGCAGCTCTGAAACTTTCACTTCAGCTGTCGAAAAGCAAGACAAAAGACAAGTGAGAGAGCAGACATGCACGCATGACAAGGTTGAAAAAGACTGATTGGACCACCGTCTGATAGCTAAGGAACACTTGTGTTTCCACAGTACTTTTGAAAGAGGCGACAGCGATACGTACCTGGAGATGAAATATTGATATTAAGATTTTTCAGAGTTGAGACGTTGAAGCCCACAATTTGAGAGAGAGTTGATGTCCTTTATAAAAAAGAGTGAGAGAAGAGACAGCGATTAAAACCATGAAAAGTATTCCTAGACAAACTGTTTGAAATGTTTTAACATTATTTATATAAATATGTATATATTTATCTACATATTATTTATTTAAAAAGTATTTTTATATATATATACAATATTATGACAATACAAGTATGGTCATAAATATTATATTACTACATTAAATGAAAACAGTAATAAACTGTAACATTTAATTTCATTATTATATTTTGTACATTTATTTTAACTAAAAAAAACTTAAACACCTGATTCATTTTTTGATGAAGATGAAGAAGTGGAGAAAAAAATTGATTGAATACACTGCACCATTGTTTTTTGTGCAAATAAAAAAATAGCTACTTTTTTTAGTATTTATCTACTTTCACTCAACTAAAAATATAAGTAGCACAGCAACTTTTAGTAAGTTACTCCCCAACACTACTGAACATACATAGTACAAGCTACAACAACAAGGTTGAAGGTCATTATAGAAAGCAGTACCAGTCCACTTCAGTGTTGTAAGTGTTAGGGTCTCCAATGAATGTCTGGAAAATCAGATCATAGATGTCGGTGGTTTGGTTCACCAGGTTGGTTGTGAGCACATGGAAGGCCTGAACTGCGGGAACAACAGTGTCGCATAGCACTCTGGGACCCAGAGGCAGAACCTGGGTGATCAGCTGCACAGAAGCCATGTTTTCCAGAGCACACACCTACGTTATCATAAAAGAAGTTGGCTTCAGAATACTTGAAATATAGGATATGAGTCATATGGCCTAATAATTTGTCATTTTCTGTTCTCTTTACATCTTGGAATGAGCATAGCAATAATAACAAGATGGTAATTCTTGCTGGCATATGCTTTTAAAAAATCACTTTTTGTGTCTAAACCATCAAAAATCTCACCTTAGTTAACAGGTGGTCCAGTATCATGCCCAAACTCTCATTTGCCCAGCTGGCTGAGCCTAATTCAAAAGTGGTGTTTAGCACTTGCAGTAGAAGATGCAGATTTTCTGCAGAGAGGCAAGAGAAATGGAAGAGGGAAAACAAAGATCAAGCTTTTGCAGAGCTAAAGTAACTTAAATGCCCTACAGGCATCATTACTTGCACCTAACTCCACTTTCAGGCCAACCTCACAGTGCAGCAAGCGGCAAATGATCTAGCAAAGAATCCCCCCTTAGAAAAGAGACATTGAAAGCTTTATGGTGCTCTGTGCTGATTTAGATCTGACAGCTCTTACGTGTGCAACACCTTAAGCAATATAAAAGATCAGACAGTTATGAGGGAAATTAAATGCTCAACAAGACATCAGCTTTATTAAAGAAAATATAAAGCAAACTGAGAGGCTTGAAAAGCAGCTTATCAATTTAAATGAGGGAGTGCTGCAGACAAAGAAATTGGGGAATAAAAACTGTGGATCTCCAGAGGGAAAAAAATGGTGCACTCTGGAGCACAGCACGATGATATGTTTTAAAGTTAACTCTTGAAAAGGATAGTTCATCAAGAAATTAAAATTATTCACTCGAAGTACTTTAGTCTTGTTGTCTTGTTTCAGAAAAGAAAGTAATATTTGACACTTTCAGACCATACATTATCTCTTAATTAGGTTTATAATTTTATCCCAATGTTAAATTATTTTCTTGCTTAAAGCACAAACATCACTAAATTTAGTTAAATCTATGCCTAAAAAACTATTTGAATACATTTAAGGATTTATAGTAAAATAATACTTGCATACAGGTTTGGAATGACACAAGAAAGAGTAAATAATGACCTTTACATTTTTGGGGTGACCTACTCGTTTAAATAGACTGGGCTGATAATATAAAAGAGAGTATGGGGTAGGAAAAAGAAACATTTGCTATTTTAAAGAGCACAGGCACTGTAAAAGGCTTTCTCATACTCAGTCTGGCCACATGCCTCCTGGCTGAATATTGCAGAAAGCAGACTTCAAACCTGCCATTTACTGCACTGCTATGAAAAGCACCAAATCTTTGCAATGTCACAAACATAAAGCAACATACTTTGTTTAATGTCTGTGGGGATTACTAAGAGCAATTTATTTCGAGGGAGAACCTGGAGTCTGCCACATTTACTGTGCACATGCATCTTGTTCTTGAGCTAAATAAATGTAAATTATGCAAAGAAATAATTATGTATTCACACGGCTGAATGCAAAATACTTATACACGCTATATGCAACTGTGGGAACAAAAGATTGTGGAAATAAAACCCCTGAATGAACAGTGTTATAGGTCAGTAGATCTTGCAAGATGATTTATGTACCTTGGGATTCGTTGGCCAGACTTCTCATGATGGACTTAATAAGAGAAGAATATGGCAGGTCTTCTGGAAGGCTATTAGCGAGGTTTGTCAACAGCACAGGCAGCCTATGTAAACAGAGAAAAGTTTAATTAACTAACAAAAAGTTGCTCTTTCTGCTGGGTTAGCTTAATCATAATGTACTACTATGGATTATGATCATTTATTTTCATGACCCCAAGACTGTGTTCTTTTCAGAGTCATAAACTATGTTTCTCTGAAGAAGTAAGCAATTATGCAGGGTAAATGCCATGGTGGCTGAAATTATGGGAGCGAAGTAATAGCCATGCATTGAACAAGAAAAAGAAATGAAAAACTGGGCCTAGTTATGAGCTTATAACCAGGAACCAGCCTTGGGAGCACAACCTCAAAGAAACTCACTTGTCGGTCCAGTTAGTGTCATTCATCACCAGCAGATGGCCGATATTCATGCTAGAAGCCCCCAGCACTATTTTGGCGAGTTCAGACTCCACATTGTTGCTATTGCCCAGCGAGATGAGATTTTGGATGGTGTGCAGCAGCTGCTGGGTAATAACAGCTGTTTGGGTGAAAGGGTTTTGGTCTGCTTGGATGATCATTAGGATTGTCTTAAGGGTCTGCACTAGTTCACCTATAATGGTGCTGGAGGAATTTGTGTTCATGTTGTGCACCAAGGCCAGAAGAATGTTGACAGAACTGGCTACTTGAGATACTGCCCCACTGACATCCCCAAAGGTGCTGGTGTCATTAAGAACAAAAGACATTGTCTCCATTAGGTTGAGTGTGATATTGATGTATGGCCGTCCCTCAACAGGCATTATCGAGTATATGGAAGATGCAACCTCACTTAAAGAGTTCACTGCTTGTGAGATTTGGATAGGGGAACCGGATAACATAAGGCCCTCGTAGAGACTCATGGACACTTGATTAGACACGGTCATCAAGATGTAAACAAGGCCATCTGGAGTCATATGCATGGATGTCGGATCATAAGTAATGTTTAGAGAGTTAAGAAGAGACTGTGTAACCAGCTGGGAGATTTCTGGGAAGTGGGATGTAATTTCCGCAGTGTTGGATACTCTCGAGAGGGCAGTGAATAGAGCTGATTTGATAGCAAAGAGGTACATGTGTGTTTCCTTGGGGAGAACGACAACCATCTGATTGAACGTCTGGGTCAAAAGCATCTCCCTCTCAGCACCGCTGCTCAGGCTATAGTTTGACATGGAGAGGTTGAATAGGATGTGGGTGGCCATGGCACTGCTAAGGATGAGGGGATGGGTGACCTCTTGAACAGATTGTCCATTCGGAAGAGCTGTGATATTCGAGAGGGCAAGGACATGGTTTAGGGAGTTAGAAATCATGCTGGTGGACATCATGACTTTTTCAATGTCTCCGGGATATGCCTCGAGCAGTGCAAAGGCTTGCAGCATTTGTCCAGATATGTTGAAATACACAGCTATCTCTCCAAAGGGAAGTGAGTCGAAGGCTTCTGCAGTTTGATCCTTGGCTGACAAATAGGATGCTACTCTCATCTGCGACCCTGGACTGGAAAACGAGCCAATTATGTTTTGGAGAATGCCAGTGACCTGAGGGCTGATGTCCTTGATTTCCTCAAAGTTCTCGGTAAGGATGTTGTTGAGCGCCGTGAGGAACTGGATTGCAGTGTCGGTGCCATTTCCACCCTGTAAGGTGATATTTGACACCAAAGCTTGAAGTTGTTGGGCCATGTGCTCAGTTCTTTGCGCAATGTTCAGAGGTGGCTGGTCGGATAGCACCATGGCCACGTCAATTGTTCTTCCTAGGCTCTCAGCAAATTTCTTTACATTATCAAGGTCCTGCAAATTCCACCCATCATTTCCGATGTCCATGAACATCTCCAGGAACTGCTGTCCATTGCTAGGGAGTGTCAAGTAGGACAGCACATTCAGAGCTGTGTCAATGGTTTCCTCCTGACTTGTGTTTCCAGTCATTTCACTCAAATAGCCCTTCAGGATGACACCCAAGTCTGGATTTGCAAAGAAAACATGAATAGTCTCCAGAATTTCAGTCGATGTGGGTGGAATGGATAGAACTTCAAGCAAGGCTTGGTAGTCAAGGTCAAGAAGGTCAAGGAAGTCATCCACTGGCTCTCTCTGTACTTCGCTAGCAATTCTTCTGGCATTTCTTGTGTGGGACACAAGACCTTGCAGGTTCTGTCCCTGAGCAATTTGCATTTTAAGTGGGGTTAGATATTGTTCCACAGGGTCGAAGAGCTCACTGGTTAGTTTGATCTGTTTCAGCATGTACAAAACATTCCCCGAAAGGTCAATAAAGGTTTTTGAGAGACACGGCAGTGGCATCTTAGTTAGGGCATCTCTTACTATATCGTATAGCTTGCGCAGGATCTCCAAGACCAAATTTAGTCCAGTATCTTGAGTAGTGTACAGCCAGTTGAAAAAATCAACAGTTTTCCATAGGGTGCCACTTGTTTCTTCCAAATACAGAACTTGCTGCATTATTCCATAAAGGGTGGGCCAGTTGCCCAGCAATCCCGTACCAATGATTTGTTGTATAACCTCTTTTATTAAACTGTCAACTGTGCTTCCATTGGGGTTCATAAATATGTCTCCACCCAGGATGTAATTAATGGTTTCCTTTGTAAAATTCATTCCGGTAAGCGTGATCTCCAGAGCTTGCATGATGATCTGAGGGCTTACAGTTGAGTTCTGAAGGAGATTGCCATTCTGTAGGATGACCTCTATAGTTTTTCCAATTGCCTCGATGTATGGCGTCATCCAGGGAGCTTCTGTCTTAATTTTCTCCAGAGCCATTTGTACTGAGGAGAGGCTAATGAATGAGACAAATTAGTATCGCATGTTCACAAAAAATAAAAATAAATAGCTGGATTAAATAAAGTACTGTTATGCATATATGTGATAGATTATAAACCAGTCCAAGATACTTAAACGTAGAGTTGATGGGCCCATTTATGAATCGGTCATATGAACATAAGACGTCTACAAATTTTAAACTGAATTACTTATATTTAAAGCAGCAAAACATTATTCCATATTTAATCTTGATTTTGCTCTCCATTTCAGCGGGTACTCATATTATATTAATAGAACTGTATAGTTATAATAGACTTAGAGACAATTTCCATCATGTTCAATGATCTACAGCGGGTACAGAAATGTTCCTGCAGTCTTACGTGATTGATTCGCCCAGATATGCGCAAATGCATAATTTGATTCCTATCAGTAGTCAGTTCATTACAGGGATGAGCACATAAAGCAGAATCAATTTAAGAGCAGGGAGAAAGAGATAACAGAATAATAGAAACTACTTTATCTGCTCAAACCTGTTTGGAAGCAAAGGAGTCAAACTGAATAAATCAACCTTAATGCAAATTTAATTACTCTTACTTAATTTGTTTGCATGATTCCAACCCCTGGTCCTTATGGTTAATAAATGCAAATCTCTTGGCAAATTTGAGAAGGTATTTCAGTAATATAATCGGCTCGTTATAATGTCGAGGTATAATGGGCGTATGAGTGAGAGCAAAATTGCTGCACGCTTTTGTTGCCGGCAATTTAGTCAAGCTATAGCCTACAGTTTGAAAAAAAATGGTAAAAAGCTCAATAGCATTTATCTTTATAAAAGATCTTTCACTGTTATAAGACTGCCATTTGTCTGCTGTCATGTAATATGACTTGGGTCAAGTATCACGGTAAGAATATATGATAGTGTAAAAATTACTCCAGCGCATTAATACCTTTGGTACAGCTGCATCTGGAGTAGCTGGACATTCCAGTCAGCCTGGTTTGTTATTTCTAGCACTGAGAGGTTGTATAGCATTGAAGTGTAATGCAACAGGACTTCTGTAAGGTGATTGACAGCAAAGGTACTGTTCAGGATCGCCCCATAGAAAGTCTCCAGTGACTCGGCCATCATTCCTGCAGTGGCGTTAATCCATAGAGGGTTCACTGCCATTCCCTGTTTAGAAACAGAGGGACAAAGTCTAAATCAGTCTTTAGTGCACACTACCATCTAGTGGTGACATATGACAGTTGCATTTGAGAGCCATAAAAAAGGCTACTATAAAACTGGAACTTATTGTCTCACTGTCATATTAATGGCTGGAGCTGGTTTATTGTAGGCTGCTATGACTGGCAGTAGGCTGATGTTACACCACAAAGCAACAGTGTCTTCACTTATTCCAGCACCAGCTCTGACATCCTGCCATATTTGCTGCATGTAGCTGCAGTTCAGGCTCTGACCCTCCAAACCAGCCTGAGGGGTGAGGATATAAAATAAAAACATTATCACAAAAGCCTAACACACATGGAGAGATTAGACAGGATGGTACTGAATTGTTTTGTTTTTTTCTCTTTTACAATTCACTATTTAATTCTGGAGTCAAAAAGTCATCACATTTAAAGAGAGCTTGTGAATGCAAGAAAAACAAAACACAGAGTTTGTCAGGACGGCAAAAAGTTTGGGCGATAGTTTGTACGTTGCGCCCAGGGGAAGGGGAGGGGAACCCATCCATGATCTCATTTTATGCCTTGTGAATACAAGTGATGTGATCATTGATACTATCATAGACAAAGCATTCACTGAACATGTAGCAGAGAAGTAGAGATATATAACTCCTGCCAGGATCTGAGCATCTGTTGTGAAAGGAAACCAAATTCTCTCTAGGGATGAAAAGTAGTACCTATGCTCGCAAGCTAATGGCTAGCTGTTTATCTGTGATTTATACAGTTCTTGGCACACTGAGTGGGCCTTTTGGGCCAAGGTTGTTATATTCATTTCAGAAAAAATGTCAGAACATTTCACAAATACATTTATTAATGATGCCTGTGGCTGTTTGGAAACACACAAAAATCTAATTAACAACTAACACCAGGTTATGCAAGATCCAATCTCCTCAATGCCTGATCAAAAACACAGTGCGTTACTAGGATATTGTGTCCTTACTAATAAAAATAAATTTTCTTAAGCTAGTGCTAGGGTAACCTTTCAAATTCACATTTTTTGTGGTTTCAGTTACTCTTCAGTTAGCATAACAGGTAGCAATGAGAGTACTCAAAAAAAGTTCTCTCAACCAATTACATTTTGAATTCAAGATCAAAATCAAGTAATTTGGCTAGTGGGATGCCATCTTAAAGGGAACCACTGTAAAACAACTGATCATACATACAACTTTCCATTTCGATTTTACACTGTCATGCTTACATAATGACAGTCTTTTTTCTGCTGTCACTAAGGACTTCAGCTATTTTAAGCTGAAGCCACAACAAACACATTGTAGGTGTCTGAGAACATAGTATCATGCACATGACTTTGATATTGATTGGGTATGTGTCATAAATGAGAATGTCAATCATTTCTCAACAAGCTTCAGTGGCATTATATAGAAATTCCAGCTCACCAACCCTCAATTATATATAGCAAAACCCTGCATTCTTTACATTGTTTCAGAAAGGTGTGTATACGTATCTTAACAGTCCACCACATCAGTAGATAGGAATGTTGTTCTAACCTGCAGAGCAGCTTCTGCAGTTGACACAAAGGCCTGTAGCAATCCACCAACAAAGGACTGAGCAGTGAAACTGCTTGTGTTCGTAACATGAACAATGCCTGGCAAAAGGCTGGACAATGGCTGCTGGAGGACATGGAGGAGCTCTGAGGAGAAGAAAGCACTTACATTAGATGCATACAGTTCAGATCTGAAAGACTGTACGAAACATGAATGCCTACCCTTCAATACTTTTGCAGCTGTATTCAACAGTAAGGCTTTGCTTTTCTCACCTGTTTGTGCCTGCATGTTGTGAGCACTGTTGATAATGGCTTGTTGAATTGTGGACACGACAGACGGCAATGAATCCCACATAGGAGTACCTTTGAAGGTTGAAAACAGAGCAACCAACATCTTCTCCAACCTGTTGTTCAACAAACACAGTCAGATTAACATTCAAAACTGAGAGACAATAAGAAATAAATCTATTTTTAATATGTACGCTCATTGGTTTTATTCCCAGGGCATGCATTAAAAATGTATATATAGCTTAAATGCAATGTAAGTCGCATTGGAAAAAGGCATACTGCCAAATGCAAAAAATGCATTTTTAATATATTAATGCTCTGGGATTCTGAAGACCCTTCTCCATCCTGAACAATGTAGCAGAATTTAATCAGCTGATTTAATTGGCATCCCATTTAAAGACTAAACAACTCAATTTTGGCAAGGAGTATCACACTTACTGATCGTTTGTGCTGAAATCGTAAGGTGACAGACTGATCGACTGCCTCTGACATTTCTGCCACCGCTTTTTAATTTAAAAGTAATTTAAGTGTGGAACCCCCCCCCCAAATGCTTGGTTATTAGAATGATCATACATAATAATCAGCTTTTGTAATATGCTGCTTTGCACTGACAAAAAAAAAAGGAACAAATGTGAAAAGAACAAAAGCTTGTCAGATCTTCAGCGTGAGAAATAGACCGGCCCAACAACTACTGTATCAGTGTTCATTTTAAAGTTGTCAAAGTTGTCAGAGAATCTGAGTATTATGGCCACATGGACTCTCTATGATTCTCTTGACTATATAAATGAAGCTTACTTGTCAAAGGTCAGCTGGTCAGCACTCCCGGAAAGGATCTGGACCAGAACGCCTACGGATTCTGTGACAGTCTGGGTGGACTCATTCATGAATGGTGACATAGAGCCCAGAAAGACTGCAAGCTGTAGCATCACAAAAAAGTTGAATGCTCGATACAAGTATACATAACACATTTATATTTGTGTGTGTATGAATTGTATTTATTTGTGCAATAAATCAACACATATCATAATATGGTAACATTTTCTTGTCAAAAGATTTGATGGTTGTGAAGGAGCTGTCAATTACAGGCCTTTGAGAAATAAAAGCAACTTACCTGTTCTGTTATTTCATTTAGGCTGCCAAGACTGAAGTTGCCTAGGTTATGCCACATGTTTGTATATCCTAAGAAAAATATTTAGTACATATATCTATGACATCTTGATATAGAAATAATGGTTTAAATAGTTTTACTAATATATGGCCACACTAACAAACTGTTTTATAATGAATCCTGATTACCAACAAACACCATACAGTGAACTTGCCTTCATTTGAGTTTAGAATATACTCTGTGACCTTGAGAATCACAGATATGATGGGCTGAGCAGTGTTGTTTGATGGCAGTGAATTCTGAAGCTCTCTCATCACATTCACAATGCTGAAAACGAAAAAGAAACACCAACTGTCATTACCTGTGCATACACAAATATATTTACTGCATTTACACTAAAATTCAAAAGATTGGGGTCCGCTCTTTGAAAGTCTCACCAAGGCTGCATTTATTTAATCTAAAAGGCTAAAACCGTAATACTGTGAAATATTAATACAATTCAAAATAGCTGGTCTTTTTTAATATATTTTATAATTTTGTAATTGTGAAATATGTTTCTGGTAAAGCTGAATACAGCAGCTGTTGTCACATAATCATTCAGAAATCATATGTAGATTTGATGCACAAAAACATTTCTTGTTATTATTAATGTTGAAAACTGTTGTGCTGCTTAATATTTTTTGAAAACTGATACTTCATACATTTTTGTCAAACATTATTATGAATAGAAAGTCCAAAGAATAGAAGTATTGTTAATAGAAAAAAATTCTAAATAACTTATTATAAATTTACTTTCGGCTAAGTAATTTAAAATACTTACTGTAATTTTAGTAATTAAGGATACTGGTAAAGTATTAATTTATATATTTTTAAAAACAATCTTACTGACCCTTAATTTTTTAATGATAGTTTAGGGATGGATAGATGGGATAAATGGCCAGATCTATTTGTTTGTCACTATCTACTGTATAGTGATGTGATAGTGACGTGATGTGTAGCCAAGTATGGTGTCCCGTACTTGGAATTTGTGCTCTGCATTTACCCATCCAAAGTGCATACACACACAGCAGTGAACACACACACACGTGAACACACACCCGGAGCAGTTGGCTAGATCTCCTTGTCTAATTTACATAAGCCTCTAAGGGCAGTTGAATTTTCTAATTAGCATTTGTATTAGGCGTTATGTGTAGTGTCAGTAATTTCCCTTAATGGCAATGACGAGGTTCGGTAGAGTGGCATTTAATGAAATAACGGAATAAAAAAATGGAGATGATACAAATGCCGCATTTTAGAAGAAATTTTTCAAAACGGAACTTCTTAGAGGCTTTTGCATTTGAATCTTCATATATATATATATATATCTTATAATAGTATATATATATATATACACAACACACCACACACCACACATACACACTATGGTGTATACAAAAATTAGTTATACATTCCACTTCTTCCATTTGTATGGTCCAGCGATTGGGAGATGGTCTGCAAATACGTTAAAATGCTGTTTTTCATTGGAACCAACACCTCAGCAACCTCTGCTGGCAAAAGGCCATGAATAGCTCCCCCTACCATCTGGATAGTCTCCTGTGTGAGGTGGTTAGCCTGCATGTAGTATATATTGGGGTTCAGGATCAGCTGAAGTGAACCATTAAAAGCACCAAAAATATTGTTAACCACATCCTGAGGTAGAGCTCCAGTTTCATTTGAAATACTCTCCAGAACTACTCTGACAGCACTAATGATGGCTTCTGTGAAGTTTTCACTTTGGAGACCACCATCAGTGCTAGCCACCTGTAGAGCGTAGGTTAGTCTCTGAGACAACTGTTCAGCAACAGCCAGGAAGGCTTTGTCCTCAGGGGAGAGTAGGGGGGCCATGGCTTGCAAAAGTTGGTCAAGATTCACCCCAGCTGCAGCAAGATCTACAGAGCTAACGTTCCCCTGGAAGATTGCAGCAAGTGCCATTGTCAGTTGTTGGTTAATGATAAAGTCCTTTGTCAAGTTGCCTTCATTTGAGCTCAGAAGGTTTTCTGTGACCTTGATTATCATTGATATGATGGGCTGAGCTGTGTTGTTTGATGGTAGGGAATTCTGAAGCTCTGTCATCACATTTACAATGCTAAAAAAAGGGAAAATAACATCAGTGCAACTGTCATCTCTCTTCCAAATATACATACAATACATATATTAAAATGTAATTAGAAAGCACGAACGAAACAGAGAGAAAGAACAATATGCAAATATACAGTCTCTACACTCACAGTTCATTCCAAAGATCAAATCCAGCAGGCTGGGAGATGTTATTCAGATAGGATAAAATGCTGTTTTTAATGGGAACCAACACATCAGCTGCTTCTGCTGGTAAAAGGGTATGAATCGCTCCCTCTACCATCTGGATAGTCTCCTGTGTTAGTGTGTTAGCTTGGGCATAGCTCATATTGGGGTTCAGGATCAGCTGAAGTGAACCATTAAAAGCACCAAGAATATCGTTAACCACATCCTGAGGTAGTGTTCCAGTTTCATTTGAAATACTCTTCAGAATCACTCTCACAGCACTGATGATGGCTTCTGTGAAGTTTTCACTTTGGACACCACCATCAGTGCTAGCCACCTGTAGAGCATAGTTTACTGCCTGAGAGAACTGGTCAACAACAACAAGGGACTCTCTATCTTCAAAACGGAGTAGGGGAGTCAAGGCTTGGAGGAGCTGTTCAAGATCCTTCCCAGGTGTTGTGATATCTACAGAACTAATTTCCCACTGGAAAATTCTAGCAAGTGCTGTCATCACTTGTGGGTTAGTGATCCACTCCCTTGTCAAGTTGAGGTAGGTCATGATCTGAGCTTCAATTTCAGCAGGAATACTGATGTTCATTGGGGAGCCTAGAGAATCGTAGAACGCCTGCTGTATCTCAAGAGTTCCTTTAATCAGTGCCAGCTCACCCTGCAGCATGGTCATGATTGTATTGGCAACATGTACAAGATCCTCGCCTTCCAGAGGAAACCTCACATGAGTCAAGTTCTGGATCTGATTCATTGCTAGCGTCACCATATCGGCTTCTGCATTGATGAGTGCCACCTGCATTTCAGTCATGCATTTCAGTTGATGGAGAATCTCTGCAAACATACTGCCACTGGTGGCATTTCCAAGCTTGTTTAAATACCACAGTGTGATTTCTCCATACACCCTTTGTGCATACTGTCCCTGCACCATCAATGTCGAGTTAATGGTGTGGTATGGGTATTGTTCTCTGAATACCTTTCTCAAGAGGTCTTCCAGAATGTTGAGCTCATTTGTAATATTAGTGATGTTCTCCACATCAAGACCTTGAAGGTTTTGTCTAATGGTTGACAGTGTTGTTATCAGCCCCTCTTCTGTCAGTGCAAGTGGGTCAGATCCAGAAATGGACATGTTATTTAGTTTCTGATACTCTACTGAAATTATGTTAAGCCAATTATTAAGAGTCATTTGAGCATTCTCTGCCACAGGTATTACTCCAAGTAAACCAGAAGCAGTCTGGATGAGCTGAAGGACACATTTGGCCTGTTCATTAGCAGAAGGCTTTTGAGGAGACTGTGTGGTTTGAGTGTTCATGCATTGTGGGATTTGAATGGCCATATTCAGAGTCTGCAGTACGGATGCCGACCAATTAGAATGAATTACTGAATTGACTTGTTCTAATTCAAAAATGGTGAGATTGGAGGCTTGTAAAACTTGACTGATGTTGAAAACAGGAGATGCATAAGCCAGCTCAAGAAGATACTGGATCTTCCTGAAAATTTCCATCGAGGCTTCTGCTGGCCGGGACATGTTCCATGGCAGGAGCAGAGTGAGAACATCAAGCACAACAGGGAGAGTCATGTTACCCTGAAGAGGTGTAATTTGGATGGTCATATTATTTCCAAATGCAAGGATTGCTCCAAGATTATCAAAGACATTCTGGACATCAGCAACACAGTCCTGGCCAAGAGCTGAACAGATCTCCAGATCTTGAATGAGGGCATGAGTCTTATTTAGCACTGCTTCTAACTGGTACTGCTCCTCCGGAGGCAAGATGGCTCCAAGTTGGCTCAAAATAGCTTGAAGAACTGCAAAACTATCCTCTACATTTAGCATCTGGATGGACCCATTGTTCAAGACCTGAAGGACGCCCATGATGACTGGGTGCATGCTGGTTGTTTGGGAACTTCCTGGCAACAGGTTCTCTACCTGCCCCAGTCCAAGAGCTGCCATGATGTCGTTTAACAGAGTGAGCAAGAGCTGAGTGTCAAACTGTTGTGTGGACTGAATGTTGGAGAGGAGCTGAATTTCTTTATCAACTGTATTAATGAGGTTCAGCAACAAGTCTTGTAGTGAGATGTCACTACCAAGGAGCTGACCCGGTAGACCATTGTCAATGACTTGCTGTAAAAGTGGCATGTAACTGTTTTGGAGGAGAGCCACTGTCCCCTGGAGCGGTCTAAAATCAAATGAAAAAGGTGGAATTGAAAGTCATTGTCTACAAAAAAAAATAAAAATCTATATTGTATCACCAATGAGACTTTTTATGTAATCTGATACATTCTGAATATCAAGTATGCACATAGTAGTACATAAGTTAATGTATACAAATAAAAAAATATAAAATTACTTTGGTATCAATAAATTCTTAAATAAATTCAGCAAATAATCACTACCTTAACAGGCTGTCAGGTTCTCTTGACACTTCAAAGATCAAAGAACGAATCAGTGGAACAGCTTTTTCCCAGGTAAAGTCGGTCTGACAGGTGATGGCAGATGGAAGAAGTGTGCCTGCAAAAAAGTGTGTACAACTCACTGCATATTATTTATAATATGGCTGAAATAAATAAAATTCTGATCATGCAATATCTTCAGTGATTCTACTATGAACTGATAGATTGATTGGAAATGATAACGCTTTGCCATACATTGTCAAATGTACACATATTTCATATCAATGAACTGGCATTACTTTACAATACGGTTAAATTTGTTCAAACGTATTAATGCATTAGGTATCATGAACAATTATACAAAGAATATATTTAAAACATTAAATGTTATACTGTCATTTTAAGTTAACTAATAAAACATAATTAAATAAATAAAAACAAATGTATTTATAAAAATAAATAAAAAAATTAGCAATACAAAAACTTGATTTTAAAATGCTATAACAATCTCATTGGTATAAAATTAATAACGATATAAAATCATACTACTTAAGAAACAAAGTGAATCAATTTATCCAATATTCATCTTTTTTTTACACTCACAGTTTGGTGATGCAGTGGCATTAGGTTGGTAGGTCAAAATCCAATAAGCCATATGGACATATGGTTCCATGGAGGGCCACAGATAGCTGTTCTCTAGCAGAGAACCCATGTTCTCAAATGTGCCAGTAGCCCTGTTTCACAAAAAAATGCAAATAAACATATAAAATGCATTTAATAAGTGATAAAGGTACTTAGCTAGACAGAGCTCTGTTTCTACAAGGACTGTTTTAGTTTGGTTCACCACTTGATACAATTATAAACAAGCAACACTAGGTTACTAGGTTTCTGACCTGGTCAAAATAATTTGGGACAATCCAACTGAAATGTTCCCAGGGATCCAAGCTGCAAAATAGTTCTCATTAAGCACAGTTTGCAAGTTCACGAGGGCAGTGACATACTGCAGGGCAGTTGTGTACAGGTTGTGCCACTCTGCCATAAGTATTGAGGGTGTGACATTGTACATTACAGTTCCATTCACAGCACCAACCAACTGCTGGACCTGTGAAAACACATTTAGTTTAGGCAGTAATATAATGGTCCATTTCCATTTTTTTGTCAAATAATAACAAAGTTAGAAAAGTTCTGCCCATTACTTCTAAATACACCCCCTTACCTTCTCAGTTACTGGCAAAAGTGATGTTAACAGCATTTCCTCAAGACGTGTGTCATTCCCAGCGCAAACTAGAGTGCCCCACAACTGAAGGTCTATAGAGCTGTATGTTGACATCCAAGCCCAGGGAGCAGAAAGGTCTTTGCAGCTAGTGTGACCCTCTAGAACCTGTATGAAAATATTAGAGGACACCCAATATGACAAATAAAGACTTTAATGAAAACTACAAGAAGCACACACTTAGACTTTTTGACCCACATTGGCCATGGTTTGCACAATAGAGTCCATGGCATGGTCAGCCCAGGCCTTAGCAAAGGTCTCATTCTCCATTAGAGAAAGGAAGGCCTCCTGGACATACTTGGCATCCCTCAGGACCACATCAATGAATGCTGTGAAACAGATAATGATAATTCAGTTAATCAGTGTGTCAAGCATTGGAAGTTGTTTGCATTGCATAATTCTCTGCACATGCTGATACATACGTAGCTGTACTTCCATTGCAACTCTCGCCACCTGCATGGATGAATGGCCAGCCATCATGAAAGTCTGAATGTATTCCCAGCCAGGCATGTCTTGAAGAAAAGCAAATGCTGTATTGCTTAATCCGAAGACTCTGTACAGGGAAAATGGTGAATAGGTTGGACTTTAGGTTCAAGGCCTTTAAAAACAGATTTATTTTCCTCATTCAGATGTCAGCTGAACCAGCAGGAAATGGCAGTGAGAATAAAATTTAAAAAAGAGTTGTACAAGAACCTGGTTTTGTCTTTTTTATATAAAATCCATATTCATATAAAAAGTAGTGGACTAATACTTAAACTCTCTTGTTAAACCAGCAGTAACAAGCAGTTGCACAGTGTAGGTGAAAACATGCTGCATCTGTATAGTTTGACTGATTTAAAAATCTAACTACTAAAGTTTAAAAAAAAAACTACATCCTGGAAGCAAACTCAATGGTATTCAAGCACAAATTCATCTGTCACATGGCATAACCAAACCAGATTTGGCAGATGCCACCACAGACATGATGCATGACATGCACTCATTCTCAAAAATAGCAACCAAAACTATGAGAGGTAAGCGAAAATACAACCCATACAATACAATTAATATGGGTTTGATACTGTGTTGGGTCATCACTTGATGTGAAATACAGATCCAGATGGATAACTGTATTTGTTACAGAAAAACAGATCAGTTTCACATTTAATTACTGCATCTAATTCCATCTAAACACATGCAAAGTAGTCTGGGTTGACATACAATTGTTCCCCCAGGCTCTGTGGCTGAGCATCACTGCTGCGCTGGGACCTAGTGTGTTTGAGAACAGCATCCAGGCTTGATGGAGAGACTAGGCCCAGTAAGCTGCTGAACACCTCCTTAGTGAAGGCTATGTCTGCCGAGGCAGAGGTCTGACTCCAGGTCAACAGCACCTGTAGGGATGAGACATGAAGATGTTATTGGTACAGATGTATTTAGTAGCAGCATGCATAATTTAAATGTAACGCAGAGTTAAAGGCCTATGCAAGTGGGTTTGTTCCAAATATAGTATGTCATATTTGTAAGTAATTGTCAATGTGACAGTCCTACTAATTACATGGTATTTGTAATATGCTGCATGACTTTTGAATTTAAAATAATGGTGATTGGATATTGTTGTGGAGTTCCCTCTGTGGTGAGGGGAATATCTAATTGGTGTTCCCAGAGGACACCACCCCAACCCCACAAACCCCCCCCACCTCCAACACCCCAACCCACCCACAACTAACACTCAAGCACAACCTGCTCATCACCCCTGCATGCCCATAACAACATCTGCTGATATCCTGATGTTATGCAATCAGTCTCAGGGCTGTTAGCGTGTTGTTTTGTGTTTAGACTGAGCTGGTTTCCTGGGTAACAAGTGCAGCTGATGTTTGTGTGTTTTCCCACAAGATAGCAGGTAGGGAAGAGGAACTGCAAATTGGTGTTTCTCACCCTCTCAACTACAACGCAGGTGGTCCCGCTTTATATTAGGTGGCCTTAACTACTATGTACTTATATTTAAATTAATAATTTGATACAATGCACTTATGGTACATAAAGTCTTTTTAATTCGTACTATATTTTTTACAAAATCCGATATGTAGACTACATAGTAATAATTTGTAATTACACGTGACACATCCCTTACACCTTGAACCAAAATTAAAAAACCCAAAACCACCAAACCTGTTCCTAACCTTACCCATATCCCACCTCAATAGCAGCAAATGTGTTTTGCAATACAATATGACCACAATAAGTACATTGTATTGTACACATTTTTTTATGTAAGTACATGTAAGTTAGGCACCGAATATAAGTGTGACCACACAGGTTAGTAAAGTCCAAGAAGGAAGTGTCATTTAATATGGCTCATTTCTAAAAAATAGAAAAAAATCAGGATAGTAGATAACATATATAAGAAAATGTTAAAAATTTTAATTTTTAATTTTTTATGTCTATGGTCACAATTCAATGGATTTACCCTCGCTATCTTGCCCGCTTCCCAACTCCAACAATAGGATGCGATGATGTTTTGGTCACACAAAAAGGTACGAAAGTCTGCCTCGTTGAACAGCACTTGAGTCTGAGAAGATCAAAATATGTGTGAATTATTGTGTAGTTATTTGTGTTTCAGTATATATCAGTATAAACTCCTAAACTTTAAACAATAAAAAACAGTTGGGATGGTTCTCCCAGAACCTAGCCTACGTAAGCAACATTAGAGCATTATATGTCAAACCCCATGTGGAAAAATGTTGCAATATATCTTTTGTGAACAGTATTTTTATTGTGCGTCATTGCTAATCAAGCTCTCATTTTGTCAATTTATGCAATTTCTCCATATTGAAATACAATAACTAAATGTATCAATGAAGAGTTTAATGCTAGAGTATTATGTTGTTGTTAACTTAGTAACACACTAACACCAAACTCTAGTGAAATCAACTGTAATACGAAATGAATAAAGAAGAATCACTAAATACAACTTACGAACAGAATATTCATATTGTGCTTCATTTCTAATCATACTGTATTTCAAAATTTATGCAAAAAGTGTGAAAATGTGTGTATATTTAATCCACATAAAATGCTAGCCTTAGCAAGACAAAAAACTATTTTTAGTTTAAAATGTTACTTCGCTGCCTTTTCCACCACAGGATAATATTAAAAACAATACAAAACTTGAGATGTGGTAGATATGACACTGGTGGAAAAAAAACACAAGACAACTTTTAATGCATGCATATACACTGTTGGATGTAGTTTGTGGACAAATTCAATATAAGTTAAAGTGTGAAAAAGTGTTTCAAAGGAATTTATTTTCTTAAAGTCTATGGAGCTTTTGGCTTTATGCACATAGTTGAATAAACACTCCTTTTCTGAACAAAGAACCTGCACTGAGCAACCATGAAAGGCCTACCTTATCGAGAGGAATCTGGATTTGGTTGATAAGGTCTCTCATGTCTGAGCTAAGTAGAGCAATGCTGCTTGGGGTCACGACATCACTCAGTTTGAAATACACATCTGTTTAAAACGAGATAAAAATGTGACTGCACCTTTGACCAACACATGAGAGCTCTTGAGGCAGACAGCATTCTAATGCACTGGAAAGTTGCATGTCAATCCACCTTTTGGGGAACATGCTGGTCAAAATACCAAAGTGTAAGTTAAAGGGTTAGTTCACCCAAAAATGAAAATTTGTACATAAATTACTCACCCTCAAGTAATCCTAGGTGTATATGACTTTCTTCTTTCAGACGAATCCAGTCGGAGTTATATTAAAAATTGTCTTTGATCTTTCAAGCTGTTTAATGCCACTCAGCGGGTGTTGCATGCATCAGTCCAAAAGAAGTTAAATAAAAAGCGCCCATCCATAAAAAAAGTGTCTCACACGGCTCCAGGGGGTGAACAAAGGCCTCCTGTTGCGAATCGATGTGTTTTTGTAAGAAAAATATCCATATTCAAAACGTTATAATCACTTTAATGTAGCTTGCACCAACAGTTGTACAAGGAAGCAGCTCCGGGCGGATGACGTATGAGGTCGGCTTTGCGCATGCGCTGCTCAGAAGTGACGAACGCAGAAGCGCAGGGGAGAGATCAAAACAAAACAACGGTCACTTATTAGAAGTACAAAACGAGGATTTGTAAAGAAGAATGTCAGAGGATTTCGATATAAGCCCAGAGTGGTTGGCTTCTCTCTGGAAAAAGAGGCAGAGACTGGTTTTCCCTTGCTAAAGTAAGGAAACTTTGCTTCCTTTGCTCCTGTTAACAAACGTTGGTTTCACGAGACTCACCGGCGCATGCGCAGCACTGACCGGAGCTGCTTCCGTATACAACTGTTGGCGCAAGCTACATTAAAGTGATTATTACGTTTTGAATATGGATATTTTTCTTACAAAAAACATCGATTCGCAACAGGAGGTCTTTGTTCACCCCCCAGAGCCGTGTGAGACACTTTTTTTATGGATGGGCGCTTTTTATTTAACTTCTTTTGGACTGATGCATGCAACACCCGCTGAGTGGCATTAAACAGCTTGAAAGATCAAAGATCATTTTTAATATAACTCCGACTGGATTCATCTGAAAGAAGAAAGTCATACACACTTAGGATTACTTGAGGGTGAGTGATTTATGTGCAAATTTGTGGGTGAACTAACCCTTTAATTCTAAAATGTGTAATTTCTGTGTCAGTAGCATAACAAATTTGTTTTCAAACTGGTTTCCGGAACACTCCCCCTGCCTCCCAATAGTCAAACAACCAGACAATCATCCTATGAATAGCTTGAATATGAATATCTGCACATATTGCAGGGATAAAAAACAATTAAAAAAAATTTAACAATAAAAAATACACCCTTCAGTTTTAAGTACTCATATAATAAAATTCACTTAGCTTTCTTTTATGAGAACAGGCTGTAATTGTCATGTGATGATAATTTTTCACCTTGCCAAGTAGGATGCTCACCTTTTATAAGACAGGGTGTGGTGCACATAGAACACGTAGTCCAGACTGGTTTTGACAATAGACTCATTGGTCTCTAAATCCCCTAATAATCAACATCTCCCCAAAGATAGTAAGCAACCTGGCAGCCAGCAACATGAGGTTAAGAACCTTACTCAAGGGCAGAATGGTAGTAACCATACATGTTCTGTATAACAACCTTCCCTGTTTATCCTTCTCTAATGAAAATAAAAAAAATAAATTCAACATGTCCAGATGAAAAACTAGAATGAACCACTTTTATGAACCAATAAAAAAAATAGCATGAACCACTTTATGATACTTTAAGGGTGACTTTTCTGTCCTTTTTGAAACTTGGCAGTAACTATATGCTTTTGTTTATATGGGTGTAGATTCTTCTGTATTCTTCAAAACAGTTCTGGAATAAATACAGGTTTGGAACAACATGAGGGTCATCACAACACATGTTGCCCTGGCTGAAACTTTCCAAACCCATAATTTCTTTAAAACGAGGCATGTGCAACCCTGAGCAGCCTGTGTGTGCCAATACAATACAAAAAAAAAAAATATGTGAAACTACTTTCAGCTTGAATGTAATTAAGGAAATGGCAGTGCTTAAATAGGTTGCCGCAAATACCATGCAGCTCACAAAACATGTCCAGCATGTCATCTTCAACATACCTCTCCCTTTCCAAGCACTCATGTAGCTGAGAAAGCCAATGCCTTTAGTGATGACTGGGTTTGTGACAGCAGTAGAGATGTTGGCATGAGGGATAGTCCTCTGGAGAAATGTCAAGGCACTAAATGCAAATAAGAGAGCTGAGATTCTTTGAAACCAGTCAACAAACACAAACATTACAAGCATGCAAGTCACACATAATGGGAATGTAGTGTGGATAAACACATCAGACTGAATTTGGAAAATCAAGTTGGGCAACCACATACTAATGTGGTTATGGAATTCCCAGAACCAAAAATGCACATGCACAAGGAGTAAACAGGCATTGATCTGGCTGAAATTGCCAGTACACAAAATACAAAGTGCAGCCTTCAGTGTCACGTGATCCTTCAGAAATCATTCTAATACGCTAATTTGCTGCTTTTACATATAAAAGAGGTACCTAAAAAACATTGTGTAAGTTTCAGAACTCAGAACTTTCTCGTTAGTCTAAAAACAGCTTATATCTGCCTAAATGACAGCTTGTGGAATGTGCCACTTTACGACGTAATAGTGTAGCTAAACACCGCCTCCGCAGAAGAAGATCAATACCTGCTTCTACATCGCTGCGTGTTTAGCCCCACCCACTGTTTCACGCATGTAGTGTAAATAACAAGACAGCCGAACCCAGGTCTACATAGAATTCAAACAATACACTTTATTTGATGAACTTTATTTTGAAGTGCCAGACTGCGTCAGTAAGAACTCAGTCCTTTGTTCACTTCATTTTACCGTGGATTTGTTTACAAACAAGGCACAGTTTGACGCTGGATTTTCAGAAAGATTGAAACTAAAAGATGATGCTGTGCCGACTATATTGGGTCTGAGAGTAATGTCGCACCACACAAGTCTGAGTAACTTTTTATTACATGATCACTATTGCTTTGTCTGTTATTACAGATGGTTTGATATGTACTGAGTATTTATGCGTTTTTAACCTAAATCACAGCAGCGTCCATCTATAAAGGATGTAGGCTGTCAAACATACACAACTATTAGCCTATTACTTCTAAATTATGATTTTTCATAATTTAAAATCGTGATAACATTATACAGTAAGTGGACCTCAGAGAATAGTACAAAATAAAAAAACAAAGGCAGTTTCATTGACCCATAAGAAACATTTCTATATTATTTTAAATGAAAACAGTGTGCAGCAAATATTTTTGTGGAGGAAACGTGTGTGTGTGCTGCTTTGTGTGTAGGATTATTTGATGGATAGAAAGAGAACAGCATTTATTTGAAATAAAACTCTGTTGTAGCATTATAAATGGGTTTACTTTTGATCAGTTTAATGCATCCTATCTGAATAAAAGTATTAATTTAAAAAAAGTCTGATCTCAAACATTTGAATAGTAGTGTATGTGAGCAAAACACTCACTTTTTAAGATCTTCCAATTCCTCTGCTCCAGCATTTAATATCTCTTCATCTGTTGGCTTTAGGAAGAGATCAGGCAAGCCAAGTAGGAAGTCCCACACTGACGTCTCCTGTTGAAGCATATCTAGGACCACCACAGTCCCTTCAATTGATCCCAATACTTCTGTCGGGTTATTGAGCAGCATTTCTGTCAGCACCTGACGACCCACACAAGTAAACAGATGAACATCAAAGTGATGTCTAATGGTTCATTTAATGGCTCTTTTTAATTGGACATATGTGGGCATAATGTGACTAGACTGAAAGATTATGAACAGTGTGGGAGGTCTGACTCCACCTGGTTCAGGGTGAGCAAGGATGCTTCCAGAACAGTATCGTTGGAGCTGCAGAAGTTTATTAAGCCTTGTGTAAAGAGATCCTGGGTACTGGCTGATGTGTTGATGGCAGTCACGGAGAAGCTGCATAAGGATTTTTTCAAGACGCTCACAGATTCCCAAACAGACTCCATTGTCTACAACAAAGAAAAATATAAAATCAATGATGTAAGCAACTGGACTTTGAAGAATGCTATTTTAAAGAAAGTTGGTAACCAAACAGTTGCTGGTAGCCATTGAATTATACATATGTCCATTAACAAGGTTGTTATCATATGTCAAGAATGCAGAAAACACTCATCACTAACCTGATCAACCAGTGTGGTGTTATTAAAAGTTTGCATGACTGAAGTCACATTGGGAATGTTTTGAAAGCTGGAATCTTAAAATATTGTAAACAACACAGTTAAAACATTGACTGACACATTATCAATTCTTTAACACTGAGTGGCTTTGTATTAAAAGACTGATGAAAATGTACATACTGAGCATCCTATCCCATAGCACTAGGAGCTCTGGATTTGATGTATCCCTTTTAAGGATTGAGTGAATCAGTCCTCCCTTCTGTAGATGGGCCAGTGGAGGCAGGCCATGGAACAGTGTTGGTGGACTAAAATATAAAGGACCATGGGTATATACAGTACAAGAACCATAATTAACTAAAATTAAACTAAATAAACAATAGTTTTGTTACTAAAAATATAGAATATGGTTATAACATATTTAACATGGTTATAACATAGACATGTATGGTTATGTAAATGCTGCCGTCTTTGCACAAGTCTACACAAAAAAGAAACATGATAGACAGATTATTTAAAAGCACACGTCACAGTGAAAGATGAAGCATTATTTAACGATAGCTAGGTAAAGGATTACACAAACAAGTCCTGTGAATTTAAACTCTCCTACACATTATGAGCTGGTAGCGAATTTGTTCAGAGCGCACAAAGAAATTGAATTAATAAAAGGAAGTCGAAAAGAAGGAATGCTGCCATGGGAGTTTCTGCCACCCCCTTATTTTTAAAAGTATGTATTTTTCAAACACTCAATAAAATCTTTTGTGGTGTATGTTAAAGCAAAATAGTGTCTTAAAGCCTTTTCTATATTTTTTCAACCTTTATTCAACTAAATTAACAAACTTTAATCTAATATTTACTCTTTCACTGTTACAGACTTGTATCTATTTTATTTTGTTTTACTTATTTTATTTTATAGAGCAATTCCACTGAAAAATTTGAAGCAATAATCGTTCATTCTTAAATGTAAATACTTTTTTAAAAACTTTGTTAATTTACAGGTTAGATGTCTAATATTAATGTTTTTATCTGGAAGAAAGTGGACCGAATGTACGGAAAGGTTTTGACATTTTTTTCTCTCCTTTTGTGTTTCACAAGGAAGAAACTGTCATACAGTTTTTGAACAATGATGGGTAGATCATAACAGAGATAAATTTAAAGCAAATTATCTTAATGATCTATTTTCAAACAATGTAATTATACCACAGTGCTTTAGACAAACACTTTTTTACTTATAATCAGGCACTTTACAATCCAAAATATTTTTTAAAAAGTTGCACTTTTTAAGCAGTTATATTTACAGTCTGTCTTTTTGTTTTAAAGGAAAATAGCATGTAAAAATGTCCATTTCACCAACATTCTTCAGCAACAATGACCCAGCAAAGGTTTTGACTACAGAAGGTTTTATTGTTGACTCAACCTGGAGACGATATACACAGCATTAAAAGAGCTGTTGAACAAACAGGTTTAGTCAACATTTCTCTATACAGCAGCCAAAATCTTTTGCTGATCAACTGACCAAATAAGAGAATTCTTAGCTTTATGAATACTGACTAAGGCAAAGGGGACAGCGATGTCACAGGAAGTGCAGTGTTTTGCCATAAGGTCCATTCTCATCTCATCAGTGACGCATCAACCTACAGGTGTGGCCATTGTCATTTTGAACTGAGCCATCTTTATCAGACATCTACAGCACATGGCTTTAGGGTGCTGGCTCATAAATATCACCATTACACTGCAAAAAAATGTCTTGCTTCCAGACAAAATATCTAAAAATTCTTAAATCAAGAAGGATTTTCTAGACAAGTAAAAATTATTGTCTTTGTTTTCAGAAAAAACAATTCGAATTGAAGTGAGTTTTTGCTTGAAACAAGCAAAATAATCTGCCAATGGGGTAAGAAAAATAATCTTGTTTTCTGTTTGAAATAATACTGAAATCAAAACAAGACCAGACCTCAGGTTTTCTGAGAATCTGGTGCAACATGAAACAACTGAAAGGGTAAGACAATATTTCTGGAAATGTGTTATTTTGCACATGCATTACCTGTGAGATTCAGCATCCCTGCGGTGGCGACGACCTGTGTACCAGTACGATTTGGACTGTCCTTCTGTTAGGTAGGATTTGCTGGTGCATGAACTGTCGGTGCTACACATGAGTGTCTGCAGGAAAGGGAAGAACCCGGTGCTCGGAAGGTTTCTAGGCGCCACATAGCCTGAAAGAAACAGCACAGAGTTTAACTTTAGTTGCTGAGAGGTTGTTGTTTTTTTAGGGTTAACGGAATAGTTCGACCAAAGAATTTAATTTGTGGAAAATGATGTAGAATGTAAGATGTACATGAGTTTGAGACTTGGGGAAATTTATCATTACATGACTTGCTCACCAATGGATCCTCTGCAGTGAATGGGTGCCATCAGAATGAGAGTCCAAACAGCTGATAAAAACATCAAAATAATCCACAAGTAATCCACATGACTCCAGTCCATTAATTAACGTATTGTGAAGTAAAAAGCAGTGTTTTTGTACAAACAGATCCATCAAGGCGTTTTAACATTAAACTGTCACTTCTGGCCAAAATATGCATCCATAATCCATAATAACGTCTCATCTGGTGTGATCTTTGAACATTTCTCTCCTGATTCAGACAAAATTACTTTTCCACTGTAGAAAGCAATATTATAGATAGAGGACTTGTACTTTACCCGGAAGCAACAGCTTGAAGTTTAAAACATCACAAATATGCAGCTTTTATGAGTCATGTGGATTACTTGTAGAATATCATGATGTTTGTATCAGCGGTTTGGACTCTCATTCTGACGGCACCCATTCACTGCAGAGGATCAAGTGATCAGACAGAACATATCCAATTCATGATTTGCCTTTGCTTGTCAATACCATGTATATACCCATGTGAGCAAGATGAGTTATCAATATTTTGGTCTGTTTTCTAGGAAGAGAATGACCCCATTTAAATGCAGAGTTTGTGCTAAACGTTTATTTAGTCAACTTGTATAGATACAGTATACAGATGACCTCAAATCCAATAGTCATGGACAAAAAATCACAAATTTTTCTCTTAAAAATCCTGGAAGAAATAAAAATACGACAATGTATTAACATTTGTAGGAATATACAGAATGCATATAACGAATGCAAACAGCCTCCACTTTTTTATGATAAATTTGGGTAATTTCTGTTAAAATGTAAACAATCATCGACTGCCAATAAACTTGTTTAAAGGTTTGCTCTATAAAATAAACATCTGCAAAAATGAGGTGCCATTATTCTCCTCGCTCCTCAACCATCAAAAATAAATTAAAAAGTGTGAAAGTATTTTAAAGGGGTCATATGAGTGCTAAAAGAACAGTATTTTGTGTATTTGGAGTAATGAAATCCGTTTATGCGGTTTAAGGTCCAAAAAACACATTATTTTCCACATACTGTACATTATTGTTTCTCCTCTATGCCCCGCCTTTCTGAAACGCGTTGATTTTTACAAAGCACATCGGTCTGAAAAGCGAGGTGTGCTGTGATTGGCCAGCTATCCAGTGCGTTGTGATTGGCCAAATACCTCAAAGTGTGACGGAAATGTTACGACCCTTAACATACTGTGATGCCCTGTCAGGCCGGAGCGACAAGACAAAAACATTTAAAACCCATTATAAATGAGGCATTTTTTTGCATCCAGTGGGGACATAATTACGGTTTTAATGACTTATACTGTCTTTTTACGTTGTGTTGCATCGCGCCGCGTAACATTAAAACCATGTCTGCATTTGTGATCGGACAAATGACAAAAAACAAGTGCTACTCTACACTGCCCAAAAAAAACTCACGTTTGAATCGTCAGTGGCAAATTATTTAAATATAAAAACGTACTTACATCTGGGTCAGAACGCCGGCAGTGTAGTCTACTATACCAAGGATCAGGAAACAGTCTCCCAGAAATGCGCTGGACGCATCTAAAATTAAAAATTTTTTTTTTTTTTATGGGTTGATGTTCGGGAACAGTGTTGTAAAATACAACTTAACCACTGATTTCTGTTTGTGTCCTCTTTTGGAAGGCAAACAAAGTAGTTTCGCTTTCACAACGAAACACACGGCGGGCTAGAGTGAGCGGAGGCGGATTCGACGAAGGAGCGTCCGGCGGGCTTGAGAACGGCGCGGCCGGGGGGAGGATTCGGCGAAGGAGCGTCCGGCGGGCTTGCGGAAACCACATATGACGACCCCGGGCTGGACTCCGCTTCGTCCATGGTGAAAGCCGATCCGGCAATCCACAGAACAAAGTTGATGTACTTCCTCAGCGAATAGAACAGATCAGCTTTAGGCATGACGAAGAGGATATCGTCCTCTTTTGGAAGGCCAAACAAAGTAGTTTCGCTTTCACAACGAAACATAGTGCCTTCATGACATGGTGGCGGCGGCAACAACAATACTACAGCAAGAATAAAAGTTACACCTTCTTTCTTTGCGTGAACATTTGGGCGGCGTTATGCAAATCTTCCCACATCGTGACATAGACATGTGGGAGCGTGTTAGAACGAGCAGTTTTAGGTAGGCATGGTTGACTCTTAATTTTTATAAAGAATATCTCTTTGGATTTGAGACTTTAGTCTTTGCAACTTTACAGATCTTCTTTATGCACCAAGAGCTTGTAACACTCCAAAGAGAAAGGAAAAATTGAAATCGCATCATATGACCCCTTTAAAAAATTTTAAGCATGGTTTCTACTTTAGAAACCATTCAAATTCCAATAAATACTACTGAAAAGGATTTGCTGAAGTGACACCCATAATTTTAAAAGCAGTAGACTTGTTCAGAAAATCCCACATGATTTTGTCTTGAAGTAAAGTTCATATTGAAATCTTTAGATATCTGATTGCAGACTATGGTTTCTTGGCAAATCTGAGCAGACTTTGTGGCCCTATTTGTTCTCTGCAAAAAGAAACATTAATACTGTAGATACTTTTTTTTCTCAGAGGAAAAATCTGAGAACCAGACCAGCAAAATGTCTCTGTTTGTTCTCCACTTAATCGCATTGCTGTCTGGGAAAAAACAACTGAGATCTCAATCATGTTTTCTCAACTTGGGTTGGTTTTTCTCTCCCCAGAGAGGGAGAATGTTTGATTTTCTTGTCTGGTTTTATGGTATAGGACTTTCATAGAAACAAACACAAAAGGAGTCAAAAGGTACATTACTGTAGACTGAGAGTGACCACTTAAAAGGTTTCATACCGTAGAATTATTGACCTTATGCAATGTTTGTCCAGTAAACAATGTTTGAATGAACCAAAACCATAGAGAAACTATAGAGAAAGATTTTAAATAAACAAGACATAATCTAAGCCTACTTAGGGTGCGATAAGTATACAAATGATTTGATCAGAGCAACTTGTTGAAATATACAGAGAGAGTTTTATTAACATGAGGAAATACTGACTAGGACTGTTGCATTAAGTTAGTCTTTAATACATTAAAGTTTAATAACAGATGTGATTATTTTCATAACCAAACGTTATGTTCCAACAAAAAATATTATAATAATATTACTAAACAAAAATATTCTAAGAACATTTTGCTAATGTTGTTGTTAAGTTATTCTGAATTCTGCTTTGAACGTTTAAAAGCATTTTTTCTTGGTTATGTGAATGTTAGAGGAAACATTAAGTGTACACTCAATTTTATTATTTCGCAAACATGATTGTGAAAGCAACTTTTAAATGTTCTCTGAACCAACTGAACCTAGTACATATTAAGCCAAAGTTCTGAGAATGTTCCTTGTTAGCTGGGAAGCTTTCGCACTTGTTTTCTCACATTATCAAATGAGTTTTGAGTTTCTATGGATGGATATACAATTAGACAAACAGTGAGTCTGCCTGTACAGAATGGTACAAGGCATAAGGGAGCTACTTATGGGAAAGACCAGGCCTAACAACCCAATCCTCAAGAGAAAAATGTGAAATAACAGAAAACTCCCAGAAGTCCGCCAGCTTAAAAAGAAAGATTACATAAATGCACAGAATACGTCTTTTGACCAATTAATCCCAAATCATATTTAAAGAAAACTGGAGGCATATGGATAATTAAACATTAAACAAGAATAATGTAGATTGGGAGATTCGCAGCTGGCCATCCATTATGTACTGCAGAAATAAAACACTAGTCTAGAACATTCCCAAGCACGACATGGTGGATAACGTCAAATGTTCAAGAGATGACATCAGCCTGCTTAAGATTAATAAAGCCAGGAAAATGAAGTAAGATATGTTCAGCTACATATCTCCATCAAGCTATGAATCAAACCATCAGCTTTGTAACTATTCCTTGCAGACACGCTTTAGCGTATGGAAGTTACAGCACACTAAGTGCAATGACAGTCCCAATGGGATAACCTGAGAATAAGTGTTTTGCTCAAGGGCATAATTGTAATAATGCAGGATTGTGAACTCATTAACTCCACAGCTTCTGACTCAGACCTTCTCAGGACTGAACCCGCAACTCTTTTGTCAGAAGCTCAGAACATTAAACATAACCTTACACCATCTCTAACCAACTCAGAATGCCTGCAGTCACTGTCATGCCTCTGAGATCACAACAAACTTAGATACATGGATTCCTTTTGCAGTCTAAATATAGGATGATGTGTTATAGAGGTACATACATGTGTCTCTGAGTTTCGGTGGAAACTGTGAACGGGTGATCGCCAAGATTATAAAGATCACAAGTGGCCAGACAAGGAGAGCCAGCGACCAGGTCTGAAAAAAAATCAACAAACAAATATGCTGTCAGATTTTACTGTTGGTTATATTGTACATGGTTATTAATCTCAGGAATAAAATAAAATCGGGGGGGGGGGAGACACATAACTGGCACGAGGAGGATTACTGATTTAGATTAGTACGTCTGTACTTACTAAAACCTCCTCGAACATATCCTAAAGCTTACTGCAATCTACATAAATATACCTGACATGATAAGGTTTTAAGGACACAGAGAATATTAAAGTGATAAAGCACAGCTAATATAAAGAGTTAAGCAAAGATAAATCTTTATCTTAGTAGCCAGTGCAGACTGCTAAAATTAGCCCACATTTCTACCAGTCTCTGCACTGGCTATCCTATCTAAGTATCCATACAGGTACAACTAAGTATTGACTGCGTATAAGGCCCTTAATGGGTCTCCTCCTGCATACCTAACTAGTCTTCTACCACGCTACAATCCATCATGCTCTCTAAGGTCGCAAAACTCTGGACTTTTAGTACCTAGGATAGCAAAGTCCACTAAAGGAGGTAGAGCTTTTTCACATTTGACTCCCAAACTCTGGAATAGCCTTCCTGATAACGTTCGAAAAAACACCAGCGCCGCGTTTTGATTTTGAAACGTGGAGTGCTCATGTTTATTCAACGAAGTCAAACAGCACAAATAAATCAATGTATGGAAAACACCACACTGGTAAATGTTTATTCAGAAATCTAACGGGTTCAGACACACCTCTCTGTATAAATCTGATTCAAGTCACTCTCTTTGGCCAATGCATTCAAATAATGCATCTCAGCAATCTGTACTGCTATAGTCTCCAGTAACTGCGATCAAATGCACTTATTATCGTTACTTGGGTTAAACAATATCAGTTGTTGCTTGGTTAGTAACAGCAGACTACGCTAACTTATAGTTTCTATTTTGTCTTTCTGTTTTTGCAGGATTTACACAAGCTTCAGTCTGGATCCAGAACACCTGAGAAGAGATGATGCCAACCCCTCAGAGGACCTCAGATAGCCACACCAATGAAACATACAACAGAACTACCCATGACAGTTTGCTATAAGTTTGATCGACCTCATATAATAATTGCCTGTCTAATAGTTCATCGCTGTTTGATTACTCTTTAATTGATTACGTCGTTAATTTGATTTTCCAGTACATTTCTTCCATTATGTACATTACTGACAGTCCTCACTGACAAGCTACCACTAAATAGGTGTAGAAACTAGTTTGCTGAAGCGCCTTTGCAACAATTTGTATCGTGAAAAGCGCTATACAAATAAACTTGAACTGAATTGAATTAAGCAAAGATAAAGAGTTTAGAAATAATGCAGAGGAGTGTTAAGTTATTTTTATTACAGCAAATCAGCTAACCAAAGGTGTGCAGTATTTGCTTTTACATTTTAACATTCAATATGAAAATGTATGTTGCTCCGAGTCTGTATGGTAACATTTAGGCAGAAAACCTGAACCTACAGAGTTCCACAGAATCAATGCTAACATTATCATTTGAATCTGGGCATCAGGTTTTTGTTGTTGTTGTTCAAGTGTACAGGTGTGTGGGATTACTCACGGGCTGCCGGATGACACTGAGGCCATTTTTCCAGAGAAGTAGTCTTAACTGTTGTAAGAAGGAGGCCATCAGAGGAGAGGTGCTGATAGAAATGAAAAACAAGAGTAAAATTCAGTTTTAAAAAGTAGAAATAAAAATCAGTAATTCCAGCATAGATTCAGACCTTGACAACAAGTAAGTCTTGTTATAAAACGGTTGTGGCAAATGGTATATTATGATTAGATTATATTATATTGATTATCTTATCTTAATTAGATTAGCAAAAGTATTAGACAATTAAATTTCATAGCTCAGTTTCGACATTTAAGACAAGACGCAATCACACATAAAATCATTAATAATTAATTACCACAAAGTAGGAGCTCTGAATTTCCAGGGTAATCTGGGACACCTAAGTTCCAGTGTGTTTATTTCCTGTTCTAACAAAATTTAGTCAACAGGACTTTTACTATAATTTTAGCATAGATGTCTTGTGACTGAAATCACATGACTTCATTGGGGTGATTTCACAGAAAGGGGCGGGGCACTTGTCAATCAAGAAGCTCCTCTGGGAATTGCATGACAAGGTCAGTGACATAGGATTCTGACTAGATTAATTTTAAGGACATAAATCTGTCATAAATAATACAATGTTGCTAATTGTTGTCAAATTATGTTTGTGATTTATTCAAGCAACAAAATATGTATTAAAGTCTTTAAAATGTGTTTTAGTTTTTTTTCTTTCAAACATTTTTTTTGTTGTCCCATGTTATCAAATATGATTGAGAATGTGGGACAGCGTGTTTTGGGTAATCTGGGACAGTCTTCAAATGGAGGAAATATGTATTTAGGGACTTTATAAGTCTAATGACAATGACTAATGACTAAAATTCTTTAATGTGGACCCAGGAGTATATACATATGGCATAAATTCACTCTGTGAGCTGCAGCTAGCATAACGCGCTAGCTATCAAACAGAGAAGATGTTCCAGAAATGAAATCTGTGCGAATGTATTTCCAGATAGCAGCAAGATTAATCTGATGAAAGTAACTGTTCCAGGTTCATACATCCCAAATTCCCAGTTATTTAGTATACATGGTTCAAATACTGTAGCAGGGGGGATCTGCCACCGGTCCACAACTGACAACGTTCTTTATCACACACACCACACACACACACACACCGAGATCACACACACAACACACACACATACACACAGAGGCCTTATGTTTCCAATTTGGAGCCTAGCCCCATTTTACGCGGTACTGAATGGGGACTTGACAACTGACTGAATAATCCACTAAATCAATTGTACTAGCTCCCGTCTGCGCTTAAAGGTTGAGTTGATTCGTTAAATGTTAATATACATGATTAAACATTTTTAATAGTTTCAAATGAATTAAAATGAATTAACACAGATAGATTCGAGCTTCCCTGTGTACGAAAGAAATAATTTTCCTGATATTGAGACTATAGCCATTCCTGATTGAGATTCGTACTTGTAATCGCCATAATGCCTTATTAAATGGTGTCATTTCTGTTGGCATACATTAAGTATGTGAATGCCATAGGGCTTTTTACATAAAACATAACTGTGGCATTAAAGCTCAGTTAGCTGCAGGGCTCGGTTAAAATAGTGAGCCTATAATCGTGCGCGCTCTAGACTCATTCTCCCACTGTCGCCTCCGTTTTGCGACTAACTTCTCAGTTTCGTCAGACCGCATAACATATTGGTCCAGATGCTTGTTTATTCCTACTTGATGATCATGCCTGCCTAAGGACTTTATCAAGTTTATAGTTATCCGGTACGAAAGTGTCAACTATTCAACCCGTTCTTCATCGTGATTATTTTGTGATTTACATTTTGTGCAATCAGTGAATTCCCTTTCTGTGGCGCTTTCACTTTCACTCAACGTCAATCTTGGTGTACGACGTTTTACAAGAAAGTCGGTTCTTGCTTAAGCTATACACCTTCACTTGTAAGACCTAAAACGTCTGATGGACTTTCGTGTTAGTCCTATTAAAAAAGCTCAACCACTACTAAAACACTAGTAGTGCTACCATGACAACATGCTTACATAACCTTTATTAATCAAAACGAATAAGAGGGATGCATGACATCGGATACATCACATGCTGTATATCGACTAAAAAATTACGGAATGTTAAAAACACTGAGGAATCAAATAAATATAGATAAATAGGAAAGCCTCCATCAGCGAACGCGAGGTCACCAGCAAAGATAACAACTTTCCAAACGTGCAAGTCCTCACTGAACAGACTTGCGTGTTTTTTTCCCCACAAGTATACCAACATGTTCACCTTCTCTGGTTTAAGAAGCGGTCTTTTACTTTAGTTTGTAAACCAAATCCTCCATTACGCTCCGTCCGCAGCGCGCACCTTCTCGCTCGCGCTGAAATCGCCTCTCTTCACGTGATCAGTGAAATCTGACTCCTGCAACAATGTGCCGCAGCTCTGCAACGCTCACTGTATGGAGCAAACGCTTTGCAGCAGCTAGAGACCTATCAGCACGATCGCAAATGCGAACCACTCAAATTGTAACTCGCACATGCTCTTCCTCGCATTCTAGAGCACCTGTAATAAGCCGGTCAGATCTACCTCTCGTTTAAAGGCCGAATACCTTATATCAGCAGACGATATGTCTGTGTTTGTGGTTGGAGACTCTTTCACTGGCTACAGGCTCCTCATTTGCGCGCGCACGTGTGTGTGTGAATTACAGTGCTGAATGAAAAAGTGGGGCAATCTGATGATAATAGACAAATTATAATGGGCCGCCTAATAATAAATATTATTATTCATTATTTAGCATTATTAACTTAATAATTTCTATGTATTATTATTTCATACATTACAGGAGATGAGCCTATATCGTCTATCGACAAGACATCTTCTATCGTCGCTATCTCTGACCCTATCGTCCGATACACGATACTACTCGGTCGCTATCGCACAAAATTTAGCTGATATGTCTTAGTATTGTACATGAATATATAGTATATATTATACTCATATAGTATATTGGTCGAATGTAATTTTGTTATTTATATCAAGTAAATGCACTTTGTATAATAATAATAACAGATTTAATAAAATACTAAAATAATTTAATAAAATAAGCCAAACTTATACACACACAATAACAATAATACATAATAATACATAAAAATAATTTAAAAAAAAGGCTTTAAAGTTGCTTCCTACTTGTATTTGGTGCGCTTCTTTGTCTAAAACTGTTCAAAATCATTTAATGTAAGCTTTTCCTCCCTGAATTGCCTTTCACAATGGACGTAACTGAATCGCAAATATTCACTTTATCGCACAGAAGTAGCTAATAAACATGCAAACGTCAGAAATCCAAACGTATTATACTACAAAAACAATATAAATTGATCAAGCTATATATTTACCTTGTTTAGTCTGGATTGGATTTAGTGTATCGTTATTGAGTCCGATGCGTTCCATATAATGAAGACATTCTGCCAGGTTATTCCTGGCAAAGAGCACTTTCCATGTGATACTGTATCAACCAACCGACGAAAAATGTATAATAAAAACAACTCAAATGAAGTATGTAGTTAGCCGAATAAGGAGAAAAAGATGAATTTGCTCTCTTGTCAGGTGTTCGCACCGGTGTCAGTGATATCCAGGCTGCACTGTTCTCTGTTCTGTAGGCTCATACAGGTGAGAGGCGGGAGTTTACCACACAGCTTGCATGACCGGTGTTCTGACGATTTGTGCTACCTACCCGCTCAGATTGTGCTACCTCCCATTAAAAAGATAGGTAGCACGAATCGATAGCGAAAAATGCTACCTATCAGATTGTGCTCCCACTTCTGTCACTTCAATAATTACAGGAGAAGAGAACAAAAACATAACTGGATGATGTGAAAATTTACTTAAAGTAAATTGAAAGGAGAGCCGCAAATAATATCTATTGTTTGCTAGCAGTTAAGGGGCTTTTTATTTAAAGTTCAACACCTGTATGTGCAGCCTACTGCGGGTCAAGACATTTTCCCAAAAAATGGGCATCAATACAAAATACAGCAAAGTCCCATATGCTTCTAGTATAACAAGCTACTTCCTCTAAAGGGTAGATTTCAGCTCCATGCCTAACTAGTGCCTAGTTTAACAGACTAAAAATATGATATATGAAAAATATGTATTTGTTGGTCTCAAATACACAGATCTGTCTTATTAGGCTACTCATGCGCTATTCACTTAGATATTGTTATTGAGGAAATAAATATGTCAGGTTGGGAAGGTTTCAAGAGTGAAATCTAAAATTCCAGTATCATATTTATGCTATATCTGAGTAAACAAGATTTTTTTTACAGAGAGGTTAAACTGTGTTCTGGTGATAAAGAAGGGGCAACAAAAATTATTGCAATATTTTTTGGCCAAAAAGCAGTTTTGTATGTTACCCAATTGAACAGGTTAATTTCAGTATCATATTTATGCTATAGGCCTATCGGAGTAAACCAGATTTTTACAGCGAGGTTAAACTGTGTTCTCATGATAAAGGTGGGGTCAACAAAAATTATTGCAATATTTTTTTGGCCATAAAGCCATTTTGTATGTTACCAGTTGAACAGGTTATTCACAGCCTTTTCATGATTACTTTAAACTGCGGTAAAAAGACTGGTTGAAAACAATGTTCTCTATTCTACACTGTACCAATCAACCAGTTCAAATTCTTTTGTTCAGTCTGTTTTGATCTGTTTTCTATGACCTGGAGATCACATTCAGTGTTTTTGTTAAGTCATTGTGGTTGTATAGGTCGTGAAGTTCATAAATCTTCCCTTTGTCTTTAGGTTGCATTCGAAAAGGAAAAAGACAATAAAAGTACATACATTACTCTAAAATGTATCACCTAACATGTTAATCAGTTCTAAAGCTGATTGTAATAATGAACAGCCAAGATTAGGATCCCCATAACATGCTATTGTTAAAATAAGAGACTTAAACTGTGAAACCTAGCTTGGAAAGTTTACCAGAAGCGTCAACAGGACAAAAGACTGAAAAGCATCTCGTGCTGCCCTCTTTTCTGTGAGAATAAGTCACAAAGCATTGTCTCCACCCAGAAGTTGAAGTAAAATGATCAGTATAGCTTTGAGCTGGACAGATTGGCATCATACGAAACCAGATTCATGGCCCAGGAGAGAGATCGCAAAAAAAAAAACAGTTATGTAAAAATGAACAAAACCTACAGCAAATTTACTCTGCTATAATATATCTAACAGGTATATAATAGAATAATGGACACATACTACGACTCCAAGGCACCTTTTCAGTTTAAATCCTTATAAGAAAGCTCTTTTCAGGAAAAATAAGATGAAAAACACTTGACAACATTTACACCAAGTGATCATTAACATTTCATTTAGAAAAAAAAACTTCAAGAAAACATTTATAGAAAAACTGCACAGATGAACAGTACATCTTTGAATGGTAATAGTGAACATAAATTTACAGTTCTTGAACAACAAAAGAAATATACAAAACACTCCAACTGCTTGTCATCGAGTTATGCTTTCATTCCAGAGGCTTATTTTTACCGACTGCAATTTTAGCAACATGCTTACGCCTCCCGGAATCTTTCACCTCATCTTATGGAAGGAAACAAACACTACTGAGTGTAAAAATACTGTATGGCAAAGTCTGTGAAAGCACTATTTTTGTCTGTCCAAATAGCAGACAGGCGCAATACTGACAGAAATATCAAATAAACACTACCGCTGCATCTTCATACATGTTATTTGTCAAAGGCATAAATTGTGCTGAGACAAAAATAATTGGCAAGTAGCACTTCAAAGACAGGAACAGGGGTGAAAAATCATGTTGATCATTTTCATAAAAGGTTTGATCAGTGTTATACACAGTTCATCTTGAGTATCAACAATTAGGCCTGTCGCAATAATTAATATATCGACTAATCGCACAATATATGTACATGACCTCAATCATTTTTAGAGACGCAATATATCGCCCATTATATTTACTTAAAAAATAATGTCACCATGTTTTCTACATTCCACTTGTGCCTGTGTCTTTTGCAGCTTCTCGTACATAACGTGGTGTAGTTGGTGCTAGTTCAAATAATAAAAAAATGCTTCTACAAAAAAAGTTTCATCTGCAGATATGGCCTTGTTTAGGGATCTGTGCCTTTTTGCATACGGACATCTGACTGCTAAGTAGTGATTGTGTTTTTCAGCAATAGTGTGCACCCTTAATTTACAGAGAAAGGAAGGTCTGGGAAAAATATGTAGATAGAAAAATCTCCATACAAGTTGTTTGTGCAGTTTCCTTTTTTTCTACTTGTTACTTTGCACTTTTTTGTTAGAAAATGTTTATTTACTATTTATTCAGCTTTTTGATAATTAATTTCCATGATCTAAATATTCTTAAAAATTGAAAGTTTGTTGTCATTTGGAAGTGTGTAGGCCCTCTTGCATTATTATTATGCTGTTACATTATGATTTTATATTCAGTGGCATAAAATGGTCTTTTAAATGACAATAATATCACTTATCGCAAAAAATTCGGGGGCTATATATCGCACAACAAATAGTTGTTTAGTGACAGGCCTACCAACAATCCAAATCAAGGAACTGTGAGAACAGATCAGCAGCATACACAAATTCCACATCTAACACAAGATATGAGATAAAAGCCATTTGATATTTTCCACTTATGTCTCACCTTACCTTCCTTAACTTACAAAGGCCTAACTTGTTACACAATGAAAAACCATTGGCTCTGCCATTAGACAAATAGTACACCCTTAAACGAAAATTTTCATCTGGGATGGCTTGAAAGTGAGTAAATATTCATGAAATTTCATTTTTGGGTGAACTATTCCTTTCTAAGATTGTATTTTCAACATAGTCAGCAAAAACATAAAAAATATAGAGAATCCTCTTAAATCTGAGAAATCAGTTACAGTCTGTATAACCAGCATCAAGTTTTCTGTGTGATCAGTAGACAATTTTCCAGTGTGTTGGTTGTTCACATTCTTTCTCGTCGTCGCCACAGAATCGGTTATAGGTGGTTTTAGGATCGAAACCTAGGATCTCTCTTTCCTCGTGTATTCTGAAAGAGAACGTTGAAACTGATGTCCCAATGAAATACCTGACAAAAACAACACACATGTGAGTGAGTGATGTACGGTTGTTTTACAAAAGAGATAAGCCGTCGCAAGCAAAAAGATTGAAAAAAAAGTCACACAACAGCATGTGATAGGTAGGATCAAAGGTTGTCATATCAAACAATGAGCATTTTTTCCAGTAAAGCAAGTGCCTGAGTTGACTGAAATGATTAAGCCATTATGTCATGGGGTCATACATTTCTTTTTTTAATGGAAAGAATCTATTGAGTAACACCCAATTCAACACAACAGAAAAGAATCAAATTAGTAATAATCCTTACTCTTTTAAAATTAAGTAATTATTTTAAATATTATTTTCGCAAGTGAAAAACATTTTGTGATTATATTATACTCAATTGAGTCAATTTCCAATACATGGTTTAAATCAAAACAAAATAGTATAATTTCCTCTAACACTGACACTCTGTCAACGTAATCTTCTAGAGAGAGCACTGACAAAGAAAAATTTAAAGTCAATGAAAGAGATAAAGAAAAAATAACTAAACACTAAAAGAAAAATCAACTGGCTTGAACAGCAGCTAACTCTGACTAAAATCAAGAAGGTGGTTCATCTTTCAACACAGTTGATAAAACAGCTTTTGTCCACCTAAAGCATAAATAAACCACAGTGTCATTCAGTAACCGCTTTGTTGTTGACGAAAAAAGGAGAGCGAAGGGTGTGATTCAATACCTAGCATGAGCACAAATCCACTGGTCTATGATGGCCACCCCTCCATCCTTCAGGAGCTCCAGGTCCTCCCAGGTGGGCTCGTATTGTACCATCTCAGGTAGCATCCTTTTCAGGTTAGCTAGCTCTAAAAGCAGAAAATGCCTGATCTTACATACAAATACATGCACTAGGGGTGACCCCGAATAGTCGAAGATTCGATGCTTCGATTGGAGGAGCCTGATCAAAGCCATTAGAAGGCAAGCCTGCAACCATTATCCAAAAAAGTGTAATGGTTAAAGCTAATGCTTCCGGTCTGGCAGTATGTGGGAAAGGAGACTGCTGGGACTAGAGGCCTTCTTTTTTTTTTTGGATAGATGTCAATGGTGCAGAGTCTTCACTACGCTGAATAAACAGCTTTTTAGAGGAGACCGCTTATCATTTAATGAATCGACAGCCTATCTGCTAATCTTCAACATGTTTTACACTAAACAATACTTTTGGATTTAACTATTTTTAGTTTACCAGGGGGAAAAATGCCATTTTATAAGAGAAGTCACTGACTTTTTGCAACAGGTGGGATTCAGCTTACGGCACTTCTCATTCATTCCTATGGTATCCATAAACGGTGACTGGGTGTCGCACAACTCTGACTGAAATTCAGTGACATCAAGTCTGTAATGTGATTGGTTATTAAGGGACACATGACCCAAGTTAGCCATTTTACAGACCCTCTTATCTCCTTATAGTAAGACAATCTCTGGCCTGATTCGACTACCAATCTCACAGTCGAATATTCACAGGGTGTTATGAGCATGCCATTTTGGCTATACATATCTGATTTCACATAGAACTACCGTTTTTCTCCCAAAGTTAATATACAGCCTAGATAATGCTGTAAATAAGAATCTGAAACGAAAGAAGCTTTAGATAAATATTTTAACGTGCGTGAATAAATCCAGCCACCCTTATAGATTTAAAGCGGTCATATGATTCTGCTAAAAAGAACATTATTTTGTGTATTTGGTGTAATGAAATGTGTTTATGCGGTTTAAGGTTCAAAAAACACATTATTTTCCACATACTGTACATATTGTTTCTCCTCTATGCCCCGCCTTTCTGAAACATGTAAATTTTTTTACAAAGCTCATCGTTCTAAAAAGCGCGTGTGCTTTGATTGGCCAGCTGTCTAGTGCGTTGTGATTGGCCAAATACCTAGAGCGTGTGACTGAAATGTTACGCCCCTAACCATATTGTGATGATGCCCTGTCCCGGCCGGAGCGAAGAGACAAAAATTATTACATCCATGGTGACATAATTTACGATTTCATGAACTTGTACTCTTTTTACCGTTTTGCGTTGCATCGCGCCGCATAAACATAAAACCTTGTCTGCATTTGTGATTGGAGAAATGATAAACAACAAACCCTACTCTACACTGCTCAATACTCTCGTTTGAATCATCAGTGGCAATTCCTTTAAATATAAAAAACGTACTTACAGTCGTTGAGCCAGAACAGCCGGCATTGTAGTCTACTACCAGGATCAGGAAACAGTCTTCCATAAAATGTGCTGCACACATATGAATTTTTGGGTTGAAGTGTTCTGGAACAGTGTTTAAATACAACTTAACCACTGATTTTCTAGTCGTGTCCTCTTTTGAAGGCCAAACAAAGTAGTTTCACTTCCACAACGAAACATCTCATACCCGCGGCCCTTGAGTGAGCGGAGGCTGAGGCCTAGATGGTGGAGTCCTAAAAGAGTGAGCAGCGGCCGGCGGGCTTGCGGCAAACATATGTGACGACCCCGGGCTGGACTCTGTTTTTGTCCACGGTGAAAGCCGATCCGGCTATTCACAGCGCGAAGTTGATGTATTTTCCTCAGCGACCAGCACGGATCCGCTCTTTTGGAAGGCCAAACACAAAGAGTTTCGCTTTCCCAACAAAACACACAGCGACTTTGCGACATGGCGGCGGCAACAACAATACTACAGCGAGAATAAAAGTTACGCCTTCTTTCTTTGCGTGAACATTTGGGCGGCGTTATGCAAATCTTCCCACATCGTGGGAACAAAATCTATGAGAGTAAAAAACATGCACAGACAAATCCAAATTAAACCCTGTGGCTCATGGCGACACATTGATGTCCTAAGACATGAAACGATCAGTTTGTGCCAGAAACCGAACAGTATTTTATACAATATTTATTACCTCTAATACACCACTATGTCCAACTGCTTTGAGCACGCGCATGACATTCAGTGCGTGAGGTGTGTACGCGCTCTGGCGTAGATTAATGTTTCACATGTTTTCAAATGAACTATTCTGTCAAACATGGCACATGGCTGATTGATGGGTAGTGTGGCCTCTATTCTGTGAATGTTTTGTAACCAAAAAAAGGGTCTTAATGAATGCTTAAATAATTTGTACATTATTGTTGTTTTACTTTTTTCAGTCTTTTTAATCGTGTCTGTACCTTCTCCGTCTGCATCGGTGGCAACAAAGACTTGTTGTAGCTTGTGCTTCTTCATGAGACTATGGATCTTCTTCACTGCTCCTTTGAGGCTGGGCACATCTTCTCTGTGCCCCCAGATGAAGTCCTTCCTACGCAAGTGGACTCCCAGGTAAGGGGCTCCCTTAGCACTGCCCAGCCTGTTCTGGGTCCAAGAGTTTACAAAAGGTCACGCAACAAATATGACTGCTTTGTGACACTGAAATGTGCGTGGGTGTAAAGCACATGGCAAACATTCCAGAAATGCACTGTCTTGACATGTGAACAAATGCTCTGACGAAGCTCAAATCCTTCTTCTTGTTGCATAAACACCAGTTTGACTACTGTATATCTATTATGCTGGCAGCAATGACACCAGTACTTTCTGTATTTGAACAATGAGAGGAGAGAATTAATGCAAGTGAAACATACTTTCATTCGGGTCCAGTCTTCGTTGTACAGTGTCTGGTCCTGTTTGTCTGTGGAGTTGAGATACTTGGCCCTAAACTCGTCTCCTATGATACGCAAGTGTTTGGCAAACACCATACTTTGCCGTGTCTGTAGAACAATCAAATAAGATAGGTGAGATATCTTACAAAAACCTAATTATTTCTATATTTTTAGGCAAATTATTAAAAAATCTTGAGAATATTAATTTATGGACTTACATCCCAGTAGTCCTTCCCAGCATAGTGATCATGGAGGACAGTTTCAGCTCTGTCCAGCATTACTGACCTGTGGTTCAGTGACAGCACATGTATAGGAATCCATTTGCATTTAAAAGCTATTTGAATTCAAACTTATTTCCAAAGTGACTTACGTGGCGGTTAAGTTATTTTGTAAGACAGGAGCCAAGATAGAGGCATGTCCCTGAGCAGATAAACAGGTGACATTCAATGCTCTGGTCTCCTCATAACCCCAAAACCAACCTCTGGAGAAAAAGAAAAAAGATTTCATTACAGAAATGGAGTGCATTTCTTTCCCTAAGCATTTCTTTTTTCTGTGCAACACAAAAGAAGATATTTGAAAGAAAGTTGTTTTGTTTGGACTTTTTTTGCATGGGCAAAAGTTCAAAATATATTATTTTGCATTCAACAGAACAAAGAAAATCATACACTGAAAGAACATGAAGGTGAGTAAATGATCACACAAACTATCCCTTTAAATTTCAGTTTGTTTCGCTCACAAAGCCATTGTTTGGCTTCAGAAGACATATCATGCATAAGTTGTATGGACAAACATTACCATTCAAAGGGTTGGGTATTTAAATCTATGATATAATTATATATCATATCTACTGTATATCTACTATATATATAATATTATATAATTATATTTGTTTTTATTTAAGAAATTTTCAACAAGGATGCATTAATTTCATCAAAAGTGACAGTAAAGACTTTTTATAATGTTACAACAAAAAGTTATTATATTATGAAAAAGTATTTCAGTATGTTCTTTTGGATTTTCAATTCAATCAAAAAAATGAAAATATTACTAATAAACAAAAATCTAATCAGCACCGCTGTTTTCAACGTTAATAAATAGTAAGGAAATGTTTCTTGAGCACTAAACAGCATCATTAGAATTGTTTCGGAGGATCAGGGGACACTGCTGAATTCCTTCGCTAAGAGACTTCTTTCAAAAAAAATTTTTTTTTAATTATTCATTCAAACCTTTGAATGGTACTGTCGCCTTGACAAATATTAAAAGCTCCTCAAAATGTAAACTTTTTTTCCAAGAAAAAAACAGGGTATCCGCTTGAATGACATGATGGGGACTAAACTATATATATATATTATATATTATCTATATATTATTCTATATATAATATATAAATAATATATATATATATAATATATGTGTGTGTACTGTGTAATTTATTATGTCTTAGGTATGTTGTTATGTATATATATTGACATGAGTGGAATTAAATAATATTATATATATATATATATATATTACATATATATATATATATATATTATACCCAAAGTATAGTTTTGAAATATTTACATTTTTTGTGTTAACATTCCTTTAACAACTATTCATGCATGGCTTTAAATGTTGCATAAACATTCTGTCTGTCAACAGCACCTGAACTGGCAGAACCTGTGGTTTTAAAGCATTACCTATAATATCCCTGTTTGTCTTTTGAGTACATTAGCTTTTCAATGCACGGTCGTTCATCCACCTTCTCCTCCCATTTCCCATCTGTCCAGCCCTCTGCGTAGCTCTGCAGCACAAGGATCTGGTCAATGAAGGGACCCCCAGACTCTGAGATCAGCAATAAAGACACAGAATATGGGAATCATAATTGAGTCTCAGCTTTTACTGTTTTTAATGCAGTGCTCCTACTCATATTTAAATACTACACTGTAAAAACGTTTACCGGAGCATGTTTGAGAAGAAAATACTATTTCAGTCTTTCTACTATAAAATTGAAGTCAGTGTGTTACTTTGTATTTAATTGTGGTATTTACTAGCAATTTCCGAGTGAAAATGATTGTATATGACTAACTAGACAGTCATGCAAGACTGTCGGGATAGGTGAAGTATTTTATCACATATGATTGTAATCTCTCAAACAAACAAACACACAAAAACAGCATGGCTCACCAGCAATAAACTCCTCATACTCAATGACTGGTATGTTAGCCTGCAGGCTGGTTATGCTGAAGAATTCCCCCCACGGGATGCGAACCTGATGTATATCAGGGCTCTGCCAGTGATACAGGCGACCCCATGGAGGCAGCACTAGCACCCAGTCACCCTCTTTCCTCAGTGTCTTCAGCAAAGAGGCCATGCGAATGTACACATCTCGGCGAAGATTGAAGCCCTCGGGTGGATTTACATCATATAGGAGGTATCTGAGAATAATAACATGATCATCCCTACTGTGCAATACATTTTAAAATTGTGTGTGTGTGTGCATGTGTTTATGTGGTTTATGAGGACACAAATTTGTATAATAACGGGTATGGCATAGGTATTACAATGAGAAGGTGATTTATGAGGACATTTTCAGTGTCCCCGTAATTCAAAAGGCTTATAAATTATTCAAATATTATGAGTTTTTTTGAAAATCTAAAAATGCAGAAAGTTTCCTGTGAGGGTAGGTTTAGGGGTAGGGTTGGTGTAGGGCAATAGAAAATACGGTTTGCACAGTATAAAAACCATTACGCCTATGGAGAGTCCCTATAAAACATAAAAACACAACGTGTGTGTGTGTGTGTGTGCAAACAATTTAATAATAAAGTTTAATCAATCAAACTTTCAATACTTCCAATTCAGACTTTTGAGCATTATTGCCTAAAAAAGAAAAACAGAAATTTTTCATTACATTTTCTATGAAATATTCTAGGTGATTCTTCGTTTTGATCTTTTCTTTAATCAAACTGCTTCATATTGTAAAATTAGTTCTTTTTCCCAACTTCTCTCTAAACTGCAATCATAAAATAACAGATTTCTCAGACTGCTATCACAAAGAACTTGATGAACAAATTAAACATTCAATAATTTAGTTGGAGCATTTTTGACCAATTTAATTTTTCCAATAAATTTATTATGATTTTTTGGTACATCCTCCAACTAAAAAAAGTTCAAACAAAACATGTTTTTATTGTAAAATTATAATTCTTTTTTTCCTATACATTTTCAATACCAAATTTATTATTTATTTTCATTTATTTATATTCATTTATTTTTTCAATACCGAACTAAACGCATTTATAAAACAACAGATTTCTCATACTGCTATCATAACTTTATATTTAGTGTGAAATATTCCTGGTGATTTTTTTGTCTTTCATTTTTTGTCCTTTCTCTAACCAAAATGTTACAAACAAAACGTTTTTATAGTAAAATTATGTGTAAAACTAAATGTGTGTGTGTGTGTGTGTGTGCTGTGTGTGTGTGTTATTCCAGCACTATATCAGCAAATATAAATATTGCATTTTAGTTTTGAAGACAGTCTTTTCACACCTTACAGTAATGATATTAGTTTAAACGTGAATTATTGTAATCATGGCAATAAAAATATACTATATATAATTATAATGCTGATAATACCCAATACAATATTCCATAAAGAAACATTTCTAGTTGGGTGTTAATGAAGCAGTTGCTGGAAGTCCATGAGACAAAAAGGGGAAGTCAAGCTTTTTATATTTCTGAAAGTCTCTTAGCCAAAGCCTCGTAACCATACTCATTTATTATTTTTTTATTAATTACGGACTTCATGTGGCACTACATTACAGGAATAAACCAACACAAAAGGATGTACCAGCTGTGGAACTTAGCCATGTAAATATAGGAAGCATCTTTTCCAGCACGATTCCTACCGAACATCCCGTGATGCTGCAGCCACCGGAGACCATATCGACTGCCCGGCGCGAAATGCATCGTCCTCTGAAGCCGAAGTGAGTTTATAGGATAAAACAGCAAAGATTAATACTGAATAATATCGTAAAATATCATGAAAGGGAGCAGACACAGCTGTTCCCCTCCTGTTCGCCATGTCTTTCGTAGCCACGCACTTCCGGCGTCGGTACAGTTGCCTAGCAACTCAGGCACCTCTTTACAGAACCGGTTAATATCGGCGTTTACTGCTTTTCGTTGTCACCTAATTCAATTTTTTTAAGTTAAAAATAGCTTTATGCATAAGGTAATTAACGACCCTTATATTTAGTGTTTTTTTTTTAAGAAAAAAGAGCAAAATATGTGCTATTGTTGTTCAATAGCAAAATGCGGCTAAAACTGTAGTGGGCAGTGTCGGGACTGTTGTGACACATCGCGAGATTTCCTCGATGGTGTCGCGCCACCTTGACATCACGAAGCAGGGCCAATGAGCAGTGGCGACAGGGTGAAGCCTGTGTGTACAGTGATCCAGAACATCAGCTGAACTCTGAGTTTTAGCCATGTCATTAATAATCTTAACATCTGCGCACAGGTGAGTGTTCCTCGAGTGCCACAGGTTTGATCTCGCCATGGATTCGCTCTGCGTATTGACTCCAGAATTGAATTATTGCTGGCAATTTGATGTGTAGGAGATCTGCAGACAGTGCAATATAGGTCTCTTTTCCAAAAAGAATGAATGAGATAAAGTTTGGACGTTGTCTTATAAATATACAATAGCTAATAAAGTAAGGAATGTGTCGTTTAAATGTTTGCGTAGATCGAACCCACCAATACATGCTTGTAAAGGTTTTAGAAAACATTTAAAAGCAACTAATTTTCCCTACGTGTGTGTGTGTGTGTGTGTGTGTGTGTGTGTGTGTGTGGTGTGTGTGGTGTGTGTGTGTATGTGTGTGTGTCCGCATCACAGCACAGAGACAGCACTCTTTAAGATAATAAATGATATTCGCTTAAAGTCTGAATCTGGCAAAATATCAGTGCTGGTACTACTAGATCTCAGTGCTGCGTTTGATACTGTCGATCATAACATACTACTAGAGAGACTGGAAAACTTGGTTGGGCTTTCTGGCATGGTAATTAAATGGTTCAGGTCAAACTTAGAAGGGAGAGGTTATTATGTGAATACAGGCGAGCATAAGTCTAAGTGGACGTCCATAACATGCGGAGTCCCACAAGGCTCAATTCTTGCAACCGCTTTGTTTAGCCTGTATATGCTCCCACTAAGTCAAATGATGAGAAATAACCAAATTGCCTATCACAGCTTTGCTGATGATATCCAGATTTACCTAGCCTTATCTCCAATTGACTACAGCCCCATTGACTCCCTCTGTTAATGCTTTGATGAAATTAACAGTTGGATGTGCGATAACTTTCTTCAGTTAAACAAAGAAAAACCGAAGTCATTGCATTTGGAAACAAAGATAAGTTCTCAAGGTGAATGCATACCTTCACTCTAGGGGTCTAACAACTAAAAATCAAGTCTGGAATCTTGGTGTGATTCTGGAGACAGACCTTAGTTTTAGTAGTCATGTCAAAGCTGTAACTAATTCAGCATACTATCATCTCAAAAACATAGCAAGAATTAGATGTTTTGTTTCCAGACAAGACTTGGAGAAACCTGTTCATGCCTTTATCACCAGCAGGGAGGACTATTGTAATGGTCTCCTCACCGCCCTTCCCAAGAAGACCATTAGACAGCTACAGCTCATCCAGACGCTGGCTGCAATTCGAAAATCTGAGCATATCACACCAGTCCTCAGGACCTTACATTGGCTTTCAGTTATATTTAGGATTGATTTTAAAAGTACTTTTACTCGTTTATAAATCACTCAATGGCCTAGGACCTAAATGTATAGCAGATATGTTCACTGAATATAACCCTAACAGACCACTCAGATCATTAGGATCGAGTCAGTTATAAATACCAAGGGTTCACACAAAACAAGGGTAATGTGCTTTTAGTTATTATGCCACCCGCAGTTGGAAACAGCTTCCAGAAGAGATCAGATGTGCTAAAACATTAGTCACATTTAAATGCAGACTCAAAACTCTTCTGTTTAGCTGTGCATTTATTGAATGCGCACTGTGCTATGTCCGAACTGATTGCACTATATTATAAGTATAATCGTTTTCTTAAATTATTTTTAAATCTCTTAAATCAATTTTTTTTTTTTAAATCATTTTCAAAGTTTTTTAATTCTTTGTTTTATTGTTGTGATTATTGTTTTATTTTATTTTATGTAAAGCACTTTGAATTACCTTTGTGTACGAAATGTGCTATATAAATAAACATGCCTTGCCTGAATCACACAGACTCCATGGGGACTTGTGCACGGTGGGGCGGACCTAAATTGAGGTCCCCATGGGTAAACATGCTTATAAATCACACAGAATGAAGTTTTTTGAAAATCTAAAAATGCACAAAGTTTCCTGTAAGGGGTAGGGTTAGTGTAGGGCAATATAATATACTGTCTGTACAGTAGAAAAACCATTACCCCTATGGAGAGTCCCCACAAGGATAGCAAACCAGACGAGTGTGTGTGAGAGAGAGTGTGTGAGATTGTGTGTGTGTGTGTGTGTGTGTAAACATAAATAAATAATCATAATCTACTGTATATTTGATGTTCAGTTTCAAAATAATCTGTTACCAGCAATATGTATAACAGTTAAACCATCATTTATTTTATCCCATACAGATTACGACCAATCTGCAGATTGCAGAGAATACAAGGACACATGGTAAGTTTGAGCTTTAAGCAGGGATAAGTATTCGTATAATTTTTTTTTCAGTTAGTCAAGAGTATGGACACATTTAATCAAATGTATGATCCTTTTCATTTAATTTTTTTATGACCCTAAAAACCTTTTGGCCTGGTGTCTCTTATATAATGCTTGAAATAATTTGTCCTTTTTTCACCTGATATCTTGTGCTTAAATACTTGAAATTATTAAAACTACATTTTTTTTTTTTTTTTTTTATGAAATAAAAGAATATGTGTAAACCTTGATTTGTGGTGTACTGTACACATTTTAGCGTAACAACATTGTATTAATTCTACATGTTTCTTCCATTGAATATTGTTTTATTACTGTGTCTCATCTCAGATGTCGAGTAAAGCTGGGTCTGAAGTTCTGTTTGAGAAAGTTGGGAACGCTGGAGTCATCACACTAAACAGACCCAAAGCTCTCAATGCTCTGAATCTCACTATGATCAGACACATCTACCCTCAGCTCAAGGTTAGGGGAAACTGGAAACCTGGAAACCAACTTCATATGAATATTTCTGACTGTTAACCTGTTTTAATCATTGTGTTTTGTAGAAATGGGACAAAGACTCAGAAACAGATCTAGTGATCATTAAAGGAGCAGGGGAGAAGGCATTCTGTGCTGGTGGGGATATCAGAGGTATTTATGTGTAAGATAATCATACAGTTGAGTTTTTCATTCACTCTTAAATGGATCTATGCATTGATAATGCAGTCAAACAGATCTGGCATTCACACTGAAATGCAAAAAAATATTTTCCTAGCTGTCACAGAAGCTGGAAAAGCAGGCGATTCTCTCGCTCAAGACTTCTTCCGTGAGGAATATATTCTTAACAACACTATTGGTATGTTTTCTCACATCTGTTGCCATTTTTGAGGATTGATGAACAGATTTATTTATTTATTTTAGTAATATTTTTTTTAATTTGAACTCTTTTTAGGTACATATCAGAAACCATATGTGGCTCTAATTGATGGAATTACAATGGGAGGAGTAAGTATCGATTTTGATCTAAAATTGTAATTTTGCTGCACAAGTTCACCAGCAGATGGTGCTTGGCAGAATATGGCATTAAAGGAACCAAAGGGCCAGAGGCAATGTGGGCCAGCTTGTCTTGTGTTTACAAAATATACAAATAAATGAAGGACAAAGTGTCCTGCTTTATATAAAACAATACATATAACCGTACCATTCTTTTCATTGTGACACTTTGAATTTGTCCAAAAAGAGTAGGACTCTCATTGCCACTGGCTTCATGCATAATGAACAGTCTAGGTGTTTTCATTTGTAAACATATGCATGAAAATATTAATACATATGGACTCATGAGTTATTATTATACTGTATGTATTTTTAGTGCAATTCCCAATATTTTGCAGTCATGTTTGACCATATGAGTTGCAAGCAAGTTGTGACGCATTATGAATCATAAACCCCTCTTTTAATCCTCTTAATTTCTGTCGTGCACTGTGTATTTTATCCAGTAGGTGTCAGTAGTAAGCTGATCTTGCACACAATCTTTGGGTTTCTTATGAATCAGGTCTCAAGTGTCCTCCCATTGGTAGGCTATTTGTGTTTGAGTAACACTTTATATTTATATTCATGTTGCACATTACATGTAGGCCTAAAAGTAATTCATTTCACAATTAATTACAGTTGCCGTTAGAGATGCATCACAAATGATTATGGATTCAAAAATGTATACTCAAAATTATTAATGACAAACAATTCTGCTTAATGAAAAGAAAAAGGAAAAACTATCGAGAGGTGCCTAAAATTCCTTCTAATTCTTAAAGGAATAGTTTACTCAAAAATAAAAAAAATCTTGAAAATGTACTCACCCTCAGGCCAACCAAGATGTAGATGAAATCAGATTTGGAGAAATTTAGCATTACTTCTCTTGCTCATCAATGGATCCTCTGTCTGCAAGTGAACGGGTGCCGTCAGAATGAGAGTCCGAACCGCTGATAAAAACATCAAATCCATCGCACAGTGAATCCACAAGTAAAACCATGTCTCCAGTCCATCAGTTAACATCCTGTGAAGTGAAAAGCTGCATGTTTGTAAGAAACAAATCCATCATTAAGCTGTTTTAACTTTAAACCGTCACTTCAGGCTAAAAAAAACAGGGGAAAAGTCTATAATTGTTTAGAACTGTTTTTGCTTGCAAACAGTGCTTGATCTGTGCATATTTCTGATTCAGATGAGATGACTTTTTCATTGGAGAAAGCAATATTATGAATAGAGGACTTGTTTGAAGTTAAAACGTCTTAATGATGGATTTGTTTTTCATAAACATGCAGCTTTTCACTTCATAAAACATTAATTAATGGACCGGAGTCATGTGGATAATTTTTTTATTATTATGTTTTTATCAGCTGTTTGAACACTCATTCTGACGGCACCCATTCACTGCTGAGGATCCACTGGTGAGCAAGTGATGTAAGTAATCTGTTCTGATGGTCAAACAAACTCTTCTACATCTTGGAAGCCATAAGTGTGGGTACATTTTCAGCAAATTTTCATTTTTGGGTGAACTACTTTATAAAAAAATTTTTTTTTTAAAACGTGTATTCATAAGCAGCATATTCAGTAGTTGTTTCTTCTAACACTTTCACTATTACATGAACATATTAATCTGTACAAACTTTAGTGCTTAACTGTAAATATATTTGAAAATCTCTTTTACCAGCACAACAGAGCAGTTGAAATATTACTGTCTTCATAGTTTCATGGGGTTTTGGCAGTAGGAGAGCAATGCCACAGCGGTGAATCTGTCAGCTCCTGGTGTTTAATTGATCAGGGATTCTGTCAAGGTCGAGGTGCGGTGATTCGGCCGTGCATCCTTTGGTCTGAGCCGTTTGATACATCGCTGCTGCCTGATATGTTTCAGCTGAGGACTCTGAACTGATATTTAAGAATGGAATGGCCATGCAGGTTCACTGAGCGCATTCTGACCTCAGATGTCTCTAAGGTTTAGAAATGGATTTTTCCATTTACTCAGATATTTGAGAAAAAGAAGTGGGCAGTAGCTGCAGAATCACAGATAATGTTATTACAGCGTTTGCAAGGCAGCATCGTATTATTCCACAACTAATCTTTTTTCTGCAATTCATTTCTTGAAGAGATTATTTACTCAAAACATATGATGTTAACTTATGTTATGATGTTAATATCATGTTCCAAACCTGTATGCTAGTTAGTTAAATGGGATATATTTTTTAAATTTCTTTTACATAGAAAAAAGCTTTCTTACTAATTTGTATTGCGTGTAGTTTAAGGGACATGGTCACTATGAGCTATAGTTGTATTTTTGTTATTTTTAGATGGTTTATTTCTTTTATTAGCAGTCTCCATTATGTTAAGTATTTGTAGCTGTTATTAAATTTATATTTTTAATACATTTAAGATAAAACCGTTAAAATCTCCTGCTGACCTGGGTTGATTATATAAAATTGAACCGCTAGTAAAGTTGTAAACATTATTTGCATAGGTACTTTTTTTTTTTATTGGTTCTCTTTCTTGTATTTATTTGCATACTAAATTGTATTTGTTGTCTTCAGTTGTAGTTATTGCATCTACACTACTGTTCAAACGATTAGGGTCAGTAAGAAATAAATTGATACTTTGATTCAGCAAGGAGGACACATTACAAATGATCAACAGTGACAGACAAGACATTTATAAATAAATTGTATAAAAACCATTTTCAACATTGATAATATAAAGAAATGTTAATCCACTTTTAACACCTTGAAGTGTCTATGATTTCCTCTCATACTTATTCTAAAGCAGCTTTCCAGAATCCCTGTTTAGAGATGTAAGACAGACATAATAGTCCTATCAATATAAATAGTAGTAGATAATCCAATAAATCACCATGAACATCAGAATGATTTTCTCCAGTGGTCCAGCTTAATCTCTGTTTATGGAACACATTTAGTAATGGAAGAAATATGCAATCACTCATGAGAGGCGTAACATCCTATCTCACACCTGCAGTGTATCAGTCGGTGGCTGAGTGTGATCTATGAGCATCTCTTTGATCCCTCACACAGGCCTGTCAGAGGGGGGCTGCGCCGCACCTTTAATACCTTCCTGACCTGTTTTTTTTTTTTCTGCATATTTCCAGCTTTTGTAAGAACGTTCTCTGTTTGCTGTGATTATATAGCTAGTCACCATTTGTGGATCACTATAGCGATGGTCTTTTGGACCCCACTGAGTCTGCATTCTGATTAATTTTGCTTGTCTGTGTTTAGTCTTTTGGGATTTTGAGTTAATTTCTAGTCACAGCATGCAAAACTACTTTGGACCTTGCAACGAATATCGGCAGCAGGATGTGACGGCACACACTTGGGCATCTGTTAAGAATTAATTATAAATTATAAATGACAAATAATAATAAATTCAGTGTTACAGATTTGGGAAGAGCAGTTCGAAGTAGGCCAGATCCACTCCAGATTTAAATAAAATCATTAAACACACACACAAAAAAGATCTTTCATATGACCTCTGCCGAGTTCATTTTGACCATCTCGTTTATGTAATGAAAATCACGCCGTTAGTGATTCAGTAGCTTGATGCTTAACATATGGTAAATCATAATTAAGCAGAGCCACAGCACAGATGCAGTAATCAGGGCTTAAAGTTCTCCGGTGCCGGATCTTGCAGCGTTTGGCCGCGGAAAAAAATAGTCCTACATTAAAGGGGTCTCATATGTGCTTTTTTAAAGATCATCTTTTGTGTATTTGGTGTAACAGATATGTTGACATGCTTTAATGTTCAAAAAACACATTATTTTTTAAATACTGTACATTATTGTAGGTCCTCTATGCCCCGCCTCTCTCAAACGCTTACTTTTCTACAAAGTCCCTTCTTTCGGCAAGCCAGTCTGCTCTGATTGGCCAGCTGATACAGTGCATTGTGATTGGCCGAACACCGCAAGCACGCGTCAGAAATGTAACACCCCTTACTATAATCGCGAGCTTCAGCTTTCAAAATAAATGTAAATACAGAGCCCGAAAGGGGAACAAAGTCACGTGACAGACAGTGATGAAGCTGGTATGTGTTTGCAGTACACAAGCCACGGTTAAGACAGTTGACTCCACTGCGATCTCTCTCGCTCTCTCTCTCGCTCTCTCTCTCGCTTTCTCTCTCTCTTTCTCTCTCTCTCTCTCTCTCTCTCACACACACACACCCACACACACGCTGCACAAAACTCCGCATTTGAACAGTCAATATCAAATACTTAAACTAATAACAAACCAGGTAGCTGATTGAGAAGCGCCAGATTGTCATAGCAAAGTCCAAATTACTCCTCTCCTAGGTTCACGAAACGGTCGTCCATAAAATGCATTGCTGTTCTGTTGTAAGTAATCTTAAAGGTTCCTAAATGCATCTACTTTTGGAAGGCCAAATAAAGTGCTTTTGCTTTTCGCCTAGAAACACACAGCGTCTCCCGACATGGCTGCTTCAACACTAACTGCAATTACTGAAACCACGCCTTCTTTCTTTACATGCACATTTGGGCGCATTATGCAAACATTCCCACATAGTGACCTAGATATGTAGGGGCGTGTTAGAACGAGCCGTTTTAAGGGGCGTGGCAGAGTCTTAACTTTGATAAAGAATATCTCTTTGGTTTTGAGACTTTAGTCTTTGCAACTTCACGGATCTTATCTATGCACAATCAGCTTGTAACACTCCAAAGAGAAAGGAAAACTTGAAATCGCATCATATGAAAAATCTTGTTAATTGATTTCGAGTCCATGAGTTCGGCCTACCAATGGTATGAGAGGAGCACAGCTTTCACTCTCAACCAAAATAACATTACTAGCCAATCAGAATGTTTTGCTCTTATAAACGCGAGATGCGCGTAATAGTATTCAATTGCAGAGTCGCAGCCCTGTTGAATGGAGAAGTGCGACAAAAAGCTGCAAGGTGCAATAGTCAAAGATGTCCATCTAGCGCATATTTACATAGTATAACTAATTAAAAAGCAGCAGAGCTTTGTAAACAGCTCAGAGTAATCATGTCATCTCCATAAAACAATATGATTGCCAGAACAAATTTACCGGGATTTTTGAAAAGGTCCTGTTCACACATGATCTATTAATGGTAACTTACCGGTAATTTACCAGTAAAGACTGTATGTGTGAAAGAGGCTAAACTCTTCCTCTGCATATGCCATGAATTTGAATTGCTTAACGTTCATCTGGAAAAACAGTGTGCATTATCTCACTAGATTTGTAACGTAAATCATTTATAAACCTTTGCTAAAACAGGAGAATACGTCAACCTATGTCTAAATATGCCATGTATTGTACATCATGATTTTCAATTAATGGATTTAAACATCGTTTAATCACGCTGTAAAGTGAAACGTCACCAGGCTGTTGGCGCCCTCTGCAGGTATTTGTATTAATACATAACGTACTTAAGTTAAAGGAACACTCCACTATTTTTGAAAATAGGCTAATTTTCCAACTCCCCTAGAGTTAAACGGTTGAGTTTTACTGTTTTTTTCGAATCCATTCAGCCGATCTCCAAGTCTGGTGGTAGCACCTTTAGCTGTAGCTTAGCATAGATCATTGAATCTGATTAGACCGTTAAGCATCTCACTCAAAAATGATAAAAGAGTATCTATATTTTTCCTTTTTAAAACTTGACACTTCTGAAGTTACATCGTGTACTAAGACCGACGAAAAAAATGAAAAGTTGCGATTTTCTAGGCCGATATGGCTAGGAACTATACTCTCATTCCCGCGTAATAATCAAGAAACTTTGCTGTCGTACCATGGGTGCAGCAGGCGCAGTGAAATTACGCAGCGCCTGAAAATAGGCTAACTTCCACCAATATAACCAACGTGACCACCTGCCTGCACAGTGAGCGTGCTTGGGACTATTTTCAGGCGCTGCGTAATTTCATTGCGCCTGCTGCACCCATGGTATTTGTAAAGTAAAAACATTTTTGAACAAGCTTTTTATTCTATGTGCATTATATTTTAAAATGTAATTTATTCCGGTGATGCAAAGCTGAATTTATAGCAGCCATTACTCCAGTCTTCAGTGTCACATGATCCTTCATAAATCATTCTAACATGCTGATTTAGTGCTCAAGAAACATTATTATTATTATTTGGACGAAAATTGTGGCAGCTATTATTTTTGCGAATTTTTTTTAGTTTTATTATTTGATGTCACCTTTATTTCTATAGTGTGCTTTATACCACCTTGGTAGGCAAAGCAGCTTTACAGAGATACAGAAAAATAAATGAAAAGAAGCTTCAAAACAACAACATTTATGTAAAACAGAAATCTTTATAAACTTAATTCATCCTTGTTGAATAAAAGTTTTAATTAAAAATAAATAAATAAATAAACCCCAAACCTTTGAACAGTGGTGTATGAACGTTTGAACTAGATGTTAATAAAATGAAAAAAAATCTTACCTGTGGCTGCGTACGTTTAAGCATGACTTTTTTTATTTTAAGTTAACAGGAACTTTTTAGAAATTTCCACCTCTGGCATTTTTAGATTGAGTGGTTTGCCAGGAACCTGATAAAGCTGTTTGCCTTCTTTGGGGATATCTGTAATGACACATTCCAGAGCACTTTCATATTATAAAACCACGAGATTAAAGATGGTCTTTAAACATTTTTTACTGAATTTATGTTTCATATTAGTCTCCCAAAGAGGAGATGCTTGTGTTTTTGATGGAAACATACGCGCTACATTGTCCGCAGGTTTTCGGTCTGATTCCAGCCAAACATTTTGGAGAATCGATGAGAGTTTCCGCCGCTTCTAGGTGAATGATTTGATGCCTCCAGCTACAACATGTGCTTCCCGTTTAACTCAGAATACTTGCGTTGCCACATGAAAATGCTGTTACCAAACTATTCAGTTTGCTTTCTCAGTCTGCTCTGACTCTGTGATAGTTTGGATGGTTGTTCTCACTTTATCGTAATCACCCTAATGAGTTGTCATGTAGGGGACACATGTACTGCTCTGATCACACCATGCTTCTCAAATCCCTGTGGAGAAGATGATTATTGTCTTTAAATGAGCAGCCCGTTGAGAACACAGCCCCCAGTTGGTTTCATAATAACTGATTTTATGATGTGTATTTTGTTTAACTAGATGAGTCCATGTCAGTCATGCTCTGTGATAATGAGGAGTCACATCAGCTAAATATACTAGAGATTAAGACAATGATGCTGTCTTATACTCATCTTTTTTATGACAGAATCAGGTTGAGTTTTTCAGTGGCAACAATGGAAAAAGTTGTAGACTTCTGGCCATGTTATTTTGTGTAACGGAAAAGTTTTCAAATTTTGCGCTTCCTGATGTTTTTGTTTCAAATTTTTTGAGGATAATTTATCTAAAGAGCAAGGTGGCTAATGTTTTATATAATGCTATTATCGTTCAAATTAATAATTTTATTCAGCAAGGATGTATTCAGCTGATCAAAAGTCAAAATAAAGACTTTTGAAATATTACAAAAGATTTCTATTTCAAATAAATGCTGTTCTTTTGACATTTTTATTGAAGAATCCTTCAAAAATGATCATTGGCCTCGGCTGCGCAAAAGCTGGGTGTGAGGCCAGCATGAAAATAATAAGGAATGTTTTTCAGCACCAAATCAGCATATTAGATTGATATTTGGCCAATATTGATCATTTCAGAATTAATCGGTCAGTTATTAGTGCTAAAAGACCTGATAACCATTCAGCTGTGTCTGTAATAAGTATCAGCTGTCTGCTAAGGTTGCTGTGTTGTTGCGGTGCCACGTGCACCATTTGTTTCTAATCCTACACAGTTTGTGAACAAGCTGTGGAGTTTCAGAGCACATAAAAATACGGTGTGCCATACATCAGTGACTGTTTGTTATTCCATTCCTGTGTGTGCTGCTTAGGCGATGCTGTCGTGATTTAGGGTCTCAAACACTGCTAAATCATCAAACGTGGTGTTGGTGCTTCACTATGGCAACAGTGCTTTAGGGAGAGGCTTATGTTCTGATGCTGTGCATATGGTTCACCACAATGAACTTTGTCCGCTCTTTTACTTTTTTCACACAATAGGAGAATTTTGCCAACTTCACATAAATCATTTCCCAAATATGACAATTTATAGTAACCTGTCATTTTTTAAAAAGTCAAAGTTTTCCACAAAAATATTAAGCAGCAACATCTGTTTTCATCATTGATAATAATAAGTGTAGCGAATCAGCTCATGGGAAATATGAATAATTAACCATAACTAGTTATAATTATGAATATTTTAGATCCGCTGTAGATATTTAGCTGACCTCTCAGGGTCAACTGTCTTGTCAATTCTAAGAACGTTAATTTCCTGGTTAAGGGAAATAACTTTCTTACTGTACAATTCTACAAAAGCTTGTAGCATAAATCTGCATAATTAAGTGACTACAATGAACAACGTCGAGTGTGATACAGGTAAGACTTTATTAACTACATAAACATTAAACTAGTCTAACATACTACATAAACTGGTCTAACATCCTACATAAACACATAAACTGGTCTAACATACACATACACACACACACACACACACATACAGTTGGTATAGGAAAGGGTTAAAGCTTAACTCAGTACAGAAAGAGGCATAAGGAATTAAATTTATGGAACCATTTGCATATTCAGCAGATCTACACCTGAGGGATACTTCAGATTCTTAGTTCAAACACACCTTTGTAAAAAGGTGAAAATGATACCTAATGTATCAATTAATAAGACTAAGTTTGGATACTTGCGATTCTCGGCTGTCTGAAAGAGATTCCTGTTGCAATCTTAAGGTTTCCAGTTGATCTTTGCTGAATTTGGGTCAATGAAAATAACCAGTTTTGAGTCAGAGAATCTTGATTGAAATGGAAAGGACAAGGCCGAAGCCTGGCGCAAGCTTATGATGTTCTGGAGCATTGGAGCGTCTTATCGAAACCTAGCAGGACCACCGACTGGGGCGGGTCCCTGGAGCCGGGCGTTTAAGGTCGGAGAAGATCTCCGCCTTTCGAGATGGGCTTGTCCAATGAGCAAAATTGAATTTCCGAGCGGGAGGTGGCAATTTCTGGAGGGTTTACGACCCTTTGTTCTAAGCATGGTAATTTGCAAATGGACTTGAATCGAAATTACTAAAGATTCTCAGATCCCTAATATATATTGCCTATGTACCAATATGTAATATACATGCTTGTTTCGATCATATGAAGGCGAATTAATTGATACTAAACAAGGTAGGATTACATATATTGAAAGGATTACGGATGTGTTTCGATTAATAAGCTATAGCACAGTATACAATTTCAAAGACAAAATACACGATGACAATAATATACTCAATGGCCTGAAGAAAATGTGTGTTCATTTAAAGAAAAGGTTTTCCTATGAATTAATTATTAGAAAAGTCAATTTCTACTGTGCATTTGCCTCTTGCTATGGGACATGCAGTGATTTTCCCTGCTTTACATACTTTTGGCCAATAAACTCAGTGATATCAGTGTTGGTTGCCATGGAACCAGGGGCCTTTTCGGCTTCCTGGGGTGTTACGCATTTTTGGGGGAAGGGTCCATAGGTCCTCATATGGCTTGTTAACTGAGGGGTGTTACAGAGTATTTGTTAAATATAGCTAACAAAATATATATTGTGTGTTTGATTGGTCCAGACGCTACATAAGAAATGTTTATTCAGCACCATCATATTAGAATGAAAGATCATGTGACACTGAAGACACTGAAATAATGGCTGCTGAAATTCAGCTTTGCCATCTTTTACATTTTAAAATATATTATAATAGAAAATAGTTGTTTTAAATTGTAATGATATTTCACCATATTAATATGTTACTGTATTGTTGATCAAATAAATGCAGTCTTGGTGAGCATTAGAGACTTTTTTCAAAAAACATTAAAAAGTCTACCAACCCCAAACTTTGAATTGAAGTGTATATCTATGTCTCAAAGAAAGCTATAGGATGTCTTTAGAAGACTTGTAATATAGCATATAAGTGATATGGATTTGAAACATAAGGATGAATAATGATTTGTTCATTTTTGGGCGAACTTATCCTGTAGTGTCTTACAGTGGTGGTGTGGAGAATTGAACGCCTCATTCTATGTATTGCTGCTCTCTATCGGGTCTGTGACATGTAACCCACTTATTGATCTGTAGTTTTTCCCTCTCCTCTCTGCGGGCGTGGGTCCTTTTCAGTGCTCATTTGGACTGTTTCGTGTGGCCACTGATAAGACACTGTTTGCCATGCCTGAGACGGGCATTGGTAAGAGGCAGCCTGTGTTCCTCTCTCTCCCTGAGGGCTGTAACTGGGTTATAATCTGAGTTTTCATTAATAATCAAGAGGTGTGCTTCGGTGTTACCAAGCAGGCTCAAAGTACTTTATAAATTCCCAAAATATGGCTGTGGACAGTAAAGTACAAGCATTCCCATTTTCCGAAAAAAAGAAAGTTTAGTTTTGGCACATAAATCTGTAAAGGAAGTCGTTCAACAACGTGTCTGCATATTTTTGCTGAAAATTGTACTCCACGCGCGTCTGTAATAAGCCAGATGAAGCAGATGTGAGAAGTTTGTTTTCTACATCCAAAGAGATTTGGAGAAATTTAGCATTACATCACTAACTCACCAATGGATCCTCTGCAGTGAATGGGTACCGCCAGAATGAGTGTTGAAACAGCTGATAAAAACATCACAGAGTAACAATCAAATTTTTTCTGTGGTCCACTTATAAGTAAGAGTTTTTTTCACAAATATTACTTTGCATCTTGACTATTAGATATGTCCAGTCTTTCAACTCATGACCAGCCAAAGTACAAGCAGATCAGTGTGAGATGACACAGCACACATTTTTGTTGCTAAAAAAAAACCCCTGTGTGATCTGTTTTCTTCTAAAAACATTGCCTAGCCCAAAGACCTCTCCAAAGCAATCTTTCACAACAGATTGTTCAGGTCAGTTTTATGTGGAAACAGTGTTGAGGGATGGTGCAGATTGAAGCACCTGTCTGATGCTTGTGGTCTCTGAATAAGCGGCATGCTAAAACGCTCCACAGACAGCGTCAATCTCCATTTTGCTCATGGAAGGAATTCTGTCGATGCGGACAGCATCCGATCAATCTGCTGCTGAAATGTAAGTGGGTGGGTCTTGTTCCAACCGTGGAGCCAACAGATGATTCTTGCACTGCAGTATGCAGATTTAATTTCGTAACCTCTCATCTGATCTAGGTGGATGGCTCAGTTCATAGTGACATTAATTGTGTTTGAGAACAAAGTATAAAAACAGAGTACAAGCACAAATTGCCAAATTTGTAACGTTGTAAATAGAAAAAAAGGAAAAAAAAAAGTTTTTTTGTTTTTTTTTCTCAAAATGAAGACAAGTTTTCCAACACTTTTCATCCGCACTAAAATTCACATTCAGACCATATATTTTTAAATCTGTAAGATTTTGACATGTTTTTGAACATTTATGCTCACCAAAGCTGCATTTATTTGATCAAAACTACAGTAAAATTTGTAATATTGTGAAATATTATAACAATTTAAAAACAACAGTTTTCTGTTTTAATATTGGCTAAAAAGGAAAATAGAAAAGCTGAATTTTCAGCAGCCATCACAGTCTTCAGTGTCACATGATAATTAAAGGGGTCATATGATGCTGCTAAAAAGAACATTATTTTGTGTATTTGGTGTATGAAATGTGTTTATGCAGTTTAAGGTTTAAAAAACATATTATTTTCCACATACTGTACATTATTTTTTCTCCTCTATGCCCCGCCTTTCTGAAACGCGTCAATTTTTACAAAGCTCATCAGTCTGAAAAGCGAGGTGTGCTGTGATTGGCCAGCTATCCAGTCCGTTGTGATTGGCCGAATAACTCAAGCGTGTGACGGAAATGTTACACCCCTCACATACTGTTGATGCCCTGTCAGGCCGGAGCGATGAGACAAAACCAATAAAACTCATTACAAAAGAGGCATTTGTTGCATTTAGTGGGGACATAATTATGGATTATAAATGACTTAAACTGTCTTTTTATGTTTTTTATGTAAAACCCTGTCTGCATTTGTGATCACAGAAATGCCAAACAACAAGTGCTACTTTACACTGCCCAAAACTCGTGTTTGAATTGTCAGTGGCAAATTCTTTAAATTAAAACGTACTTACGTGAGTAAGAACTGCCGGCATTGTAGTCTACTCTACCAGGATCTGTAAACAGTCCTCCATAAAATGTGCTTCACACATCTGGATATTTGGGTTGAACTGTTCTGGAACATGTTGTAAATACAGCTTAACACTGATTTGTAGTCGTGTCCTCTTTTTTTGGAAGACCAAACAAAGTAGTTTTCGCTTTTCACAACGAAACACAGCGGCCTAGCGTGAGCCGAACCCCGGCTTAGCGTGCGCTGAGGCCGGGCTAGTGTGAGCCGAAGCCCCGACTTAGCGTGCGCTGAGGCCGGAATAGAATGAGCTGAGGCCGGGCTAGCGTGAGCCGAAGCCCCGGGCGATGCGACTAATGAGCGCAACCAAATGTGTACGGACCCCAGGCTGGACTCGTTGAAGTTGTTGTATTTCCTCAGCAATCAGCATGGATCAGCTCTAGCCATGACTAAGCGGATATCGTCCTCTTTTGGAAGATCAAACCAAGTAGTTTCGCTTTCACAACAAGCACACAGCATCTTTACGACATGGCAGCAGCAACAACAATACTACAGCAAGAATAAAAGTACGCCTTTCTTGCATACATTTGGGCGTCGTTATTTTTGCAAATATTTCCACATAGTGATGTAGATATGTGGTGGCGTGTTAGAACGAGGCGTTTTAGGAGTGCGTGGACAAGTCTTAACTTTTATAAGAATATCTCTTTGGATTTGAGACTTTAGTCTTTGCAACTTTACAGATCTTCTTTATGCACCAAGAGCTTGTAACACTCCAAAGAGAAAGGAAAAATTTAAATCACATCATATGACCCCTTTAAGAAATTATTCTAATATGCTGATTATTGCTTTTTAATAAGAAACATTTCATATTATTATGAATGTTGAAAACAATTACTTTGTGTAATATTTTTGTGAAAACCGTGATACATTTTCTCTACGATTCTTTGAGAAATAGAAAGTTCAAAAGAACACTTTTTATTTGAAATAAAAATCTTTTGCAACTTTTAATTGTTTTTTACTTTCACGTTTGACTAATTCTTATCTGCAGACTTAAAGTATTTATTTCCTAAAATCAGTTAACAGTTATACCACTGCTGATGTTTATAGAGAAACTGAGCTTGTCATAAACTTTCAATTCTGTCATCACTTACTCACCCTGAAAATACGTGGTTGGACATGAAGGTGAGAAAATGAAGACAAAATGTTCATTTTTGGGTCCAAAGTGAATGTTTCATCCTCTCAGAATACATCCATGTGTGCTGCATCTCACTTTTATTGCACATGCTTTAAATTTTTCGTGCTTCTTTTCATTCCACGTTCTAATCACACCCTGTGAATGGTATGTCTGAAGCCTTGATGCGGTATAAATCAGAATACTTTGCCCTTGTCCCTATCACACATGTAGGCAGAAGTCTGCCTCGGCTATTGTAATTCATTCTGGACTCTTAATGAGAGGGCTTTACAGCATTTCCTCCTGTTGTACAGCGTCCTTCAGCTTTTGCAAGCCTTGGGTAAAGACTCCCTGCGGAACTGTTAGAGTGGCAGGAAGTAGTGCTAATCACAGTCTGTGACACATCTGTTGAGCGTCTGTGCACGTGCATGTATGTGTGTGTGTATTTGATTGAGTGAATGCACAGTGTCTGTGTGCCATCACCCACTAATCCCATTAAGAGCCTGTGTCTCTCAACCCCAGATGAATGAATAATCCTCTTTGGGTTTGCACTTGTCATAATGGTTTATTCTGCGGTAAGGTGGCCAGACTCATGAGTCTCGTAGCCGGGTACTTCCTTATAGTTCTTCTTTCTTGACATGAGGTGGTTAAACAAGTACTACATCATCATGTGCACATGGAATTTGTGTGGCTCATCAAAAATCTGCCTATTAAATTTATATCATATTATTTATTGCAAATGAGACTTCAGTCATATAAGCAGTATAGTTTAGGAAATCTGCATAAATAATAATTATTTTAAACAGGGTTACCCAACAGGTTTCAGTAGTGTATGCCAATTTGCTATTTGGACAAACACATCCCAGACATCCCACCCCAGACTCACATTGTTGGTAGATCCAGGGTTTCCATCTAGAATTAAAAAAAATATTATTATTTTTTTTACTTTCACATAAATTAGTACTATTAAAAATATATTTAGGATGAACAACATTCCAGATGAGTGAAGATACTCTTTTGAAAAACATATTTATCTGTTTGTTTTGTTTTTCAGATGAGACTCTAGCAGTTATCTTAGTATTATTGATATACCAGTTTTTGTAAATGTATTGAATTCAAACACCATTGTTTGAGCCGCTGTTACAATGTAGGGTCTCTCAAACAAACAATGTTTCAATAGTGTTTACACTTTTCTGGGAAAGAAGTGGTACTGGGACTCTTGTGCAGTTTAAAGAACTGATTTTTTATGTATGCTTTAACTGCTCCAGGCTAAGTGGGATTCTGGAAGGAAAGCACCACGAGCAGCATGGTAGCAGTAGCCTTGAGCCATTTGTGCTGAGCTGTGGTATTCGCCCATGGTGGCACCTTCTCTGACAATGTGCCAGCCATCTGTGCGGCGAAAATGCCCCCCCACCCTCGCCTGCAACCTGGTTCCACCCCTTCACCCCCTTCTGCTGATAGATTATTTGCTATTTGAGTCTTAAAACTATGCCGGCCATGAGACAAAGCCACTGGTTGAATGGCAAGCGTAATCTGCATTTATGATATTACATTTGCCTCCTGGAATGAGGTCAGGGACCTAATCCTGTCCTGCTTTATTCAAAATTGTACCTCCTGCTGAGTGTGTGTGTGTGAGGGGAGTGGTTATTTTTCTCAGCCCTTGCTACTAAAAAAAAGCACATCAGGTTAATAATATTGTTGCGCCACACTATGCCATTTCATAACCACATCCTGCAGACTGAACAATGCATTTGATAACCGTTTATACTAGAGTTTTACAAACTAGGGGCCATGGACCTCTTGCAGGTGCCTGTAATTAAATAGTGTAAAACAATATTTGTAGAATAATTCTTCAGTATTTGAAGAATTTCACTTTTGACTTAAATTTATAATTTGACTTACTATTATAATAATTGCATTCAGTTTTTAAAGGCATCAGTGGATTATCATGATTATTTTATTATTTCTAATTATGTTTCTCAGGTTTATACTTCTAATATAACTCCAGTGGTGGGAGTTAATTCTTAATATAATATGTTATTATCTTTTGGCTTTAGTAATGGCAATATAACATCCAATTACTTGATTTTGGAAACAAAATTCTAAAGTTTTCTTTATAATATCATGTCTGCTACTTTTCCTACATAGCATAAATGGTCTGTACATGGAAATATACAGCTCCCTCAATACTTTAGCAAGAGTGTCCCTTGTGGTATTAATATTTGTTGGGTCATTGGCATAAAAAAAGTAATGCCCCTGCTTTATGTGACAGTGAAATAGCTCATATAATCAAGGTCTTTTATTCAAGTATTTCCTCAGTCTCAGTTTTAATATTACTTATGAAATCACTTGAGCAATTATAATAATTCCCTAAAAAGCTGATTTATACTCCTGTGGCCAGAAAATAATCTTTTTTTTCTTGTGTAAAGAGCACTGGAAGTCATGTCTCATTGGTCCTGTACAATCTTAAGTTGAAGAACGACAGCACAGCATAAGCACGCATCAGATTTAGTGTGTCACTATGTGGCTTAAACAGTGAATAAATCTTATTAAGAGAGGCAAGAACCGATCGTTATGGATTGAAATACATCGCCAAACTGTTTGTTCAGTGACCTTGAGTTCGTAATTATAATTTTTTTGCATTCATTTTCTCAATAAGGATTTTTAAAAATCCTTCAATAAAAAAGCCTTGAACCAAACCGCCCAACTCTGAATTACAGTACATTTGATTCAGTGCAAAACAGTGTTTGAAACTATGAAAGAGAACAGACTTTATTCAAGTAAATAAACTAGTCATCCCATGAAGCACTGCAATCAATTCATTAATATAAGATACATAAAACATGGTGGATATTTTTCAGTGGAGAAAAGGATTGGGAATTTTGTGTCCAGATTTTTACTTTATGTCATGCTCTAAATGGCTTTTGTTTTGTGTGTTTGTTTCTATAGGTTTGTTCCCTGATGTTGGTGGTGGCTACTTCCTGCCTAGACGTCAAGGCAAACTAGGCCTCTTTCTTGCCCTGACCGGGTTCCGCCTCAAAGGGAGAGATGTTCAGAGGATCGGGTTGGCTACTCACTTTGTGCAGTCTGACAAGGTAATGTATATAGAGACTGACCAATATACTGGCAAGTTTATCAGGTAATATTTGGCCATTTTGAGGTTACAAAGATATTCGATTGGCCAAATAAATAGCAATCCCTTGCGTCGGTTTGTCGTAGTCTGCTGATGGTCTTGTGAATAGATATTGCACATTTTTCTCTTGTCACAGATTTTTGTGAAATATTGTAAAATATTGTTTTCATTTTTAGCTTCATTAATTTTATATAAAATATTTTATATTTTACAAATAAAATTATAAATATGAAATAAACTTAACTTATAGTTCATTTATATTTTTCTATAATTTATAGCATTATAACACATTATACACACATATTGGATATATTGGATGTGATTGTTTCATGTTATCCAATGTTTTCACATCCAGCTCCTGGTTAGAACAGTGCTAAGAAGAAGCTATTATGATTGTAGAACAGTTTTAAGACCGTTTAAAAAAAGATTAAACTCAAGTTCAAGGTAACGATGACGAAGGGAACTGTGCTGGTGCTGGCCTCCTGGGATTTTGGGCTGCAGTTCTTGCATTTGATGCGCAATGAGAGAAGTACTGAAGGAGGAGGACTTAGTCAGCATTTCTCAGGCTTGCCAGTGAGCGTTCGGCAGCAGGGGGCGACCGAGCCCTGACACTACGCCCAGTTCATGTGCCAGAGGTGAAAATGAGGACCAGGGCTTGGCACTGCTGGAGAGAGGGGCATACAAGCCTACGCACACACACACACATCCTCTGGCCAAGGATAGACGACCAGCAGGATCTGGCGTACACGCTACACACAGAAGTGACTTGTGATAAAAATAACCAAAAAAGGGCTCTGAGGACAGGGCGTCAGTTTGTACCGCAGAATTAGTTGTGAGCTGATTCAATTTGTTTTATGAGCAATGTAAAACAACCCTGACAATTATATATTGAGTCAGCCTGTATTATCATTCATTATCACCACGAGCAGCACAGGGTCAGGGAATTTTAAAATTGTGATTTTCAGGCCTGGAAAGCTGTATAAATTAAGAGGAATTAAAAAATAATGGAAAAACGTGGGGTTTTTATAGTGAATATACATTTTCTAGTCCTCTAAAATAGTTTCATCACAAGATGTTGTTTCCCCAATCTCTGTTAAAAAAAAAAAATATATATATATCTATATATCTATATATTTTTTTTTTTTTTTTTTTTTTTTTTTTTTTTTATCCGTAATCACAAGTGGAAGAAATTAATTTTCCAATGTGTGGGAACCTGATGGGCGAATTTAAGGGGTCCTGATTTTACTAAAAAGAACAATTTTTTGTGTATTTGGTGAAAAGGAAACTGTGTTTTATGCGTTTAATGTGTCATATGATGCATTTCAAGTTTTCCTTTCTCTTTGGAATGTTACAAACTCTTGGTGCATAAAGAAGATCTGTAAATTTTTCAAAGACTAAAGTCTCAAATCCAGAGATATTCTTTATAAAAGTTCAGAGTCGGCCACACCTACCTAAAACGCCTCGTTCTAACACGCCCCCACTTATCTAGGTCACTATGTGGGAATATTTGCATTATGCGCCCAAATGTGCACGCAAAGAATAAGGCGTGGTTTCAGGAACAGCAGTAGTGTTGATGCAGCCATGTCTGGGAGACGCTGTGTGTTTCAAGGCGAAAGCAAAAGCACTTTATTTGGCCTTCCGGAAGTAGATGCAATAGGAATCATTGGTTAAGATTTATTTACAACAGAACAGCACTACCCAGATGTTCAAATTTGTGCAACGCAATTTATGGACGACAGTTTTTTTGAACCTAGAAAGAGTACAAGGCTGGCTGTGCACAAAAGCTATAAAACTTCTAAAAAAAAACCAAAAAAGGGTAATTCTGACTTTGCTATGACAATTTGGCACTTCTGAATCAGCTACTGTTTTTTGTTATTAGTTTAAGTATTTGCTTTTGACTGTTCAAATGCGGAGTTTTGCGCAGCGCAGAGTAACGCGTTGTGTGTGTGTGTGTGTGTGAGGGGAACAGGGTCACATCACAGGAGAGTGAACTGCCTGTCAGAAATAAAAGCACGTCAGCTGTCTTAACCGCGGCTTGTGTACTGCATCATCACTGTGTCTGTCACTCGACTCTGTTGCCCTTTCAGGTTGAACTGATGGTAAACTAACGACATTATTAACTGTCTTGATATTTACTTTGAAAGCTGAAGCTCGCGATTTTGTTAAGGGGCGTTACATTTCCGACGTGTGTTTGTGGTGTTCGGCCAATCACAATGCACTGGGTCAGCGGGTCAATCAGAGCAGACTGCGCTTGTCAATGGAGGGGGCTTTGTAGAAAACTAAGCGTTTGAGGCGGGGCATAGAGGACCTACAATTACAGTGGGGCAAATAAGTATTTGATACACTGCCGATTTTTCAAGGTTTCCCACTTACAAAGAATGGAGAGATCTGTATTTTTCATCGTAGGTACACCTCAACTGTGAGAGACAGAATCGAAAAAAAAAATCCAGAAAATCACATAGAAGGATTTTTAAAGAATTTAGTTTTCCTCCATTTTATTGCATGAAATAAGTATTTGATACATTAGAAAAATAGAACTTAATATTTGGTACAGAAACTTTTGTTTACAATTACAGAGGTCAGACGTTTCCTGTAGTTCTTGACCAGGTTTGCACCCACTGCAGCAGGGATTTTGGCCCACTACTCCATACAGGTGTTCTCCAGATCTTTCAAGTTTTGGGGCTGTCGTGGCAACTCGGAAGTTTCAGCTCCCTCCACAGATTTTTCTATAGGATTGAGGTCTGGAGACTGTCTAGGCCACTCCAGGACCTTGAGATGCTTCTTACGGAGCCACTCCTTAGTTGCCCTGGCTGTGTGTTTGGGGTCATTGTCATGCTGGAAGGCCCAGCCACGACCCATCTTCAATGCTCTTACAACCTTTGGGGAAAGGGGGGGAAAAAAATGGGTTTTGCCCAATATCACGATACTGGCCCCATCCATCCTCCCCGATCTCACGGATCAGTCGTCCTGGTCCCTTTGCAGAAAAACAGCTTCAAAGCATGATGTTTCCACCCCCATGTTTGACGGTTGGGATGGTGTTCTTGGGATTGTACTCATTCTTCTTCTTCCTCCAAACACGTCGAGTGGAGTTTATACAAAAAACTTCTATTTTGGTCTCCTCTGGCCACATGACCTTCTCCCATGCCTCCTTTGGATCATCCAGATGGTCTTTGGCAAATTTCAGACGGGCCTGGACATGTGCTGGGTTGAGCAGGGGGACCTTGCCCACGCTGAAGGATTTTAATCCATGACGGTGTAGTGTTTTACTAATGGTAACCGTTGAGACTGTGGGCCCAGCTCTCTTCAGGTCATTGACCAGTTCCTCCCGTGTAGTTCTAGGCTGATCCCTCACCTTTCTCAGGATCCTTGATACTCCACGGGTGAGATCTTGCATGAGCCCCAGTTCGAGGGAGATTGACTGTCATCTTGAATTTCTTCCATTTTCTAATAATTGCGCCAACAGTTGTTGCCTTCTCACCTAGCTGTTTGCCTATTGTCCTGTAACCCATCCCAGCCTTGTGCAGGTCTACAATTTTGTCCCTGGTGTCCTTAGACAGCTATTTGGTCTTGCCCATAGTGGAGAGGTAGGAGTCTGATTGATTGAGTGTGTGGAAAGGTGTCTTTTATACAGGTAACGAGTTCAAACAGGTGCAATTAATAAAGGTAATGAGTTGAGGATAGGAGGGCTTCTTAAAGACAAACTAACAGGTCAGTGAGAGCTAGAATTCTTGCTGGTTGGTAGGTGGGGGGGGGAACATTTTCAAATAACGTAAAATTTCGACTCATAAAACGGAAATTTACTTATTTTCAAAATCATAATACAAGGTGATTTTCTTGATTTTTTTTTTGATTCTGTCTCTCACAGTTGATGTGTACCTACGATGAAAATTACAGATATCTCCATTCTTTGTAAGTGGGAAAACTTGAAAAATCGGCAGTGTATCATCTTTTGCCCCCTGTATGTACAGTATTTTGAAAAATAATGTGTTTTTTGAACATTAAAACATGTCAACACATTCTGTTACACCAAATAAACAAAATAATGATCTTTAAAATAGCATGCATAATACGTTTAAGGTTAAAAAACACATTATTTTCCTCATAATGTACATTATTGTTTCTCCTCGATGCTCCGCCTTTCTGAAACGCGTCGATTTTACAAAGCTCATCGTTCTGAAAAGCGAGGTGCGCTCTGATTGGCCAGCTATCCAGTGTGATTTGTGATTGGCCGAATACTCAAGCGGTGTGACAAATGTTACGCCCCTACCATCTTGTGATGCTGGTCTGGCACAACGGACAAAAACATTAAAACCCATTACAAACTAGGCATTTTTTGCATCCAGTGGAGACATAATTACGGAATTATAATGACTTATACTGTCTTTTTTTTATGCGTTGCGTTGCATCGCCGCGTAAATATAAAACCCTGTCTGCATTTGTGACCGGAGAAACGACAACAACAAGTGCTACTCTACACTGCTGAAAACTCGTGTTTGAATCATTAGTGGCAAATTCTTTAAATATAAATTACAGTCTGTGAGTCAGAACAGCCAACATTGTAGTCTACTCTACCAGGATCAAAAAACAGTCCTCCATAAAATGCGCTGCAAACATCTGAATATTTGGGTTAAACTGTTCAGGAACAGTGTTGTAAATACAATTTAAGGCTGATTTATACTTCTGCGTCGTTGTCCACGTCAATGTGCAGTACACATGCAGACCGCTAGTCAGCAGTGTCCACGGGCATGTTGCTGGTGTAACCCGCAGTACCATGGCAAAAGCCGAAGAAGAAGTGGCTCGTCGGAGAAGCATTATAGCTGTGACGGCGGCAAATAAATATCAAATCATTAAATCATTATTTAAAACTACAAAAAGGAGACAACAACGGAGCAGGAGATGATGGCATTCTTTCAATCTGCTCAAGGACTTGTACCACGGCAGATCAACATTGTTTGTTGCGGACAACTACTGATGTATATTGCTATGTAGTATAATACATGATAAGACACTTGTTCTTTGCTTTGTTTTATATAAGAAGGTGTAACATTAAAATATATTAAAGTGCACATAAACACACACAAAACTCAAGTACATATGGAGGGAGGGGTTCTTGCAGACCAATTCTACGCAGACGCTTGCGGTCTGCGTAGAATTGACGCGCTGTTAGATTTTTGGAGAGGTGTACGTCAGTCTATGGCGTATGCGTGTGCGTCTATGTGTAAGCTACGGCGTAGGTCCGACGCAGAAGTATAAATCAGCCTTTACCACGATTCTATCATTCTCTTTTGGAAGGCCAAACAAAGTTTTTTCGTTTTCGCAATGAAACACACAGCGTCTTCACAACATGGCAGCGGCGGTGGCAGCAACAATAAAGTTACGCCTTCTTTCTTTGCGTGAACATTTGGGCGGCGTTATGCAAATCTTCCCACATAGTGACGTGGACATGTGGGGGCATGCTTAAATGAGGCGTTTTAGGAGGGCGTGGACCAGTCTTAACTTTTATAAAGAATATCTCTTTGGGTTTGAGACTTTAGTCTTTGCAACTTTAGGTATCTTATCTATTCAGCAGCTTGTAACAGTCCAAAGAGAAAGGAAAACTTGAAATCGCATCATATGACCCCTTTAAATACCATTCTACCTTTTATATCCTGGTGTAATGCATTTTATTCAGTATGTTAGTATAGGGTGTCTCACAATGCATATTATTCAAAACCAGCGTTAGAAAGAATAGTGGCTTGCAAATCCCTGTGAGAAAATGCAGTGAAAATTTGAAAATATCCATGCAATTAGGAGTTTCATGTAAGGGTGAAAAAGTTCTTCATGCAGATTTCTGCACATTTTCTGTCCTGATGACACTAAAAGTTTTTAAAAAATAACTTCCATGTGAGCAGTGGATGTATCTGTGGATAGTGGACCTGTTTTTACATGCAAACTTTAGCTGATGTGACCTTTATAAGCAATGTTGGGAGCACACTTATGGTCACTAAAAGGCTGTCCTGGTAAGCAGCACACTATGTTTTGGATCAGAGCTGTTTTATGTTGTGTTTCACCGTGTCTCAGCAGTTACCATCAGGAAACACCTTGTAAAAATTCCTGTTGTAAACAACATGTTCCCTATTCTGCTCTTAGTATCTGATTTAGACCCACTAGATTCTACCTGAGATGTTGAGAATTTTACTATTTGTCTCTCCTATCAGATTGCATCTCTTGAGAAGGATCTTGTTGATCTGAAGTCTCCATCTAACAGTGATGTGGCCCAACTGCTGGATTCTTATCAAGAACAGGTATGTGGCAAAAACTGACGTGACTTTTTAAAAAACTTTTACAACCTGAGTGTCTGCGGTTACACTGCACAGTGAAAAAGTAAAGTGAAGTGACATGTGGCCAAGTATGGTGACCCATACTCGGAATTAGTGCTCTGCATTTACCCATCCAAAGTGCACACAAACAGCAGTGAACACACACACCGTGAATACACCTGGAGCAGTGGGCAGCTATTTTTATGCTGCGGCGCCCGGGGAGGAGTTGGGGGTTCGGTGCCTTGCTCAAGGGCACCTCGTCGTGGTATTGAAGGTAGAGAGAGCGCTGTACATTCACTCCCCCCACCTACAATCCCTGCCGGTACGAGACTCGAACCCACAACCTTTGGGTTATGAGTCCGACTCTCTAACCATTAGGCCACGACTTCCCCCCGGCTTGTGTAAGGTGGGCTTGTGTAAGCTGACACCATCGCCACAGTATACAACACTGATGGATTTGCTTTCAGTGCATCTTTATATAGTTACAAATCTTACACAAACGTGGAAGATTTTCTCACTTAAAAGGAACATTTCACCAAAAAAAAAAGTCATTATTTACCCACCATGTGTTTTTCCAAACCTGTATGAATTTCCTTCCTCTGTGAAACACAAAAGAAAGTTAAAAAGTGTTGGTGTCCAAATGACATTGCCTCTCATTGACAAAACAATTAGAGAAAAAGTCATAACTTTCAAAATTTTGGGGGTCAGTTTTTTTTTATTATTATTAATACTTTTCTTCAGCACAGATGCATTAAAAATTGCAATAAAGACATCTATAAAAATTTCTACTTCAAAAAATCCCGAAAAAAAGATATCCTGGTTTCTTCCTTTCTTCTTCTTCTTCTTCAGAACATTTTAAGCAGCACAACTGTTTTCAGCATTGTTAATAAGAAATGTTTCCTGAGCACCAAATCAACATATAAGAATGATTTTTGAAAGATCATGTGACTGAAGACTGCAGAAATTGCTACTAAAAATTCAGCTTTGCCATCAACTAAATAAATCACATTTGAAAATATATTAAAAAGCCAGTTATTTTATTGTAGTAATATTTCACAATATTCACAATAACATTTACTGTATTGAAAAATCTACTTGATTTTGATGAGCAAAAAATACTTATTTTAAAAACAATGTTACAGACCCAAACTTTTGAACAATAGTGTATAACAATAATGTTATTATAATGTAATAATGTTATATACATATATACACAGTGGTGTGAAAAAGTGTTGGCCCCCTTCCTGATTTCTTATTTTTTTTGCATGTTTGTCACACTTTAATGTTTCAGATCATCAAACAAATTTAAATATTAGTAAAGATAACCAAGTGAAGACAACATGCAGTTTTTAAATGAAGTTTTTTAATTATTAAGGGAAAACAATCCAAAACTGCATGGCCCTGTGTGAAAAAGTGCTTGGGGTAATTTTGGTCGGCCGGCCACTACTGGGAAGGTTCTCCACTGTTCCATGTTTTTTGCCATTTGTGAATAATGGCTCTTGCTGTGGTTCGCTGGAGTCCCAAAGCTTTAGAAATGGTTTTATAACCTTTTCCAGACTGATAGATATCAATTACTTTCTTTCTCATTTATTTTTGAATTTCTTTGGATCTCTGCATGATATTTAGCTTTTGATGATCTTTTGGTCTACTTCACTTTGTCTGGCAGGTCCTATTTAAGAGATTTCTTTATTGCGAACAGGTGTGGCAGTAATCATGCCTGGGTGTGGCTAGAGAAATTGAACTCAGGTGGGCAAACACTTCTTCACACAGGGCCATTTAGTTTTGGATTTTGTTTTCCCTTAATAATACAAACCTTCATTTAAAAACTGCATGCTGTTTACACTTGTGTTATCTTTGACTAATATTAAAATTAGTTTGATGATCTAAATATTTTAAGTGTGACAAATATGCAAAAAAAAACTCGGAAGTGGGCCAACAGTTTTTTTTCCACACCAATGTATATATTTATATATAATATATATATCTATAGTATATATATATAATATATATATATTTGGTTTCACTTTATTTTAAGGTGTCCTTATTACAGTGTAATTACACATTAAGTACTGAGTAATTCTATTAATTAACTACATTACTTACGATAATGGGTGTGTTAGTGATTAGTTAATTAGGGCCCGAGCACCGATGGTGTGAGGACCCTATTTGGCATTGCTTCCGTTTCTTATTGCTTCGTTTCTTTTTCTTCTTCTTCTTCTCCAAAGTGAATCGCATTTTTGAGGGCCTAAACATTCTCCAAAACTCATGAAACTTTGCACACGCATCAGAACTGGCGAAAATTTACATCTGATATGGGTTTCAGAATTGGGCGTGGCAAAATGGCTCGATAGCGCCACCTATAATATTTCAACGAAGTGCCCCTCGAGCTACGTTTCACGTACATGTACGAAAATTGGTACACATGCGTAACACACCATTACCTACAAAAAAGTCTCTTGGTACAAAACCCAAAACCCAACAGGAAGTACGTTATTTTGAATTTTCTGTATGATTTTTGTGCAGTTTTTGCCATTTCCAGGCCTCGTACTTTGACGAACTCCTCCTACAGTTTTAATCGGATCATCTTCAAATTTGGTGAGGGTCATCATAAGGCCTTTGTGACGTTAAATTGCGAAGATTTTGAGTTTTCATCAAGGGGCGTGTCCCTGGCGGCCTGACAAAGTTTGATGTTTCGCCAAGAAACAGGAAGTTGCTGTAACTCAGGCAAGCAAGGTCCGATCTGCCCCAAACTTCACACGTTTGATAGGTGTTATGTCCTGAACAAATACCCATGCCCAAATTCAGTTATACTCATAGCGCCACCTGCTGGCAACAGGAAGTGACATGTTTAGCACTGTTATGGACTCCTAGGAACATATTAAAAAGTGTCAGCAAGTGTTAAATAGGCTAGCAACATGCTAGAAACATACTGAAACATGCTAGCAACACTTAGCTAAGTGCTAAAGCATGCTATTAATGCAGAGAAAGAGGAAGTTACTGTAACTCAGGCATGCAGTGTCCAATCTGCCCCAAACTTCACATATTTGATAGGTGTTATGTCCTGAACAAATACCCATGCCCAAATTCAGTTATACTCATAGCGCCACCTGCTGGCAACAGGAAGTGACATGCTTAACACTGTTATGGACTCCTAGGAACATATTAAAAAGCGTCAGCAAGTGTTAAATAGGCTGGCAACATGCTAGAAACATACTGAAACATGCTAGCAACACTTAGCTAAGTGCTAAAGCATGCTATTAATGCAGTGAAACAAGAAGTTTCTGTAACTCAGACATGCAATGTCCAATCTGCCCCAAATTTAACAAGTTTGATAAGAGTCCTGGCCTGAACACATCTACATGCAAAGATTCCGTTTTAGTCATAGCGCCACCTACTGTCAATAGGAAGTGACATGTTTTACACTGTGATGCACTATTAGCAACACAGTAAAATATGCCATTGTGTGCTAAACATTCTAGAAATGTGCTCATACATGCTAGCAACACTTAGCTAAGTGCTAAAGCATGCTATTAACACAATCAAACAGGAAGTTGTTGTAACTCTTGCATACAATGTCTAATCTGACTCAAACTTCACATGTTTTATGAGAGTCCTGGCCTTAACACATCTTAAGGCCAATATTCCAATTATAATCATACCGCCACCTGATGGAAACAGGAAATGGCTTGTTTTACATTAACTTAAACATGCAATGTCTGATCTGCTCTAAACTTCAAATGTTTGATAAGAGTCCTGTCCTGAAAACATTTACATGCCAATATTAAGTTATAATCATATCGCCACCTACTGGCAACAGAAAATTACTTGTTTTACACTAACTTAAACATGCAATGTCCGATCTGCCCCCCCAAACTTCACATGTTTGATAAGAGTCCTGGCCAGAACACATCTTAAGGCCAATATTCAATAATAATCATAGCGCCACCTGCTGGCAACAGGAAATGGCTTGATTTACACAAACTTTAACATGCAATGTCCGATCTGCAACAAACTTCACATATTTGGAAAGAATCATGGCCTGAAGACATCTACATGGTCAAGTTCTGTAATAATCATAGTGCCACCTGTTGGCAATAGGACACATCATGCTTTTCACTAACTCAAACATACCCTGTTCAATCTGCACCAGACTTCACATGTTTAATAAAAGTGCTGGCCTGAAGACACCTACATGCCAACATCCAGTTATAATCGTAGCACCACCAGCTGGCAGCAGGAAGTCTGGCACATATGAATGACTTTGACATATTCCTCCTATATTTACCACTTATCGCATATTTCCCACTGTTTGCTGTTTTCCTAAAGCAACCGGGTGGCGGTGAGCCCGGGTGCGCGGGCCCGTTCATCGCTGCTTGCAGCTTTAATTGTTATTATAATAGCAAGTACATGTAATATGTGTGAAAGGACACCTTAAAATAAAGTGTTACGAAAAATTTAATAATATATAATAGGCCTGTGTGACATTGAAGAAAAATCTGATATGCGATAACTCATTCAATAATGCGATATTCGATATGCGATACGATAATGCTTAAAGTGCCACATGCTCAGATGAAACAGTTTTACTCAACTGTTGCTGAGTCAGTTCTGTGAACTTCTATAACTATCTTGTGTCATATATATATGGTTATTTGTATGTATGTATCAAGAGCTCCTGTAAGACCATAACAAATTTCTTGTGTTTGCGCACACTTAAGTGGTAAAAAAAAGCTCATTCTGATTCTAATAAGAAAACACCCTTACAGCAACTTCTGAAAGTGAACGGTATGTGTTTTACTCGAGCATTACATAAAAATGTAATTTTAACATTAGTGTAATCATTTTAACATGAGTTTGGGAACTGAATAATAAAAAGGAAAAATAAAACACTGCTTAGTATTTCCTCTTTGAATTCAATTTGCACTGATTCTTATTTAAGCTACAAAAGTTATTTAGTTAAGAGCAGTGAGTGATTCTCTCTTTTCTTTGTTCAGGCCCCAAATATTTGCATCTGTAGCAATATCATATTGTGATATACAGTTTGCATATTGCGATCATTTCATATATTGCCAGCCTAAAATAATACTTATACTTATTTATACTATTACTTATTATTAATAATAATAATTTATTATTATTATTGTTATTGTTATTACTATTATTATATAGTTTAGAAAAATGTGACACGAACCTATGGACCCTGGTTTCAGCGAGCTATAATGAACATGAAGTTCGTTTCAGTGAGAGTATTCCCAAGACCGTCCAAATGCTCAAAGTCCTCTCCTGTGTTTTACTATATTCATTATACTCATTATGACTTTATGATCATTATGACTATGGTATGGGTTTATGGCCGTTGGTGCTTAATGCTGTGAAGTTGTGTGTGCTGAACAGGAGTGTCTAAGTAAAGATTATTGTGACTCTACAGTCTTTACGTCACAAAGGTTTCCAGAAATCCTTGGGAAGGAGGGACTGATAAAACGTGGCTTTCATGCTTTGGACAAACTGCTTTCACAGACCCTTCCCAGACCTCTTTTGAGCATTTATTTTATTTTATTCTCTTTTAATATCAACAAGTCTTGATATTAGCCTAATTTAAAATTGAAAAAAAAAACGGAATTATTTAGAGGTAGTCTTTGCATTATGATATGGCACTAATGATGTTATTTATGTCTGGCAATGATCCTGCTTCAAAGAGAGTTTTATCTACAGCAGCTGTCACTAGACCATACACATATCAGCTTTGTTCATCAAGGTTGCACTTTAAAGCCTGTAGTAGGGCTGCACGATTAATCAAATGCGAGTTTGCTAGTAAATGCACATGCACATTTTGTTAGTAAAGCCAGTTCTGTAATCAGCAGGAAATCATCATCACGTGCTTTCAGATGGAGCAGAATTTACTACACATAGCCGTAGTTCACTGACAAGTTACGAAAAAAAAATCGCAGACGATTTCTTTGAAATCGAAGAAATTGGCACGGCACCCCAAATCATCACTGACTTTCGTAAACTTCACACTGGACTTCAAGCAGCTTGGATTCTATGCCTCTCCAGTCTTCCTCCAGACTCCAGACCTTGATTTCCAAATGAAATGCAAAATTTACATTTATCTGAAAAGATAAATGTAAATTGGACTTTGGACCACTGAGCAACAGTCCTGTTCTTTTTCTCCTTAGCCCAGGTAAGATGCTTCTGACATTGTTTCTGTTTCAGAAGTGGCTTGGTAGCCCTTTTCTTGAAGGCGTCTGAGCGTGATAACTCTTGATGCACTGACTGCAGCTTCAGTCCACTCCTTGTGAAGTTCTCCTAAGTGTTTTAAATGGCTTTGTTTGATAGTATTCTCAAGCTTACGGTCATCCCTGTTGTTTGTGCACCTTTTCCTACCCATTTTCTTCCTTCCAGTCAACTTGGTATTTAGTATGCTTTGATACAGCACTCTGTGAACAGCCACCCCATTCAGTAATGACCTTCTGTGACTTACCCTCGTGGAGGGTGTCAATGAGTGTCTTCTGGACCATAGCCAAGTCAGCAGTCTTCCCCATTATTGTAGTTTCAAAGAACAAGAGATACCCGGAATTTATACTGTAGGGATGGTCATTTAATGAACCTCAAATGTAAATATTCTAATATTTTGAGATACTGGATTTTTGACTTTCATGAGCTGTAAGCTCTAATCATCAAAATTAAAACAGAGAAAAACTTTTGAAATGTTTTACTTTACATGTAATAAATCTAGAATATATGAAAGTTTCACTTTTTGAAATAAGTAAAAAAAAATAATAGCTTTTTCACGATATTCTAATTCTTTGAGATGCACCGGTATATATATATATATAAACACACACACACACACACACACACAGACACTACCAGACAAAAGTTTTGAATGTTTTCGGAAGATGGTTCTTACACTTATTCTTCAGCTTCAGACACGGCCATGGTGTCTGACAGGACAAAAATGGCCTCACACATACTCACACACAGACAGCTGAGGATTGTAGCTGTCTGGGTTGAAATATAGCCCTGTATATGTGCTTCAGCTGGTGTTTAAACACAGACTGCTGTTATGTCTCCTCAGAGCAGTCTGGATGCTGAGAAACCTTTCGTACTGCAAGAACAGACAGAGGCCATTGACAGGTAAACCTAAACGCTCTTCTCTGCTTGCTTTATTGTCATATGCCTAACACAGAATAGAATGAATCTAAAGCTCTCCCTTGAAATGGAAAACTAACCTTTGGTTAGGTGTTAGATTTTAAGTATAATTTTCAGTCTTATATTGCTTTTGAAATGGCCATGTATGGTTATTAGTGATGATTGCTGAAGTCAATTCCTTCACATAGACCTGTCCCCCTTCGTTACTGTTGCTACGTCTGACAAGCCATGTCGCTCTCACGCCACACATCATGATACATCCATGATACAAAACACATCGTGGAGCAAAGAGGAAACTGACAATGCGCCGACAGATAAGAAAGAGCAGATTACTTCATATGAGACCCTGGACTACAAAACCAGCCATAAGGGTAAATTTTTTGAAAGTCAATTTGTACATCTGAAAGCTGAATAAATAAGCTTTACATTAATGTATGGTTGTTAGGATAGGACGATATTTGACCGAGATACAGCTATTTGAAAATCTGGAATCTGAGGGTGCAAAAAAATCAAAATACTGAGAAAATCGCCTTTAAAGTTGTCCAAATTAAGTTCTTATCAATGCATATTACTAATCAATAATTAAGTTTTGATATATTTATGGTAGGAAATAAAATATTACAAAATATCTTCATGGAACATGATTTTTGGCATAAAAGAAAAATTTATCATTTTGACCATACAATGTTTTTTTGGCTATTGCTAAAAATATACCCAAGCGAGTTAAGACTGGTTTTGTGGTCCAGGGTCACATATATGAAACAAAGTAGCAGCTTTCAAATTGTTATTTTTTTAAAGAAATTCAAACAATAAATGCTGTTTTGTGGCTCTTTTATGTGTCATTACAGATCGCTTTAGCGCCTCAGTTCAAGCAGCACGTGAATCGATCATCTCTTCCTCTTTACTAGTTATAACATGAAATAAGCATCAAAAGGTATCTTGTTTTCGACAGCGGAAAGACATCATTACACACTATTTTTCAAGTTCAGGGGCCTGATGTATAAACGTTGCGTACGCACAAAATGGGCATGGAAATGTGCGTACGCAATTTTCCACGCACATATCGGGATTTATAAAAAATAAACTAAGCGTAAATATGTGCGCACCGTACGGACACTCTAGACCAGGGGTAGGCAAGTTCGGTCCTATAGACTCCAGTCCTGGAGAGTTCAGCTCCAACCCTGAAAAAAAACCTACCTGCCTATAGCCTTAGTAATCCTGAAGACATTGATTAGCTTGTTCAGGTGTGTTTTGATTAGGGTTGGAGCTGAACTCTACAGTACTGCGGCTTCGTCCATCCGAACTCGCTTACCCCTGCTCTAGACCATGCGTACGCACTATTTTACTGGAGTGAGCGAAATAAGGAAGCAAACAGAATTATTTTAAAGTTTGTTTTACATTTGACATACACATTTAGATTAGATATGACACTCTTAATAATGAAGTTAAGCACTGAAATTTCATGAAATTATTATCTAGAAATTACAAAATTTTTATATGAATTTAAACAGAAATATTTGTAGTGTATGTGCTGCTTTCAAACCATTTTCCTGTGGTATGCGATTTAATCTTTTAATCACAGTGAGAATTGCTTGGTGCATGACAATTCTGCTTTAAATTGTGTTCTAAGTAGCAAAACTCATGTTCTGAGAAAATACTTTTGCGTGAATAATGATCACTGATGTGAACTTGATTCATCTGATGGCTTTGGGACATAGACGGTAACGACAGACATAAGGATGCACTCGTTGATCAAACAGTCCATTAGCTGTAAGATATGCACGTTTTATTTTCAAAATGCTTTGTTATTGACGCAGTGAGTCAGGCAGTTATTTACACTGCAAAAAAATAAGGCCTATCTCCATTCAAATATAGGCTAACATTCTAAAATATATGTTTACTTTATAGGCAAAATTGCATAAATTTGAATAGCAATGTGATGTCTCAAAAAGCATTTATAGTACATATCTCATATTTTCCTAACGTATTGTACCCTTACCTGCGTTAAACATGGTGTCACGTGGATGGAATATGCATGGAAATGATATGCAGATTACATTATACATATTTAACCTAGGCGTTGTAAGCTCCATATATGGCTATTTCGGGGAGGAGACGGGGTGGAGATGGATGTACGCACAATCTTCCGCTGACTGGATATTACAAAGGGAATTTTTCGCAGGTTCTGGCGTACGCATGGCTTTATAAATCTGAAAACTTTTGTACATACGCAAAATCTAGCTTTTGTGCGTACGCACACATTTAGGATGAAATCTACATAAAGTTTTATACATGAGGCCCCAGGTCCACTGATGTTTGTTTGCTGGACAAAAATGGATTCAGCGTTATGATTGTTCAGATCGCCTGACAATCAAACTCCCTGCAAAAGGACAATTGACACCTTTTTGAAGAACAAGAATTTATGTGCTTTAAAACATTCATTACACTTGCCCTATAGACTTCCAGTGTAAGTGCACTACATGTTTTTCTTCTGTTTTAACAACTGTGTCAAAATGATCAAACATTTATAATTAAGCATCAGTGTGAATATTTTTATACTTTATTTTTTATTATTATTTGGTTCACCATTGCATTTCAATTCTTTCTCATGAGATTCTGGAACAACCCACAATAATTCATAATCAGAATTGTAGGTTAACTGCTGATAATTCAGTTTACTGAAAAAGCATACAGAGGACAAAACTTAATGATAAACAAAATATCTCTGGGGGGCATTAAATGCCTATACTGTCAATTTGTTTTTGTGTACACTACCTTTTTTCATCGCTCGATCCTTCAGAAATCATTCTAAAATACCGATTTGATGATTATTAAACATTTTTATCATTAACAATTGTACTGCTTAATATTTTTGTGAAATCCATGACACTGCTATTCAGCAAGAGCGCATTAAATTGATAAAATATGACCAAGTAATACTTCTTTGCTACTTCACAAGTGATGTTTTTATTAAATAGTCCTTGATGAATAGAGTTCAAAAGAACAGCATTTATTTGAAATAGAAACATTTTGTATCATTATAAATGTCTTTAACATTACTTTTGACATTGAACTGAACTGAGCTGGATGATGACATCACTGAATTCAACGATGAACTGCCTTTAACTGAACATGTGTTTACTATTATCATTTTGCATTATTGACACAATATTTTCCTAATTAACGCTGTACAGTTGCTTTGACACAATCTGTATTGTTAAAAGAGCTATATAAATAAAGGTGACTTGACTTAACTTTTGATCAATTTAATGCATCCTTGATAAACAATACATTTTAATTTCCTTCCAAAAAAAAAACTGTGATGACCACAAACTTTTGAATGGTAGTGTATGCTTTTAGCTATATCTCCCAGCCACAGTATAAATCAGCATTGTATTTAACAAGTATTATTTAAGTATGAATGGCAGTGGCACAATAATTGTGTATTTGCATACTGTGACGTGACAGTGTGGAAACTGCGACTCTAAATCATCTGCAGGAGCAGTGTTGGCCTAATATGAGTAGACTTCACACTTTTGAAACCGATTAGTTACACTTCTGGCTTTATGTCTGTTTCACTGGATAAGCTTTAGACACCAGCCTTCAGGTGCTGGTAAAACTTGGAAGCTTCCAGCAATTTATGGCACTCTGAAAGGCCCATAATTCCATGTGCAGGGAAAAGTTGGAAAAAGTTGGGTTTGTTGATCAAAGACCTGAAATGATCAGTTTGATAAACATTGGACATGCTCCAAAACTCAGATTCCACCATGACCAGAGCATGTGCGATGTTGTCTTTATGTCTTCCCTTCCGGGTGTTTGAGCGTTTAGTGGAACAAACTGCCGTGAGCCTATACACCCCTTGTTTACCTGTTTTTGTGGCGTTTGACTCTGCATTGCATATGAGCCTTACATAACGCCAGTTGATGCTGCACTAATTTGCTGTCCCAGGATTAAATCTGATGACTAATTTGGCTTGACTGCTTGAGCATGATGCAGAAAAACTTCCACAGATGGGGTTTGCATACGTGTTTGTGTTTGCAGGACTGGCCCTGTAATTTTTGTTATTGTTCTATTGTTTCAGGCTCTTTTCAGCTGGAAGTGTGGAGGAGATCATGGAAAACCTTAAGAAAGATGGCTCTGCTTTTGCTCTCAAACAGACTGAGGTGCGTCCAGGGATAGTGATTAAACATATTTAAAAAAATAAATTGACCCAAAAGCGAAAATTGTTGTGATTAAAAATTTCAGTCTTGTCCTCACACAAAGCTGTTTAGATATTTCTGTTGTTTTTATCACTTTGAAATTTTACAACCCTAGTCCTCATTCACTTTCATTATATTGAAAAGAATATGACCTTAATGGCCCTTTTGTGTACTACAAATTTTTTTTTACAGGTTTGGGACAATATGAGGTGAATAAATTATGACAGTATTTTTATATTTCACTTTTTGGATGAATTATTCCATTAATTAGCAGAGCAAGTTAACATGTAGGGAAACTCCAAATTCACATGGTAATTTTTCCTAATAATGTCACTGCGAGACGTGGAAAAAAGTTTGCAGGTGCCAAAAGTCAATTAAACAGTCTTGAAGTTCAAAAAACAAAAAAGAAACAACAAAAAACAATCCAGGCACAGAGCAGCCAGGAACAGATCCAATAGTGCCTCCTGGACGATGAATTCCAAAGGGAAGATCCATCAAAGCAAGACCGTGACAAACTGACAGAGAGGCGGGGAGCTGGTGGCACACTGGCGGGGAGGCAAAGAAGAGCTGAGACAGAGGAAACAGCGATCGGAGATCGCGAACGTGGGTAGAGCTGGAGGAGGTTAAACGCTGCCTGGAAGCAGGAGGGAGAGGGAAAAAACTAAAACTAAAAGATGAAAACAAAACTGGCAAGGTATCAGCACAGCCAAAAACTCGAGACAAGACGGGGTCGGAGCAAAGATTGCACAGAGCACAAAACAACGAGCTGACACAAGACGGCATACATAAGGAGGCTAAATAGGGAAGGAGTGATTAACATAATGCAGAGCAGGTGATGGCGGGGACCAATAATAAGATAATTCATGGAACAACAAGAGGGCAGGGACGGACACCACGATGACACAGAAGCACATGGTAAGTGTAAACACAACAACACACAACCGAAATAAGGGAAGAACAGACAGATCAGCCCGGGGGTGTGACATTACTCCCCTCCCCAGGAGTGTCCCCTGGCACTCCAGGGAAGGACCTTCCACACTGCCGGTAGAAGTCCTCGATCAGCGACCGATCCAGAATATCCCGAGCCGGGACCCAACTCCACCTCCTCCGGACCGTATCTCTCCCAGTCCACAAGATACTGAAATCCCCGACCTCAACGTCTGACATCCAGCAACCTTCTTACAGTGAAGGCTGGGGAACCATCCACTAGATGGGGAGGGGAAGGGGTAGGGGCAGAAGCAGATGAGTTAAGGCGAGAATGAAACACAGGCTTAACCCGAGAAACGTGAAAGACTAGGTGTACCCGACCAAGTGTGGAAGGTAATTTGAGCTTTACCACCACTGGACTCAACACTTTGGTGATCTGATATGGCCCCATGAACCTGGGGGCTAACTTGCGAGAGGCCTCCCGGAGAGGAAGGTCCTTGGTTGACAGCCATACTCTCTGACCACATACGTAGCGAGGAGCAGGAATTCGGTGACGGTCAGCCGCTGCTTTAGTTCGTTTGAAAACCAGAGCCAAGGCTTCCTCAGCCTTCTTCCAGGTGCGGCGACACCGGCAGACAAAGGCTAAGGCCGACAGAACAGCAGCATCGGGCGTCTGTGAGGGGAACATAGGAGGTTGAAAACCAATGGAGCATTGAAATGGGGACATACCTGTGGCAGCCACTGGCAAGGAGTTGTGGGCATACACAATCCAGGATAACTGTTGGCTCCAAGAACTCAGATTATGGGACGTCAGGCAGCGGACAACTTGTTCCAGGTCCTGGTTTGCCCACTCAGACTGTCCATTGATCTGAGGGTGAAAACCTGACGACAGACTCATAGAGGCCCCGATCTGCCAGACAGAACTCTTTCCAGAACCGGGAAACAAACTTTGGCCCCCTATCGGAGACCACATCCACTGGAAGGCCATGAATCCGGAAGATGTGATCAACCACCACTTGAGCAGTCTCCTTGGCTGAAGGCAATTTGGGAAGGGGGATGAAATGGGCTGCCTTAGAGAAGTGGGTCCACCATCATCAATACTACAGTGTTACCCCTCGATGGCGGAAGACCAGTGACAAAGTCAAGGGCTATGTGTGACCAGAGGCGGGAGGGGATGGGCAAAGGGTGAAGCAGACCAACAGGAGGCTGATTAGATCTCTTGTTCTGGGCGCAAACCGAGCAGCCAAACACAAACTGCCTGACATCCTGGACCATGGATGGCCACCAGAATCGCTGGTGGATGGTGGCCAGTGATCTCCGAACCCCTGGATGACAGACTGACTTAGATGAATGCCCCCACTGGAGGACTTCAGGGCACAACACAGCCGGCACAAAAAGTCTACCCTCTGGGCACCCTCTTGGCACCTCTCTCTCTCGTATGGCCTCCAGTACTCTCCTCTCCACATCCCAGGAGAGGGACCCCACCACAATTTCTTTAGGGATAATGGTTTTAACCGATGCCCCAATCCTCCCCGTATCCCTGAAAAGACGGGAGAGGGCATCGGGTTTTACATTTTTGGAGCCTGGACGATACGAGAGAGAGAAGTTGAACCAGCCAAAGAAGAGTGCCCATCGGGCTTGGCGTGAACTCAACATCTTGGCCGAACGGATATATTCCAAATTCTTATGGTCCATCCAGACCAAGAAGGGCTGTGCTGACCCCTCCAACCAGTGACACCACTCACCCAAGGCCACCCTGACTGCCAACAGCTCCCGATTCCCTACGTCATAATTCCGTTCTGCTGGGCTCAGGCGGTGAGAGTAGTAGGCACAGGGATGTACCTTCCCATCTCTAGGGGACTGCTGAGAAAGGACCGCACCTACTCCAATCTCGGAAGCATCCACCTCCACAATAAACTGACTATCAGGGTCTGAAAACGAAAAAGCAGGAGCAGAAATGAATCAGGACTTGAGGTCATCAAAGGCCCCCTGAGCTTTCGAATTCCACCTAAACGGTACCTTAGTAGAGGTAAGAGCTGTCAAGGGCTGTCAAGGTCAACCTGACTAAAGTTTCGGATGAAGCGCCGGTAGAAGTTGGCAAATCCCAGAAACCGCTGCAGAGCCTTGCGTGAGTCTGGAGGTGGCCTCTCGGCTACGGCCCTTACCTTAGTGGGATCTGCTTTGATTCCCTCCGCTGAAATGATATAGCCCAGGAATGGAACTGACTTGGAGTGGAAAACGCACTTCTCCACTTTAACATACAGCTGGTTCTCCAGCAGCCATTGTAGCACCTGACGTACGTGTTGAGTGTGTACCTCAACAAAGAAGAATCCTGCACCAGCTGGAGATGAGGAGGGATGGACGAGACCAGCATCTAGGGACTCTTGAATATATTTGTCCATAGCCTCTCTTTCTGGACCAGACGGAATATAAGTAACCCTTGGGCGGAGAAGGTGCCTGGGAGGAGGTTGATGACACAATCATACTACCGGTGAGGAGGCAGGGACATGGCCCGGAACTTGCTGAAAACCTGCCGAAGATCACGGTACTCCTCCGGAAACCCTGGGCAGATCAGCCTCCTCCACCTGCACAACAGGAAACACAGCGCCAAGAAAAGAGGCAGAACCCAAACAAGACTTAAAACAAGACTGTTTCCAAGACAAAACTGAATTTCTGGCCCAATCCACGTGAGGACCATGCTGCACCAACCACAGGTGCCCTAGAACCACTGGGGCACTCAGGGAATCTAGAAGGTACAGCTCGGTTATCTCATGGTGATTGCCAGAGACAATAAGACTTACAGGGGGGGGTGAGGTGAGTGATGGTGGTGATAGGAGAATCATCAAGAGGCCGAACAGAGATAGTAGAAGTAGAGAGGGGGATGGCAGGGATTCCGCACTTCTCAGCCAGGCCGGTGTCCATGAAATTACCACCAGCCCCCGAATCCACCAGGGCCGAACAGGAGTGACTGGAACCTCCAAACTGAACACTCAGAGGAAGAAGGGTGTGGGAAGAGTGGGGGAAATTAAGGGGAGATGCGCCCACCAGGATCCCCCTGGCTACTGATGAGCCCTGCCTTTTAGCAGGCATTTGCTGACAAAGTGTCCGGCCTTCCCACAGTAGAAGCATAAGCCCCGGGTGAGTCTCTCTTGTTTCTGCTGAGAAGTGAGACACAGGCGTCCCACCTGCATAGGTTCAGGGTCAGCAGAAGAAGGCGGAGGCAAGACAGAGATGTAGTCACTGGTCATTTCTCCCATCCTCCAAGAGGTACGAGCAGTCGATCGTTGGCGACGAAGGTGAAGGCGACTCTCCACATGGAGGGCCAAGTCAACAAGATCATCAAAGCCGTGTGGAAGCTCATAGGAAGCAATCTCATCTTGGATCTCCTCATCCAGTCCAGCACGGAATACAGCTCTACAAGACCCCTCATTCCAGTCACAGGCCGCTGTTAAGTTCTTGAACTCAATGGCGAACTCAGTCACTGAACTCAGCCTCATCACCCCGAGCAGAACGATCAAATAACTTGACCATCTCCTGCCGAAAGTCCTCAAAAGAAGCACAAAAGGGAGCCCAGGCCTCCCACACAGACGTTCCCCAGTCACGGGCCCTGCCTGTTAGGAGGGTTAAAACATAAGCCACTTTAGTCTCCTCCTGGGCGTACCGGCGAGGCTGAAGAGCAATGACCAGGGAGCACTGAGACAGGAAGGCTCTGTAGGAGTTGGGGTTCCCATCATAGGGAGGTGGGTTGTTAGCATGAGGCTCAGGGTCATGACGGAGAGAGGAAAAGCCAGCGGTGTCCTCTGTTCTATTAGCTGAAGTCTCACTGCGAAGTTCATGGAGCTGGGCAGTCAGATCAGACAACTGAGCATTTAGGAACTCGACCTCCCGGGATGTGGATGTTAGCTGGGAGGCATGCTGGCCCAAGAGAATGCCCTGCTGGGTAACTGCTGAGCTGGAGGAGGTTAAACGCTGCCTGGAAGCAGGAGGGAGAGGGAAAAAACAAAAACTAAAAGATGAAAACAAAACTGGCAAGGTATCTGCACAGCCAAAAACTCGAGACAAAACAGGGTCGGAGCAAAGATTGCACAGAGCACAAAACAACGATCTGACACAAGACAGCACACATGAGGAGACTAAATAGGGAAGGAGTGATTAACATAATGCAGAGCAGGTGATGGCGGGGACCAATAAACAAAAAAAACAAAAACGAATAATATAATTAATGGAACAACAAGAGGACGGGGACGGACACCACGATGACACAGAAGCACATGGTAAGTGTAAACACAACCGAAATAAGGGAAGAACAGACAGATCAGTATTATTTATTTATTTAGGAAATAAATTAATACTTTTATTCAGCAGGGATATGTTAAATTAATAGTGATAGAAAAGATTTATATGAAATATTTCTATTGTGAATAAATTACGTTTCTTTTTAACTTTTTATTCATCAAAAAATCCTAAAAAAAAATGTAGCAAGTGCCCACAAAAATATTAAGCAGCACAGCATTGATAATAAATAAACATATTAGAATGATTTTTGAAGAATCATGTGAAACTGAAGACTAGTAATGGCTGATGAAATTTCAGCTTTGCCACCACAAGAATTAATTATTTTTTAAAGTATATTCAAATAGAAACCCCTTATTTTAAATTGTAATATTATATCACAATATTACTGTTTTTACTGTATTTATTTGTTTAAATAAATGCAGCCTTAATGAGTACAAGAGACTTTAAAAAAAACATTAAAAAACTTTTTGATCCCCAACTTTTGAATGGTATAGTGTAAACGCAAATCAAATTAATATCAAGCAGCTAGTATTTTAAATATCATTTTGCTTTGGTTATATAAAAAAGTAAGATTATATCTTATATTTTGTCCCTGCGTTAAGGCGAGCTGTTTATTCATTCTAACTCCCAAGTGCAAGTGATGTTTTTATGAACCCCATAAAATGACATGGCAGTAGAGAAGGTCGTAGCAAGGTTTGGTTTATTGTTCTTCATACAGGAGTGTGTTTCCATGTCCTGTTCCTGCAGCTGGGTAAAGCGTGTGATGGTTTCTGGGATATTTGGCGAGATAAACAGAATGAGCGCATATGGCTTCTCATTTGAGGTCTGCATGCTCTCTGCTGCATGCAAACCCTCTCTTCTATTGCATAATGGGCCCTGAATCATATTATACCTCATTAGTATTTCAAAGCCATTCTGTTTTTCCTCCCATAGCGCTACTTTGCCATGCATCACTTTGTTTAGAGTGAGCTGTAGAAAGGAAATTGATGTTTGACATAGTGACGTTTTATTGTTGAATATTTACAGTTGCTGTTGCTCAGTGTGTGTGTGGTTATTATTTTTTGAGTGAAATTCTGTTTCCTGCTTTTGTCCTTTCGTGACCTAAACAAAGTTACAATATAAATAATCACAATACCTCATTATACTGTATTATACAAAGTGACAGTGATGTAAACAGAACATGCCGTTTGAATTGAATGTGAGGTTTTATGACCAAACAGGTCATGTAAGGTTCTCTCTAAACACAAGGCTGTTTATGGACTGGTCCTCTGCTTATGTGGGGCCTCTTTTATCAACAGTACACTTGGCTATTACCCTTGTGTAACCTCCCTGTTCGTACATTTTGGTCATGTGTGGACAGTTTTTAATGTCTTCTCACATTATTTTATTTTATGTTTTGTTTTTAATTGATTGATTGATTGATTGGGAGATAGTCAACAGTTCACAGAAAAATTTAAAATGAAGACTTTGTTCACCCAAAACAACACATTTCTACAGTTTCTGTTAATTTTTGTGAAAAATTCAGCAAAAATCTAGGGGTCTTTCAAGGTCATTGATCAAATCTAAAACTAAAACTAAAAATTTTAAATGAATCTAAAATCATAACTTTAGCTGCTAGACAGTTAATCTGACAGTTAATCTGTCTATTTCAGATTAACTTCTTTTCTTTTTTTAAACTTAAATTGCATTTTTCAATCCATTTTCATTACTGCCACACAAATTGATATGATCTCTGTTGGCTTTCATGTTGTAAAATAAAAAGATTATACTTTGTTGATACAGTCAGATATTTAAATTGCTTTTATTGTCATTATTAAATTTGGGTTTTTGTATTGGATTTTACAGACTCTGTCCAAAATGTCCCCAACCTCTCTGAAGTTAGCTTTCCGGCAGATTCAGGAAGGAGCGAGAATGAGTTTGCAGGAGGTTTTGGTGATGGAGTATAGACTCAGTCAGGCCTGTATGGTATGTAATGCAATTATCTGTAAATGCAGTGCTTTATCATTTCATTACCCAAATCAAATCAACTTAAAGCTGTGTTGGCACATTTTTCACATACCAGTTATTAATTTATGGGAAATATTTGTGTAATTTGTTTCATGAGTTTTTACTCTTGCTTTGCAGAGAGGCCACGATTTTTATGAGGGAGTCAGAGCAGGTAAGATGCACATTTTCTTCGAAACATTCACATATTAGTTCCTATTGATAAACTGTATATACTGTATAAGATGTATCAAATTAGATGTTGGTGTTAAAGAGTTGGTGAATATGTAACCTTATATGTAACCTTGAAGAGTAATTTTCTCTCGGTCTCATTTAAATTCAAAGACATTCAAAATTGTGTAATTTAAAGCAATTTAGGAAGTATAGTGTTCTGCTGCAATAATCCATAAAATGAAGTTTGTAATTTATTAAATTTAACATTTACACGTTACATACACATTTCTATAAAATTTGAGAATTGATCTAATATATCTGGAAATATCCCATATGATGTGTCTATGATAGTATGTTTATGGTTACTTCATATTTTTGTTAAAACAACATTGGAGATTAGTTGTTTCTTTGAATTACGTTTCATTTTAAATTCAGATTACAACTCCACATCCTGTTTACTTCCTTAGTTCAATTCAAATTCAGGAACTCAATTGAAAATTTCATTATTAGTCATTATCTTTAAAATTATCATTATTAGGCATTATCATTAAAATTCTGTATGAATGCATATGGGGGAAAAAATATGTGAGTAAAGGTTAAATTACATGTCTGTACATTGTTGATGTTAAGATTGATATAATGTCTGTTATTAGTAATTAGTAATGTCTGTAATTAGTCTGTTATTATAAAGGTTATTTATAGGGTTTTACCTCAAATTAATGTGCTTCTGCACTCATGCAGTTTTCTTAGCCAGGTCCACTCACCTAACCATTTTTTTCCCAGAACAACCTCAGAGAAAAGTCAGTGCATAACTGACAGATTTTTCCCCTCTCTACTTGCAGTGCTAATCGATAAAGACCAGAGTCCAAAGTGGAAACCTTCTACCCTGTCTGGGGTCTCAGAGCAGGCTATAGAAGAATGTTTCAGCTCTCTGGGTGAAAGAGATCTCAAACTATAGAAACTCCCCACAAGAATCCTGTAAGTTGCTTTCACAAGCCTCTGAAATTTATCAAAGAAATCTGCATTGTAATTTCTGTCAGCATAGCTGACGAATGCAAAAATAATCCTGCTTACAGCTAAAGCAAACGTTCCTCTGAGACTTCTACACAGATCCACTGATCCTTGTGATGAAATGAACAATGCTAGTTTCTTAAGGAAATTCAGAGGTTTGGGGTGTTTTCTTTGTGCCATTCCACTGGGAAATGGCATTTAGAGTAAGCTAACAATTGAGAGCAGTCTTTCCCACAAAATTAAAATCAAAGAGATTCTACAGATATTGGTTTTGGGTTCTGCAGGAAAAAAATAACTGGAAACAGGATAAAATTACATTTTTTACAAGTTGAGAAAATAATGACAGAATTTCTGTTTTTGGGTGAACTATAGGACAGTACAAATTTACAGCACTCCTGTCAGGGTGAATTTTGTGCCGAGAAGCATATTTTGCATACTTACATACCCTGGCCACGATGGTGGGATTAAAGTATTGTCATGTGATGGATAATATGACTGTTTACTACACAAGCAGTTCCACTGGCCTAGACTAGGGAGTATCAAGCCGTTGACAGAATAAATCGGAATGATTTTGAGACAACTGTGATGCCTTGAATTCAAATTATTTTCTTCTTCTCTTCTTTGCTCATATAACTATGTGGGTGTTCATAAAAGGTGTGTGACATATTTGTGCTAAGCAAAACATAAAATTATTGTATTGTATCTCTGTTTTTGATTTTGATAGTAGATATGGCATAAGATTTCAATGTGCCCACATTGCATCAAAATAAAAACAACAGTGTAAAATATCTTCTGTATTCATTGTGAAGTATTCCAAATTGACTGCCAGACTCAATAGCATGGCAGCGACCAGTTAATCTACTTATTAGTGGTGTTTGTTCAAGCATTGCTCATACTGAGGGTTAGGGATTTAAACAAGCAAGTAGTAAAAGTCTGGCGCTCGAGTTGTTCCACATTGTGCTACAGTATGGACATGAATGATACCTCAAATTATGACATATTGCGGAGAGGACTGCTAATACTTTTTGAAGGAATCAGCTTCATGATTTTCACTTGGTGGATAATAAAACAACATTAAAGTTCCCACAGACTTGCATTGAAGGAGCTCATTTTAAAGAGTGGCAAGCCCCCGAGGCATCCTAGGTGTATATGACTTGCTTCTTTCAGACGAATCCAGCAGAAGTTATATTAAAAATTGTCTTTGATCTTTCAAGCTCTATCATTGCAGTCAGCGGGTGTTGCATTGCTTCAGTCCAAAAGAAGTTAAATAAAAAGCATCCATGAATAAAAAAAAGTGTCTCACACAGCTCCGGGAGGTGAACTAAGGCCTCCGGTAGCGAATCGATGCGTTTTTGTAAGAAAAATATCCATATTCAAAACGTAATAATCACTTTAATCTAGCTTGCGCCAGCAGTTGTACACAGAAGCTGGATGGGCACTATTTATTTAACTTATTTTGGACTGATGAACTGCAACACCCACAGACTGCCATTAAACAGCTTAGACGATCAAAGACAATTTTTTATATAACTACGACTAGATTCGTCTGAAAGAAGAAAGTCATTGTACACAGGAGCCTCAGGGTGAAGTTTGTTTAAACGCAGCCTAAGTTACATTTCTTGGGTTGAATACCCTTAACGTCTCCGGTTCTAGGTGTGTGATAAATTAACACAGTGAAGAAGAAATTAAGGCAACCCGCTGAGGTTATCGACCAAAGGCCATGGTTTAATTTATTGACCAGTAGCTGTTGTTCCCTTTTCTTAGTGTTACAGACAAGAGGATTGCCACAGATTACAGGGTAATCAGTCGGCTGGAAATATACACTGAAACATGAATTACAAACAATTTTGATCAGAATCATAGCACCTCCTCAAACATGGATGTGAGATGGATGGAGACCTAGGAGAAATCAGTTACAGTACAGTTGGTACAAAATGTGGTCTCTGACTGCGTTTATTATATAAGTACTTTGTTGTTGTAGGTGAGTACACACACTTTCAAAGAATAGAATTATAACAAATAAGAATCGCGTTACTATTGGGTTTAGTATAGGAATGCAAACTAACGATGAGGATAATGAACACCGGGAAGTCTGAGCTGATTGTTCTTAGATAATGAGATTCTGAAGTTCTAATCCTGAGCAAATACAGAATGTGCGAAAGGCCTCATAAATAAACTTTACGTCCTTCTTCATATCTTAAAATTTTGCTCTGGCATTATGACTTTCTACGCAAAAAAGCCACTTAATGTCAAAGTGCAGTTCTTGGCTAATTATCTTGGCAACAGGCCGTCCGTAACAGAGTGACTGCCCACGTACTTAGTGGCCCTGGTTTCCGGAAGTAATTTTCTCATTAGGTTCTCCAGGGGATTGGAAAAATTTTCAGTAACAGAGTTTAACGAGTTTAAAGCCATAAACCCAAAACAAACAGCTATCCACCGTTGTTTGAAGCAAAAAAACGTTTTTGGCAATTGAAATAAACCAAGGCGAAGGTACAAAACTTTTGAATTGAACTCAGTGTGAATATTTTAGACTCTCGACTGTGTATGCAGCAATTACTAAAACTAATAAAAATGAAATATAACACATTAGTATAAAATAAACTAATTATTGCAAAACATTCAGATGTGCACAAACATATAAATTATTTGAGAAATTCTTTTGATTACACCCTCATAATGCCACGGGTGAGAGGAGGGTAATTTTGAAATACACCTTTGATGAACCTTTTTTAATATGTAGGCCTAGTTGAAATCACACTGGCATGTGATACTTAATTAAAGCATATATATCACTTAACCACCTCAGAGCTCATAGTAGGTCTGTCTTAAAGGTTAAAGTACATTATCACTAAAAATCTATTTCTCTATGGAAAAAATGAATGTGATTTTTACTTCCAGAACTCAACTGCTGCGCTCTATTTATCTGAAGATCATTAAAGGGAATATGGCTACCTGACAACATGGCACAAGACCCAGAAGTGCCAATATCACATCAATAAAAAGCATTGGTGAGCCGCTGTTAAAACACTACCAGAAGAGTAATTGTGCTTGTATTAACAATCATTAAGGACATTGGCATGTTTGGTCCCCTGTCTGAATTTTGTCTCCTAGTGAGGGGTTTGGCAGTCTGGTAGCACTAATTTAGTTTTTATAACACCTTGGCCTTTAAGAATTGCATATTTGAGCTGTACAGAAGAAAATCTTCAATAAACAAAATTATTTAATGGCTGAATGCACAAAGTTTGGGAATCCTCTTTTGAATGTATTTTCTCATTGCATCATAAGGATGCAGGATGATTAAGATCTTCTGTAATCTTTAAATTTAAGAATCCATGTATCATGTACAAACAACATATGGCCATAGTGACCACAAGGTTGTCTGTACCAGGAATTCCAGTCGACAGAGCTGTCATGTCAAAAAAAGGTTAGCAATGAAGTAATGTACACTTATTGATCCCTAGAAGCCAACACTAGAGAAACCATGACCCCTGAGTGGACGTTCTCTAAATATGCGGTCACATTTCCCATTATTCATTGAATTTTCACAGGCAAAATCCAATCATTTCGATAGGAATCAATGTGATCAGGAATTTTGCACAAGGGCGAAAGATTTCCCCCACAGATTTTGCCATAGGTTTGAGTTAGTCGCTTGACTTTCTCAAGTGTTCACCAACAAAGATTCTTGGTTTGAAAGTCATTGCTACACTACTGCCAATGGACCTTTTTTGCCAGTGAAATTTCACTAATGTGACCAAGAACGATGGATGGATGGAAAATAGAAATAAGGTACTGTCTGGTGTGCTGAGCCACATGAACATGAAAATACTAAAGGCAAAAAGATGGAGTCTATACTAAACATGGATGGGATGATTGTGGCCTTTGGACAATTGCAGAGACTCTAATTAAACGACTGGACTTCGAGGGTAAACAAGAGACATAAAAAGATGCAGTCTTGTGATTTAACAGCTTCATGGCCCTAAATTAAGACTTTTAATGTGCAAAAACAAAAAAAATGGTTTCATGTGAATCCTTATGGGTATAAAAAGAACAACTTCCTAAAATTACATGATCCTCCACTAGCCTGAATTTGTTCATCTGAAAGCTCTCCTTTACATAAAGGAGAGCCAGACCAATCCAATCTTATTCCATCTGGCTGAAACGTTATGGCACATCACACTCAATGTAGGGGATGTCACTGTACCGACTGTCGACCTCAGCCCATTGTTGTACTGCCCGGGCCACAATTTCCTCTGAGAGTCTCTGGGCATAGTCCAGCAGCACCGGATTGACCCGTCCTGGGTCCTCCACTGAGCCGATCTCTGAGAAAACTAGAACTGCTTTCTCTCCATGCTTTCCTGGCTTGCCATCCACTTTCTCCGATGAGCTGGAGTTCTGAGTGGGGTCGCTGTGCTTGGATTTCATGCATCCCATGATATAAATAATGTAACATTGGTTTGAAAGCAGTGAGGGGAAGAGATGCAAAGATGGCGTGATACCAAGGTTATATTCCCTTGGTTGGGTTTCGTGATGTACGGATAAGAAGCTAGGATGAGGACGTATTTCTGTGCAAAGTGTAGTTGAGACACTCCAGATGGTCTGCCATGATGCATAGCATTCTCATGGCCACCTCACACTTGCCCTGTGTGAAGAAGAGGAATGGTTATTGTGAGTTATTGCTTGTCTTTGCGTGGCTAAATATATATTTTCATGATGACTATTTTCAGTGTCTTGGCAACCTTGTCCATGACACCATAATGACTACATCTTCACAGGAATGAGGATTTCCTTATGAGGCAGTATGAAGAAAAAATAACTGCACGTGCTTTAATTGGCTGAAGCCAGTAGTAGGCTATAAGTCAACTAGATATGGTATTTATTAGGGATGACAAGAACATGGCATGCTCTGATAGTTCCATTTATATGTAGGTAGCCTACATAATGCTGTTCATTGTGGGTTTTCTATTTATATTCGTTTTTATCCCAGTTCAGATTCAGATTATAACATTTTAAAAGCTAAATATCATTTGTATTTACATGAAACAATATTCCAGATCTACTTCCTGAATTTTCTTTATTCTTTACGTATTAATAAAATACTTTAAAAACCAACTCTTATGTATTTCTGCCCAATTTAAATCTGCTTTTAGCCTCATCAGTGTCATCGGTTCATTTGGTTCTCACAAAAGTAGCCTACTCTTCTTCCATCAGCTCTGGGCTCACTCCGAATCGGATTCAGTGCGAATCGATGTCCTTTGGACTCGAGAACCGCTCGGACTGATTCAGTTCGATTTTCGAACGCATCGTTCACACTAATCATTCAAATGATCCGATTCAAAAGAACGATTCGGACGTCCCGATCAATATTTGTATCGTGCTGCCTCATGAAAATATATTCTCTTCGCCTGATACGCAAACCCATTGTATAGGTACATCATGCACAGCAGTCAAAGACACCCGACAGTCACTGTCTGGAAATCTGAAGTGATCAACAGTTTAATAACATCATGATAGATTATATCCTGGTTGCAATGCAATGTTATAGTCAGGAAGAACGAGATTAAAATTCCAGGTCTGTCGTTTTTCGAGTAAATTCCATCCTCGTATTTGTATCAAGAAAGCCTCAAGGTCAAGGCAAAATGTTATTCCTGATTGTATCAAATGCCTGATGATCTGTTTTTATAATGGAATGCTATAAGTGCAGATTCCAGCGATATAATCAGTGTGGGTACATACCTATTCCGACTGCAGGCTGTGAGCGTCAATATTATGCATATAAAAATCGAAGGAATCATTTCATCCAAAGCGGAATGCGTTATTTAAATTAAAAACTGATCTAAATCCACAGTATTAACAGGCAGAAGCTTCCTCCTCCACACCAGTCTCGGTTAGGCTACTCCACAGGAGAATGAGAAAGCACGTTGATGAACTTGCTCTTGTAGGGTAAGTCGGGTCAGAATTCAGCATGTGCGTCCGGAGTCCACATATAATGATGATAACGTTTCGGTTTCATTCCAAAGACAGGACAGCGATGCGGCTCAACAGCGCATGCATTCTTGTTGTTTTTGCATTTCTCTCTGTCCATTCAAACATGGCCATCTATATGACTGAATTTGCAGCTTGCAAATTCTTCATGTTTCTATTCACGGGCACACATAGTTCATGCTATCCTTGCCTAAACATGTGTTTGTAAACTGGGTAAAATAGGTTACTGCAACACACGCAGACACAGGTTGCGCCTCAGTGTGTTTTTAAATACAATGTCGCCACCTAGTGGAAGGACTGTTTCCAATAATACTACAAACAAACATTTCTAACAGGGGTTCCCAAACTTTTTCATAATTGGACACCCTAGCTAGAGGTATAATCTATCTCCCGCCAGACACATTTTATAGTGAAATATGAGGAAATAAACGCATTTGTTTTCTTGTCATACAGTATATGGAGTATTTTGTGTTAAAAAGGGGTCATTTGATGCTTTTTTAAAGATCAGTATTATTTTGTGTATTTGGTGTAACATGCTTTAATGTTCAAAAAACACATATTTCAAATACTGTACATTATTGTAGGCCCTCTATGCCCGCCTCTCTCAAACACTTCGTTTTCTACCATATTGATTTTGGTTCCCTCATTCGAAAGGCAGTTCTGCTATGATTTTGGCCAGCTGACCCAGTGCATTGTGATTGGCCAACCACCGCAAGCACTCGTCGGAAATGTAACGACCCTTACCATAATCACAGCTTCGTCTTTCAAAATAAATGCAAAGACAGCCCGAAAGGGGAACAGAGTCTTGTGGAATTTGCACACCAGTTTCTCCACAGTGATGAAGCTGGTTATATTTGTGATGTGACTCTTCTCATCTCTATCTCTCTCTATCTCGCTCTCTCTCCTCTCTTCTCTCTCTCTTCTCTCTCCTTTCTCCTGCACTCTATCTATCTCTCCACACACACACACACACACACACACACACACACACGATGCGCAAAACTCCGCATTTGAACAGTCAATAGCAAATACTTAAACTAATAACAAAACAGTAGCTGATTCAGAAGCGCCAGATTGTCATAGCAAAGTCAGAATTACCTCCTCTCCTAGGTTCACGAAACGGTCATCCATAAAATGCATTGCTGTTCTGTTGTAAGTAATCTTAAAGATTCCTAAATGCATCTACTTTCGGAAGGCCAAATAAAGTGCTTTTGCTTCGCCTAGAAACACACAGCGTCTCACTGACATGACTGCATCAACACTACTGCTGTACCTGAAACCACGCCTTCTTTCTTTGCGTGCATATTTGGGCGGTGTTATGCAAATCTTCCCACTTTGTGACGTAGACATGTGGGGGCGTGTTGAACGAGCCGTTTTAGGTAGGCATGGACAAGTCTTAACTTTTATAAAAATATCTCTTTGGATTTGAGACTTTAGGCTTTGCAACTTCAGGGATCTTATCTAATCACGAACAGCTTGTAACACTCCAAAGAGAAAGGAAAACTTGAAATCGCATCATATGACCCCTTGTTAACAAACGTGTGATTCAATAGTTAATTTCGTGAAGGTTTTGACAGATTGGTAAATTGAGTTTTGAGTCATTATGCTTACCATAATGTTTTTTTCCACAACCCACGGTGAAAACCGCTGTTAAAACAGGATTTACGAAGACTAGGAAATCGCGAAGTCGGGTTCGCTTGCGTAGTAACTATAGCAACAGCTTCCATTCTTAGACAGTCCGCTAGGCTTATTGTCATTAGCCCATTTAAGATTTTATTACAAATTTACATTTTATTAGTATACCACAATCCTATAACCAACGATTTTAGGAAGCGCAACGTTTAACTGTGCTAGGGGTGCCTTTTTAAAAACAAAATAACTGTTCACACTCTACGAGTTACGCTACATTGAAAACGATCAAACAAACACAATCATTTCAGGCTAGATCTTTATATATTGTGTTAGGCATTATCCTAAATCCATTAGAACTTAATCGATAAAGATTTCTGTTCCGCGCAGACATTCCGCTTCGATTCTTCCCTTTTTATCTTCACATTATTAAATTGAACCGAAGATATAAGTGATATTAAGTAAGGGATAATGCTGTCATCAGCTCATTATTGCAAAATGTTCCCATACTCCAAACAGAGTCTTGTGTGGCCATGAAAGTGTTTATTTTGCAGTAACGACCGGATGACTGCACATTATCCTGCTTATACGGCTACTTGCCAAATAAACAAATGGACATGAAATATTGATCTGTTGAAATTATATTATGTAATAATGAAAATGCAGAGCAGTGCGAGGGAAATCGGTTGCCATCTACAACAGTCAGTTCTACATTTTAGCTATAATCAATTGGCCAATCAGAATCAAGTATTCCTACTAAAGGACCTATTTTCTCTCCATAATTCAACACAATTATAATTTCTAATGTATACTAGAAGTTGCATGTTATTATTATTATTTTTTTTAATTATATTTCCGCGTTTACTATCCTTATATCATTTTACTAATAAGTGTGCAAAAGTACAGATATTTGAATAAAAAGAGGTCAGGGATATACCTCACCTGCGTTACACAAGTTGTACCATAAGATGGCGCTACGTATCTTACCCACGGGTCAAAAAACTGAAGAAGCTGCAGATATGAGACTGTTCAACAAATAAGATGAATTGTGCTTATTCAGTTTCTTACGTTTAAAACTTTACATACGTTGTGAAATTGAATTCCGTTGCATTGACAAAAGCTACGTGAATATTAGCCTATCCAAACACCTCTTTTTCAAAAACTACCACATACAAATAGGACATAGGGAAAACAAATGCCACAAAAGACAGGGCTTGAAATGACAGTTATTTTAGCAAGTTACTCACGATATAAATTAATAAATGAACCAACATTTCAAAGCTGCTAAAGCACCTTTTTACCTACGACGCTGCTCAAGTTGTGTAGAATATCAAGATGTACTGTTAAGATAAAAACAGATATTCTGTTGATTATGAATTCATATGCATAAATGTCACTTGTAGCCTTACATTATGGGTCAGATGCGTTTGGATAGTGAGTAGCCTAGATGCACGCACTGAAATGTTATAAGAAATATGCGTATTTTTCATATGCTTGTGCATAATTTGTATTCAAGTTCGGCTAATTCCTTCACGAGTCCTCTAAGATGTGCCATGCCTCTTTAAGAACTGCGAAAGAAGTCCAGCTCTGTCCATTAGGTTTATTGTTGCCAGCTCAGCCAATCATTGAATCTTACGACACAATAGAGTGGCCAAAGTTGCAGTATAAAAAGCCTTGTCGAATTTAAGCATGACATCTACTTGTCCGGTGCGTGGTGAGGTTCGTTTCCATAGCAAATCTGATCAAACATCCTTTAGCACGCTTTGGAACATGCATTTTACACAGGTTTTAATTTCTCTAAGTGTATTAATTGCATGCGGTTCAGTGGGTCATGGAGATATAACGGCGCACCAGCAGCCTTCCACAGCCACGGAGGAAAGCGAGCAGTGTTCCACATGTGAGTTCAGACAACACAGCAAGCTGATGAGACTGCATGCCATCAAGTCCCAAATTCTTAGCAAGCTCCGACTCAAACAGGCTCCAAATATTAGCCGGGACGTGGTCAAGCAGCTGTTACCCAAAGCACCGCCTTTGCAACAACTTCTGGATCAGTACGATGTTCTGGGGGATGACAGTAAGGATGGAGCTATGGAAGAGGACGATGAACATGCCACCACAGAGACCATCATGACCATGGCCACAGAGCGTAAGGATCGTCTATTTCAAAGATTCGTTCAAGTAGATGTATCCTCTTAACAATGGACAAAAAATAGAGTAGATACTTGGAGAGACCATTTACGCAGTCTTTACGTCCAAGCCGTTTGCACTCACAAGACGGCTATTGTGCATCGAATGCACAGTTAATGCAAAGATAATTCTCGTTACTCTGATTTTTAAGGCTTTGCGTTGCTGCTTTATCAGCCTTGTTAACCGATTTTACGCACGCTGAACATGGAAGCGCAGCAAAGCCCACCAGCGTCGCTCAGAAGAAAATGATTTCACCTTTACCACACGTGACTCATTTACAAACTGTAGTTGAAACTGGGTCATAAAAATGTGTATTATCTAATAGATATTATGTGTGTAGGCGATCCATTAGTTATTGCATGTATAAATGTTTCCATCCGCAATGCCGTTTGTATATAACATCATATATAGACATATACAGTCAATCACATTTTGACATACTTTGACATGTCTGCTTTATGTCTGTAATGTATTCTATTTTGTGGGCGTAGTCAACGTTTTTTCTTTAAAACTCCATTTTTTAATTTATATCAGTGCGCCACTTCATGACCTGCTGTAATAACAAAACTGTCACTGAAAACCAGCAGACCCCCTATGATCGCTATTTCTCTTCTTTTTTTCAGCTGACCCCATCGTTCAAGTAGATCGGAAACCGAAGTGTTGTTTTTTCTCCTTCAGTCCGAAGATCCAAGCGAACCGGATCGTAAGAGCGCAGCTCTGGGTTCATCTGAGACCGGCGGAAGAAGCGACCACCGTCTTCTTACAGATATCACGGCTGATGCCTGTTACGGACGGAGGAAGGCACATACGAATACGATCCCTGAAGATCGATGTGAACGCAGGAGTGACGTCTTGGCAGAGTATAGACGTAAAACAGGTGCTCACGGTGTGGTTAAGACAACCGGAGACCAACTGGGGCATGGAGATAAACGCGTATGACGCGAAGGGAAACGACTTGGCCGTCACCTCGGCTGAGCCTGGAGAGGATGGACTGGTGAGTTAACAAAAATGCGTTTTTCGTAAAATATAACCGCTTTATATTTATAGAGCTTTGCCAACAGTAATTGTTGTGAATGACACTACTGAGAAATTATGTAGATGGTTTTATTTACAAAATACTTTGTTTTAAATAAATAATGACATCTCAAAAATGAGTGCCAGAAGCGAAAATGTCAAATGCATATTTCTTGCATGTTAAGTGCATGTGTCTGAGCGCCCAACAACGCTACACATTACAGAATTTCGCTACATCTGTGTTGTCCCAAAAACATTCGTCGCGCGACCAGTATAGTCCGATTCGAGAACAAATGACTCTTTCGAACGGTTCTTTTTAGTGAATTAATCTGACTCATTGAATCTTCAGTTACTTTCGCCATATTTAACAAGAAACGAATTTAAAAAATGTGAACTCTCATGAAACTTAAATGAGATTCGCTTAAATTAGAAGTTGTGGTAGTCAGTGGTATAAAAATGAATTAAAAAAGTTAGTAAGTTTTTCTTCTTTGTTTTAGTATTTTTACTTAATATAAATACCATAAAATGTGTATGAAAAGTTATTAAAAAGGCAAAAATATGACATTTTTGTCTGTATGTTGGTTCTGCTGATATCAGAAATGATCTCATGATTTGCTGGTGCAGTAACTGCAATAAGAATTGAAAAATCGTTAATGGCACCAATAAGCAATGACTCATTATGTGGAATTGGAACCAGAATCATTAAATTTATTCCCTTCCCTAATCATATCTGTATTGGCTAGCTGTAGCATTCATTAATGGTTGGACAGAGCTACTTCACGGTCAGACCAGGAGTTGGCAAGCGTCGTCAGAAAGGAAAGTATCAACAGTAAACTGAAACACTGGCTCTTGGTTTCTTTCACTCCCAGCTCCCCTTCATGGAGGTGAAAATCTCGGAGGGCCCAAAGCGAATCCGGAGGGACTCTGGGCTGGACTGCGACGAGAATTCATCAGAGTCTCGATGCTGCAGGTACCCTCTCACTGTGGACTTCGAGGACTTCGGCTGGGACTGGATTATTGCTCCAAAACGCTATAAGGCGAATTACTGTTCGGGAGAATGCGACTACATGCACCTGCAGAAATATCCCCACACCCATCTGGTGAACAAGGCCAATCCGCGAGGCACCGCCGGGCCCTGCTGCACCCCCACCAAGATGTCTCCCATCAACATGCTTTACTTCAACGGCAAAGAGCAGATCATCTACGGCAAGATCCCCTCAATGGTAGTGGACCGCTGTGGCTGCTCGTGAACCAGTGCCCAGACAGGACTCGATCCGTCTCACAGACCCGGACATCTGATCACACCATCCACCATCCATTATCAGTGCTTTCCGCAAGACACTGTGCAATAGAAGGACGCTCACTCACTCTCTGGGCACCGCTTCATTTGACTATGTTTTTTGTCATTTTCCACTAAATCAGTATCTCTGCAACAGGAGTCCAATGTTACATGGATGTACTAAAGGAATGTCATATACTGGCTGGACTTGGGAATGGACACTTTTGAAATGGACGACATTCTCTGCTTTATTTCATGTTTTCACCTTGTCAAGAATACTCTCATTAGGATATGCAGACAACATTGTATTATGCAACCACTCCAAAATACAATCATTTAGATGTATTTAGCTGTAACAGCTGAGCTTGTTTAAGAAGAGTATCCAAGAGAAACAGAGAGGGACTCTTGAACATTGAACAGAGCTTGAATATAGTTATCCGACGCAAACTTCCACATACACTGCAATAAACACACCAATCCAATTGTTAATCATAGCTTTTGTCCACTACTCATCTGTCAAACAGCCCTACACACTTGAAGTATTATTGAGATCGGCATTAGGGGACAGAAGGACTTGAAGCAAAGGCACTGTGAATGCGGTCTACACATTGAAATTTTTTCGAGACAGAGACGTCGGAACTGTAAGAATGAATGTTAATATCACGCTAACACTCTGTCTTCAAACCACACAGTTTGCACTATGGCAGACCAATAGAAAGAATTGGTTGCTAAAAATGTTGTAAAAACTGATTTTGATATGTTTGCTAATTGTATTGTATACTTGCCATTGTTTCCATTAACAGTTGCCTTTTTTAACCACGGTTAGTACATGTATATGAACACGAAATAGCAAAAAAAAGTGTACAATATAAATCTATGTATCTGTTCAAACAAATAAAGGTGCTTGCTTTATATGTTCAACTCTGTTATTTCAAATCGCTTAAGAAAAAGGGTTCAAATGGAATTGAGTTTTGAATATTTGGAAACATGCAGTTCTGTACTTCATTCAAGTAATGAAAACCATTTGATAAAATGGATTTAGGGTCAAACTGAGCCATATTGGATGTGGTCAGTGAGTTTAAAAGGGAAGTTGTTCCACGTCATGTCTTTTTCTAAGCAAAGGTGAATGCGGGGTATTGTTCAAACTGTGTTAAGAGGTTCCTTTTGGGTTGAATTTACTATCATTTGACCTTTTCATTTGTTTTTCCCGTAATGGCACCGAGCTGCGGTGTTACATAAGCCCAAATTAACAAATCTCCCTTCTGAATAGTTCAGAGCGAGCATGCAGCAGAGTTTTCTAAAAGGACTTGTGCAGAAATGTTTTGACAGCATGGCTAATTAGACCAAGGCTTATTGGAGCCCTCACTTCCGTCCAGAAGAGGGCGAACTCAGCACTGCCGAGATCTGCTTCCTTTCCTGCTGTGAGTTGGACAGATGCCATGGAAACCAGGTGGGAACTGCTCTGAAATGAACAGAGGGTTGTGGGAGATTAAAAGTCCCTGAGCAATAACATTTCTTTCCCCGTTTGGGTTGAGATAATGTGCCATGGATTCGGTATCGTTTGCCACATACAATTACACGTGGGTTCTGAAAAGCCCAAACACCTCACATGAACGCTCCTGAAACTATCGATAAGCGTTTTAACATCTGAATGCGCACCGATAATCAGGTGCATCCCTTCGTAATTCATCCCGTTCTACATTCAGGAGCGTTCGTGCTATGAATCACGCTCAGCAGAAGCATGATTGATTTGTTTTCTTGTGCATCTGACTTGCAGCACCGTCCTTTGTGCCAGGTAATGGCAAGTGTATGATAAACAGGAACAGTAATGGTTTCCCCTAGTTGTTATATCTGTCACACGGGAAACGTTTTCCTTGTCTCTGTGGCTTGCCGGTTGCCAGCACATTCCCAGGTTGACAGGAGAGGAAGTGACTGTGAGAAAATGGGAAGGCAGCGTGGCTCCTCGAGGGACAGGAGACTCTGGGGGGAAACACATAGCTCATCTCAGTCACCAGGATTCCCCATATCCGCATGAGCTGCAGGGGAGCCGGGTAGAGCTGCATGTGCTCAGACAGGAGGGATGTGCTCAGCAACGTGTACAAGGGGGAAGAGGGACAGCTGCCAGGTGTGGTCAAACATCTGCATCTTCACACTAACGTGCACAGTCTCTGGAACAGCTGGGGAAACGCTTGCTTTTGAGTGATGAGTTGAAGGTACGTGCTGCCATGAGGTATCAGGTCGAATATTGATGGCCAGGTTGCAGACAGGTGACAGGTGACGCATGTTGTGCTGTTGTCATCTCACCTGGTCTGTTGCTGCAGTAAACATGAGCTTTTCAATTACCTGGCTGCCAATATTTCACCTTAAGTTGACAGATGTCATTCAGGTTTTGAACAAGAGAAAGTATTCTGAATTATTTAGAGATTATTCACTCTAAATATTCTAAAGTGCATTTGATTATAAATATGGACAAATTAAAAAAAATAGTTTTATATATAATTGAAGTTCTTTATGCTGGCCCAGTATACATGCCCTGCTGATATTATGTGGCTTAACCACAAAAAAAAAAGAATCTAAAAATGATTATTAAAGTTTGGGGGGAGTAAATGTTTTATTTAATTTTTTCAAAGAAATTAATGCTTTTATTTATCAAAGGGTGCATTAAATTAATCAAAATTAACAGGAAAGACATTTATAATTTTACAAAAGATTTTTATTTAAAATAAATGCTGTTCTTTTGGAAAAATGATTTCTGAAGGATCATGTGACACTGACGACTGGAGTAATCTCAGCTGAAATAAATTACATTTTTACAATTACGTTTAATTTTTGACTACGTTTGATCAAAATAAATGCAGCCTTGTTGAGCACAAGACAAAAACACAACTTTTGAAAGGTACTGTAATGTGGCTGGAAAATCAAAGCATACAGTGATTTGTTTATCATTTAAAGAAGCATTAAAACTGATGCTTCTTGAAATTTTGACGAACCTTCATCTAAACCTACTTTACTATGGTATCATATTTAAACCATCTGAATTTGCATCATCAGTCTTCAATAGACTACATCACAGAAAACCAAATGTTTAGGTTTGAATAAAAAACAAGCAAATAATCATTAAATATAATACTCAGTGACAATTAATTTCCGTACACTGGCCCAAATCTCTCTGACATCTCTCAGAGCCAAGCTTATTGTTGAGCTCTGCACTGATCTCTTCTAATTCAGTCAACAATCCACTTAACAGGCACAACCCAAAGTACTTTTAATTTAATGATTAATCTAACATTTCGAAATGCAATAATCACCTCAGTTTCCAAGGGACGTGCGATTCAGTTGCACTGAACTTGTGCTCTCATCTGAAGAAAGCAATGAAAAGCAATAAAAGACATGAGGCTCTGGCAGATGGGCGCAGATGTGCAGCCACTGACGGCTGGTTGTCAGCGCCCCTGATGGATTTATCCAGCGCATCCACACTGGGCCCTGCCTTCAACACCACTTGTTTTTTCACTTAACTGAGAAATCGACATCCGTCTCTCCCGAAACTCTATTGACCCTTGTGGAATCAACATTTGATTAATTACATCGTAAAGCTTCCGGACGTCGAGGACGGGAATGTGTCCTGTTTTAGCAATGTGTAACTCAAGATCACATTTGGGCTGGAATGAGTCATTCAGCAAGTTTTGTCCATAAGTCTAAGTTCATTTACAAGGCACCCTAATGACTGAAGTGGAAAAGGTCTGTGGCAGTAAACCATATGCCCCCAGGAGACCAATGACTGACAGTGATGGAGGATAGATGCTCCTCTGAGGAGACTGCGAGATGTCTGGATCATTTGGAAAAATGGAAACATGTCCCCTCCTGTGTCATCACAACGCCTGTCAGACAGCTGGATATGCAGGAATCTGAGGTGTCTTGTCATATGGAGAAGCAGTTTTGCTTTGTTTTGCAATCAAGGCAATAAGGTTTGTATCAAGAGTTGTTCAAATAAAATATTGCCCGTTGGAAAATTGTCTGTAATTTCTTATACAGAAATCAACTATTTAAAATCTATCTATCTATCTATCTATCTATCTATCTATCTATCTATCTATCTATCTATCTATCTCATCTGATTTCTATCTATTAGTGTCATTATACATGTCAATCAAATATTGTTCATATAAAAAGGGATCTATCTATCTGTTTCATCTGATTTCTATCAATCACTGTCATTCAATATGCACAGGTAACCCTAACAATCATCCAGAACACCTTAAAAAAAACTGACCAGCAGCATGCTAGCAATCACTTAGTAAGCATGAGCCTACCTTGTTCTTGTGGACTCTTCACAACCTTTTTGACAGTTAGATCTGTAAGACACAAAACAGACTATGATTTGCAAAACTGAAACTGTTGATAACACCAACTATACAGTTCAGATAGTGAATAAGCAAATGTAACCCCCATTCTTGCACATAGAGTACATCTAATGCTTAAATCTAAGTCTCTCTAAGGACAACATGAAAACCAGTCGGTCATTATAAAATGGATGCTGCCAAGTACCACAAGCCTCATAGCGAGAGCATTAAAGTGGACAGTATGCAATCCACCAACGTAAGGCAGCAGCAAGACTGCACATTTAAAAGAGTGCATCACCTATTGAGATCACCATATGGTGACACACTTGGTAGTAGTTAAGAATACAGTAAAATGGGTCATTATAACTCCATATAGAGCTACGTTTAATATTAAAAAGGCTAAACAAATGGGGATTTCAGCTCTCAAGCAGAATGATAATATCTGCCCAGGCCTCATGGACATCTGTCTTCTGAGCCACAATGTTTCTTAACCTTCAACCCCTGTTGCAGAGGCACTGGAATGGCATTTGGCACGCTCTCTGACCACAATGTGCAGTCCATCTCATGCCAGACCCTCCTACAGTACTCTCCTTCTACCAGTGCCAGCTGCTCGCTCTTTAATTAATGAATGCCATTTGATGGCTAATTGTATATATTAAGAATTTACAGCATGTTTTGCTGATTTGCACTTTGAATGTATCAGAAACATTTGGTTGAAAGGATAAAAATGGCATCTAAATGAACAGTTAAAAGCTGTGAAAAAATGATGACTGAATTCAACACATTAATACAGTGGGATTAATTATGTATTTTTAAAAATAATACAAAAAGGGGATATTCCTACCATATTCCTAGCAAACTGTCTACGTTAGTGTGTGAATTATTTTAGTCTTGTAGCGCACCTACCTCAACAGTCAGCTTTCTTGAAGACTTTGTAAGTGAAAAAAAAATAATTTCTTGTGATGTACAAAATTATAAAAACATGGTAAAAATGACAGTACTTTGAGTTTGTCGATGTAACAACTCAAAGTAGACCTAGTGCACAAATGTTCTTATGGTTTACACCAGGGGTGCCCAAACTCGGTCCTGGAGGGCCGGTGTCCTGCAGAGTTTAGCTCCAGCTTGCCTCTCTTGAAGAAATCATATGTATACGCATGTATAGCCATAGATAGATAGATAGATAGATAAATATTCAATTGCATATTGCATATAGATATTCAAATGTTTATTTGCTTAATATGCATAAAATGTAGTTGGATAATTCAATATTTTAATGAGTAACTGCACTCAGATTTACATCTTGTTCTTTCAATTTATGATTTCTACTGAGAAATAAGTATGTATTTAAGTATTCTTTTTATGGCTAATGCCCACTTAATTTAGCTAATTTGACGTTATATTACAGTGCTACAGTCTCCAAGACATTTGCTTTACCAGAAACATTTAGCCTTTTTTCCAGCCTCCAAATTTTGCTGGCTTGCATTTCCATGTTAAGTTAATGACCTAATGATAAAGCTGGGCCGGTGCAGATTTCACTGCACCCAGGAGCCTCAAAATCCAATAAAATGTTATTCTTTCCCCAATATTTGACAAAAAGCATAATTGCCTGCATGTACACTTATAAAAAGACTAGACTAAAATAATAACGTAAAATAAAATAATATGTTTTGTATATACCAGTTGGCATACTACACATTTATACTGGCTCTAATGAGCTCACATGTGCTGAACCTGAGCACAGGGCCCACGTGGCAGTGAATCTGATCATGCAATGGCACTGCAACTCGATAGCACGTCTTATGATAATATTGTATTTAACATAGGGAAAGGTCAAACCACAGCACACGTTTTAGTTTTCACGGCCCTGTGCTGCGACTTCAGCACTCACTCTCGCATAGCCGCAGGGTGCAAATTCTAAAAGCAGGGGAGAGGTGAGGCAGCACTCAGGGGCCTCATTTCTCACTGACCCTTGTTTGAGGCTTCCATTAAAGCTGGGAATATATGTGCCTGCTCTCTCGAAACAGCCAGGACAGCAGATTTGAATATGAATATCAGTCTAGTCTGGATTAACCGACGATCATCTCAAGAGCGTGTGAACGCTCAGTTAAAAAGGTCACGCTTGATTCATTTTACCAGCTGTCATCGGTATTAGGCCAAAATCAGTTTCCTTCAGAATACTGCAGATGCAATAGTTTTGCATATTGCACTGTGGTGTGAAAAACTGAGCCCACCGGACCACATGGGTTATTTTGATGGTGTCCATTGCCCAATGCTCCCTGCTTGCGCCCCTCTCTGGCTTTGCGTACAGTAACTTTGCACGTTAATTAGGTACAAATTGAAACGACACATGCTACGTGCATCTACTCCGAGCTATTTTTAGTTTAGTGATGAGGATTGAGAAAGGCCAGAGAAAGGAACCCAGCACCACACCCACCTGTTTTAATTTAGCAAACGGAAACATGGCGTAGTGCATGACTGAGCAAAATTTGCTGGGACAATGTGTAGGCCACAAGAAATAACGTCATGCCCATAATCTTGTGCTGACTCAGTATGTATTTTCAAAGGGGCCTATAATACCTGGAAAATAACCATGATAAAAAAAAATGCTATAAATTTGCAGAAAATCTTCAATATACCATATAATTCCTACTGTCTCATATTTGATACACAATATTCTAAGAACTCTAAATTGTTAACATGATCAAAACTTTGCTGAAACAACTGTTCTTCACAATCTACTGCATGCCTTCTGTCATCTGATAATTAACCTAATGATAATTCATGCATTTTTATAATTGCAAAAATTAAAGGTCATGTACACAATTCTTTTTCCTGTGAAATCTTTACTGATTTTTATAAAGTAAACATAAGAATAACTTTTCATTTTCGTTAGTAATATTTCAATATGAACACTTACTCACTTACCGGACTGAAGCAACTTAGACTTACTTTTACATTCACTTTTTTGTAAAAAAAATAATGTTAAAATATGGTTCATCAGGCTTTTGATGATTTTATTGTTCATTTTATTGTTTTGCATTATATGTTTTGCCCCTCACAATAAATGTTACAACACTCATAAATCTAAGCATTTAAATATTATCTTGGTAAAAAATATTTTTGGGAGATATAGAGTGTCAACCGATATTTATATGCTTTTTATGTAAGTAGTCTGTTATAAAGATTACAACTGCACCTCAGTTTGGGACTCTGAAATTTATATTTTTCCCTCATCGGGTATGAGCTCTATGTTCTCACTATATCATAGTATATGAGCCATAAAAGCCTGAAAAACAAACTTTTTTTTTTTGATTTGTAAGAAATATTTTTCTAAAGGTTTAATAAACCATTAAAAAAATATATCTGACTATTCTTTTAGTTGTCAGGCTTGACAGGGTTAAATATTTTATATAGGCCTAAAATTCTGAAACGGTTTCTATTTCTGGGTTTGAATGAAAAAATAAAATCCCAGATGTTTTGGGTCCAGTTTAACCTTAAGACACCAGAGACCTGTTTCAAAAGGCTTTTAAGAGCTTAAATGACAATAAAAAGACTAACATGTTTTCACAGCAGTGATATTTAACACAGAGCACATGTTTCTTGAGTCCCTGAGTTAAGCAGTGCAAGGTAATTGCTTTACAGCAGCTGATTGGCAAAATTATGGCCGCATGAGGACATGCATCAGAGTAATTTAGCTCTGCATTAGAGGCTAAACTCAATAGCTCCGTTAATTACGTCTAACATTTGCTTGCTCCTAAAACCAACCACTTGGCGCCACCATTAATGCTGGATGAGAATCACTCAAAAACCAATACAGTAAATATGACACTGTGGACACCAAAGGGACTGCAAGCATCAGGTGGGATATTCTGAATGATTATGATGGCTTTGTGATGAGTCAGTGAGATGGATTCGAGAACCAGATCAATCTGATTAGTGAGTGAATCATTCAGACTGAATCAAATGGATCAACCAATTAATTAAAAAAAGATTTGTCAAAAAAAAAAATATTCATCAGACATTTCATGTTTTCGATTTTTCAGTGAATAATTACTTAATGTTTTAGCCTGTTCCTCACAGTACTTTACAGTGTTTTAAAATAATTTTTTAAGCATGAAAGCCCAAGTTCATCTCCTAAATTTTCTTTAGATGTTTTTCTTTATTTTTTACTAGAAAGACTGCCATTCGTTTTATTATTATTAAGATTATTTTATGTTTTTGAAAGAAGTTATGGTGTTCTCAGGATGCATGAAATTTCAATGTCAATGCTCCTGCATCATACACAAAAATATTATGAAATATTATAACAATTTAAAAGAACTGTTTTCTCTTTTATTATTTTAAAATGTAATTTATTCCTGTGATGGCCAAAGCTGCATTTTCAGCATCATTACTCCAGTCCTCAGTGTCACATGATCCTTAAGAAAACATTATAATTGGCTGATTTGGTGCTCAAGAATCATTACATATTATTATCAATGTTGAAAACAGCTGTGATGATAAGAGTTTGTGTGGAACCATGATAACTACAAAAGTTGAAATGAACATTTATTTGAAATAGGAATCTTTTGTAACTACTGTCTGTACTGTCACTTTTGATCAATGCCCTGCTGAATAAAGGTATTCATTTCTTTAAAAAAAAAAAAAATGAAGACCCAAAATTGTGGACTCGAGTCCTCTATAGAGGATGAAAATGAAACACCGGGTACCCAAGGGTTAAAATGCAGTTCGTGGAACTGATCAAACACTGAAAAACCACAAACCATATGGCTACAGGGGAGCAACTGTTAAAACTTCACAGCATCTGAGCCTTATTTTCAGCTGGTAATTGGAGGTCCCTGACTGTGACTGCACACTTTTCAGCAAACCCCAGAGTCCATCCCTTTTGGCTTTATGGGCCCCTAGCGCCGACTTTCATGATCAGTATTTAAGGTGCTGATTTTTGGGGGAGAGTGAATTTACAACCACACTGGATTCAATTTTGTGGTTCACTGGCATCTGCTGTGGGGTCAGTAGTTCTGGCTTGTTTTCTTTTCTAATTAGAAGTCAACAAGGCAAACTTTTAAAGTCGAGTGCTTGCCCTTTCCTTCATTACCAGTAATGGCAAAACAATTTTCCCACAATAAATTAAGACAGAAAAGCAAAACATCACTGAAAAGTGGTTTCAAAATGTGTCAATTGATATTCAAAACTTTTTTGCCCTCATAAAATCGTTCATAAAAATTAACATCATTCATGACCCAGCGCTGACAGATCTGGACTGAAGCAGCAATTTTAATGCATTATAATTAGTTATTTTATTTGCATATGGTGTTATGAAAGATAAAATGGCGATGCGTGTGCATAGATCTTGCACGACATTCTGGGTTGAAACCACCTACGTAATACATATGCATCTTGATTAAACACTCAGAATCTGAATCACGTATTTATATCTCAACTCATGAATGAAAATCGTAATTCAACAAGGCAAACATTTATTATTCCAAATGACAACTTTCATACTAGTATATGGTACAATAAATGTTAGTGTGACAATTTGTTCTTATACAAAGTCCTTGAAATCCTTAGCAAGAATTAGACATGATTTGCAAAGCATCCTGCTCAGTTTCAGGAACAGTAACCAGATCGTGAAAAAATGGTCGTCTGTGAATGCAGGCCTGACTCTCCTCTTCAAGTTCCTGTTTCATTCGGCAAAGCGTGTTTGTAACATCAGCTCTGGTGAGGTTCAGCGGTAACTGTCTAGCTAGTCTCACAGCTTCACTCTGAAAGAAAAAGTGGGGGAAAGAGAGTTTTTAAAGCAAAAAGGCAGCTAAAAAGTACTAACCCGTGTCTAATATTAAAATGTGCACATAATGAATGGGTGCCGTCAGAATGAGTGTACAGATAGTTGATAAAAACATCACAATAGTCCATGACCTCAGTTCATCAATTAACATCTTGTGGAGTAAAAATACAAGCCTTTGTTTTAGCGTTTTAACTTGCTTCCAATCATAATACAAGTCTATATTCCATAATAACGCTTTCACTGGTGAAAAAGTCTATCACCTGTTGGCCTCTCACATCAAAATCCATGTTTGTTTAGAACTGTTTCAAATTGTTTTTGCTTGTTAAAGGTTCTTGATCTGGGCATTTTTCTCTCCCGAACTTTTTTTTACTGTAGAAAGGAATATTATGGATAGAGGACTTATATTTTAGCCAGAAGCAAAAGTGAAGTTAAAAATGTCTTAGTGATGAATTTGTTTCTTACAGACATGCAGCTTTTCACTTCACAAGATGTTCATTGATTGACTGAAGTCATGTGAATTACTTGAGGATTATTGTGATGCTTTTATCAGCTGTTTGGACTCTCATTCTGACGGCACCCATTCACTGCAGAGGATCCATTGGTGAGCCAGTAATTTAATGCTAAATTTCTCCAAGTCAGTTCCAATGAATGAACTCATCTACATCTTGGATGAGGGTGAGGGTGAGCCAGTTTTCAGCAAATTGTCATTTTTGGGTAAACTCTTTTTCTTTGAAACTCTCCAAATGTGCTCATACTGTATTTTGATACTGTGATGGCAAATTAAAGGGTTAGTTCACCCAAAAATGAAACTTAGCCTGTGTTTTACACAACCTCAAGCCATCCTAGGTGTATATGACTTTCCTTCTTTCATGACGTAATCCAATCGGAGTTATATAAACATTGTCCTGGCTAACTTCTAAGGCTCTATCCTGCAGTGGGCGGGTGTTTGTCTTTTTAACAGTCTAAACCGTTTAAATAAAGCGTGCACCTCGCCATAATAAAACATGCCTCACCGGCTCCGGGGTTTAATTAAGGCCTCCTGTAGTGATTTTGTAAGAAAAATATCCAATTCAAACGTAATAAACATTTTTCTCCTCACTTCTGCAGACTGTCGTATGCGGAAGCGTTCTGGCTGATGATGTAGGACTAGTACTTTGCTCGTTTCTCCCTGAGATCTGCTATCCGATCACTAGTTGGTGGAGGAAGGTGTCCTCTTGGCTTTTATCGAAATCCTCTGACATTCTTCTTCAAATACAATTTTTGTGCTTTTTCTATCATGCCGGCGTTGGTTTGTTCTTCGTCTCCGCATCGTCACTATCACGAAAAAAAAGTCCAGACGTCCTAACGTCAGCCTCCCTAACTGCTTCTGCGCATGAGCAGAAGCGAAGTGATAGCAAAGTGTTTATTACGTTTGAAATATGGGTATATTTTTCTGTGTTCTGACAAAAATGATGTATTCGCTTTTTATAGTAGGGCCTTCATTCAACCCCAGCCCCGCCGGAGCCGTCTGCGGCACGTTTTATTATGGATGTGCGTGCTGTATTTAACGTGTTTTGGACTGTTAAACAGAAACACCCGCCCACTACAATGATAGAGCTTAGAAGAGCCAGCACGATTTTTAATATAACTCGTTGACAAGTTCACCTAGGATGGCTTGAGGGCGAGTAAAACACAGGCTAATTTTCATTTTTGGGTGAACTAACCCTTTAAAATTGGATCATTAAAAAGTATGCCCCCAGGAGCATCTCTCACCTCTAGGTAGTTTGAGACTTTGAGAGGTCTACATTGCTCCACGGTTTTTGCATCCCGGACCTTTATAGCCTGCAGAATCTCCCTCAGGTCTCCTATCCCGAAGAAAGGCATGCAGTCGGCCATGCCCGTCACTTCAACATGCCTCTCAGAAGACGAAGAACCTGGCCAAGATAAGCAACAAGCAAGGATTAATAAACTCCAAGTACAACATTCTCCAGGAAAAAATAATAAATAAATATTGTGATTTACACGCTGGTTGGAAACCAAGTCAGGCGGGCATCGCACCAAATTATGCTATTACCATGTCTTTGTGGACTGGAAAGAAAAACCAAGGTGGAGGAGGTTTTCAACAGATGATTTAAAGATGATTGCTTTTCCCTAGACGCATCTCAATGAAGAGGTGAAATGTATGGAAAGGTCATCAAGGTAGCGCAGACAAAACATTTTCTCCTTCCCCACGCGCTTTAAAACGAGATGCAGCCATTTCGAATCTGACTTGCCATGCTTACAAAATTATATTATTGTCAAAATGATACATATTGACTAAACACTCCAAAAAGAGAGTCTCTCATTGCAAGTACTAAATTTGTATTATTTATTTCACCAGGGCATTGCTAAGTGGTTGCTAGGGTGTTTTGAGGGGTTGTTAGGTGGTTTCTTACTATAGGCCAAGTCAAATTAACATACCTTCACGTCAGTGTTATTGTAGTATTAATTATATACTATTATAGTATACTATTACAGTATTGTAGTATTTTTCACATAATTCTGTTTACAGGCCAAATTCAGTAGTCTCTACACTAAAATGAAGTTGTTGTTTTTTTCTTCAAATAGTAGAATGATAGATACAGCAGAAAGGAATAGAAGTAGAATGATAGAAATATTTAGGAATTTTATACCTTATTAATTTATTGTGGTTTTAGTAATTTTATTAACTATAGTTTTTGGGCAAAGGCCATGGTAAATTTTTCACCATAAATTGCTTTTGAAGTTACCGTTTTGTAAACAGTAGTAGTTAGCTAGTTAATTAGTTAGTTAAATAAATAGACATTTAGCAAGCTTACATTTTATTATTATTATAGCTGTTGTTGTTTAATATTTGAATATTTTTAATTTTTAAGATTCAGTAATTTTGTGCTTTTTTATTAGTTTTTGTAATTTTTTATATTTATATTTAGCTTTATTTTTTTTCAGTTTTAGTTTTAGTAATTTTAATACTTCAACTTATTTTAGTTAGTTGCCAATGCAGCATCTGTCATTTTTAAGTTTTATCCATTCTTTGCATTGCATTTTTAGTTTATTTTTATTTTTAAGCTTCATTTCAATTGACAAAAACTTTGTAAAAGTTTAGTTTTAGTTCATAGCAACACTGCAAGTCTTTATGATTTTTTTCCAGCCATTTTATTATCTGCCAGGTGCAAATTTGATCATTTGCTAATATAATAGGACACTTCTTCTCAACAAGCTGAACAATTTGAGGTATCATTCATATTTGTAGGACAAACAGTGCGGGGCAAGTTTTGTGCCAAAGTTTAATACTTTGGGGTTTCAAAAGGGCTAGAAATCTGGTGCATGTTTTTGCCAAATCCCTGGAAGTTGGCTCAGAAACTATTCCCTTTTGTAAAGGGCAATCTTTCTCCACAGCACCACACTTTAGTGCAAATCCACCATGCTGGCAAAAGCTCAGGCAGCGAGCCAGCTTCAGCCATGATGACCCTTACCAGTGCCAACACCACACTTTACAGGAACAGGGCTGAGGGGGAAGTCTTAAGTGCATTCCATAACAACAGGCAAAATAAGGTCAAATGAGGACTAAGATGGCAGCATTCTTAGAGAGAGGACAACATTATAAATTAAGCTGATTCTAAACCTGGAAAAGTGTTTGCACAATATATAACTATTAACGCATCAGTTATCTGCTATTTTTTTCCCCAGAGTTGGATATTAAATATTGGATTGCTTCTATGATTGACTTTTCATATCAAATTAAAGGGACAGATTAATGGAAAAGTAACCTTTTAGAGAAAATTTATTGAAAAGCACTTTTTCTTTAAGCGCGCATGACACCATAACAGTAGAGCATGTGCATTTATGCATATAAATGAGTTTATTTCTTTTAAACTACATATGCCTACCGTTAATTTAAAACGAACACTTTTATTCAGCAAGGATGCAATAAAATGATCGAGTGACAGCATTGGTTGTTTGAATGACATCACATTTCCAAAAATGTCATTGAAAGAGTAATATTATGTTTATTACTTTGTAAGTTTTATTTATACTACCATTCAAAAGTTTAGGGTCAGTGAGATTTTTTTTTTTTTTTAAGAAATTAAGTTTTACTCAGCAAGGACATGTTAAATCAATCAAAAGTGAGAGTAAAGACATTTATAATGTTACAATAGATTTCCATTTCAAATCAATTCTGTTCTTTTGTACTTTCTATTCTTCAAAGAATCTTGTAAAAATACATCATAGTTTCCACAAAATTATTAAGCAGCAAAAATGATAATAATAAGAAGAATTGTTTCTTAAGCAACAAATTAGCACAGTAAAATGATTTCTGAAGCATAATGCGACACTGAAGACTGGAGACAGCCATTACAGGAATAAATTAGTTAAAAATAATACAGCTAAATTTAATGTGTTATGTATGTATGTCATAAAATATAACAATAAATTGATCAAATATATTTTTAAAGAAAACAATTATTTTAAGCTGTAACAATATTTCACAATATTATTGTACAAATCAATACAGCCTTGGTGAGCATAAAATACTTTTGAATGGTAATGTATATAATGATACTTTGAACTTCTGGACACCCTAAAGGTCTGATTTTTATAAATCTGTACTGTTTTTATTAATAAATCATAAAAAATAAAAAAATAAAAAAATAAGTTTGTGAATTGAAAAATTTTGGATTAACACAACTGGGGGGGGGGGGGGGGGGGGGGAAGAAATCAATAAGGCCTTTGTCGCTGTGTTATATTTTAAACATGGTCGAAGTGGCTCAAGTGGCTATTATATTGCTTACTTAAAAATACACTAAATAATAACTGGTTACATTAATATTCTTTTTGCAATAGGTTTAAAACAATGTTTTCAGAAAGTGAGGTAACAATTATGTATTACTGGCACACTGACACTAGAAACCCCTGCAATAACCTAACAGAGATGTTTTATAATATCAGAAGGCATCTGAAAAACGCACAAGAAAACATTTAAAGCAAACACATTACTTTCATTCTTCACTAATCAGACATAAGCAATTCTGTCAGAAATAATTGCCTGTAATCCTGTTATTCAAGCCGTTATATTTGACATTTCAAAACAATTTGTGAACTGTGGCATTAATGATGTCCAGTGGGTCCAACCTTTGTTAAATCAAATTGGACAATCCTAGAGACCTTTAAACAGCATGACCCTTGAATTAATAAAGGCACATTTTCTCAAGAGAAACCTGGCAAAGAAAAAACAAACCATGTGTAGAAGTATTTCAGAATCTCTCCCACTACACAGCACATGATGAGCAAACTCAAGCAAACGCACTTAATGACCATCTCAAAAACCCATACAGGAAGTGGACTGATCCCTTAGAATCAAGCCCCCTCTTTTTAAAACAATTTCATCTTATACATGTGCCCACACCGAGCTGTGTAGGGAAAAAGAAGTGCTGACACAGCGCTTTCCACTTAAGCAATTTGTATAAACAATGACTTCATCACTCGGCGCAGCGGGAATTAACGTCTCTAAGGTAACAGCACGGATATTAAAAGTTATTAAAAACTACAAACTAAGCATTATCATCATCATATATCGGAAGTTGAATGATATTTTCCAATGCCTATAAAGAAGTAGTTCACTCCATTTAAAACGAGACCTTATGCAAATTGCACAAGTCCAGGGATGCATATGTAATGGAAAAGTGAAATGCAGACAATTTGGTGACAGACTCCAAAGCACCCAAACAAGACCGTGAGTCCAACTCAAATAAAACAATTGGGTTGTGTAATGTCAAAAAAACATTGTTTTTTTTTACATGATTATGACTCTCTTTTTAGAGTTTTATTTAAAAAACAGGTATGATTTATAAATGTAATATATGTATTAAATGAAAATGTGTATGTTTTGCATGGGGGAGCAGATTGTTTTGAATATTGGAGTAGAAGTTGAGCTGATATAATGCCAATATTTACATAATATGATTTATTGACAGCAAACTGGATTCGCACAAATTGCTGAAATTACCACTTATGTTTCAGAATATTTATCTAAAACTTGCAAAATAGGAAACTGAAACTGTTTATCAAATATCTGGCCAAACAGTGTACAATATTTCAGTCTATCACTAATTAAATGGAACATAAAAGAAGATATTTTGACTAAAAGAGGATATATTTCGAATATTACTGGTGAAAAGCTTAAAAGGAATAGTTAAGATTTGTTAAATGTTTTTAAAAGAAGTCTTTTATGTACGGCTGTATTTATTTGACAATTTCAAATGTAAAACCGTTTTCTATTTTTATGTATTTTAAAATGCAATTTATTTTGGCAAATCTGAATTTTCAGTTGGCCAATATGAATTTTCAGCAGCATTACTTCAGTCTTCAGTGTCACATGATCCTTCAGAAATCATTCTAATATGCTGATTTGCAGCTCAGGTGACATTTCTCATTATGTTGAAAAGATTTGTGCTGCTTAATATTTTTGTGAAAACCATGACATGCTACAATTAAAAATATGGAAAAAAAAAGTTATTTTAAATTGTAATAATATTAATAATAATAAAAATATGCACTGTATACTTAAAACTCACAAACTTAGCAACATTTTTTCAAACATGTTCTTTTGTGTTCAGTAGAAGTAGTAGGAAATGATGACAGAATTTTCATTTTGGGGTAAACTATGCTTTTTAAAAAAATGAAATATTACAAATGAATTTCAAAGTCTTTGAGCATTACCTGGAATCATCTTAATCTTAAAACCATTTGCCACAAGCCTAGGATCAGTAAAGTAGATGTCTCCATTGAAGCAGGCACTGTCTTTCTCCATGTTCAGGAGAACATCCATGTACTCTGGCCCACCAAGCACCCTGGGAAAGGAAGTGTATGTTACTATGCAAATAATTATTAGATAGTTGATTAAGTATTGCAATTTAGAATAGAGGATTAATACAACTAGGATTAATACAGCTAATAATCCTATATTGTAATTGCAGATCCACGTTTACATTTTTTACATGTACGGTTTTTACAATTACGTTCCAGATTGTACACATCCAGAATGTCATCATTAGGTGAAAAAATGAGACAGGCTACCCATCTGTCAGCTGTACAGGGGTCTGCAGCCTCACGGTTGGCAGTATATTATTCTCCAGAAGTCTTTTAAACAGCAAGGCCTCCTCCACTCGAAATGGGTTCAACAGCATGAGCTTTCTGCCGCATAAAACGACCCAGGCACCGTGAGAAGCCAAGCGGTTTACAAGCCTGAGGCCCTGCGCACTTGATCTGTTCTGGTAGGAGAGGAGGTTAAGACTCTGCTTGAGGGTTGCAATACTGAACGGGAGGGGTTTGGAGAGCTTGGCAGGGCTCCTCTTACTCGAGGGCTGAGAGGAGAAGAGTTTGTCCAGGGCCTGCTGGTTGGCGAGGGGGGCCTTGCGCTTCACGCCTTGAGCTTTGTTCAATGAAGACTCGGCGGCGCTCATCTGCTTCTTGCCCTCTCCGCACTGGCCGCCTCCCTCCGCTGCCCTCTTCCTTTGAAGGTTGTAGGCATTCAGAGACTTTTCTGTCTTGCTTTCATACCTAAGATGGGATGTGATACGAGAACATGTATTCGTTACAGTCCCAGTTGTACATTTTGTATTTCCTTTGTGTAACTGTTCGAATGTGGTCGGGAAAAAAACACTTTGTGAGGAGTTGATAAACACTTGATCAACATTTTGGATTCAATTTATGTTTCTCATGATCTTAAAAATGCTTTTATGTAGACAAATGGTTAAATGCTTAAAACAGGGTTATTATAATTAATTAAACCTAAAACAAAAAAAAAATGTTTTTGTTACTTAAAATAAAATTTAAAAAAATTGATAAAAATTACATTAAAAATAGTTCCCAAGGCAACATTTCTCATTTTCATTTAGTTGAACTTAATGTACCAAAATAACTAAAACTGAAATTAAAATAATAAAAACTACATACAGTAGGTATATTTTAACAAAACTGATAGCATTACAAAACTAACACAACCAAATTGCTACAAACTTTAACCTAAAATAACATTAAAAGAAAATATAAAAAAAAACAATTTTAAACCCATAAACCACAAGTTCCATGAGTCACATGTTTTTGTAATTTCTCACAAAACAATTATTATATACCATACACACACACACACAACACAACACACACATATATATATCTATCTCAAAATATATCTACAAAAGTATCCCAGAATGCACCCATATAAAAAATGTATTTTGTATAATTTTTTTCACAAAAAAAAAATCAGTTTCTTTCCATACGTCCAGTTATTTAATATATGTATTGCTTCACTGTTATACTTATACTGTATGTGGAAAATGGTAATAACAAGAAAACAAACAAAAAAAATACAAAAAAGAAACACTGCTTTTGCTCCATTAATTTGCAGGCTGGGTAAGAATGAGTTGTGAAGAGGTCAGAAGTTGTAACTAATTAAATATCCTCAATTCACACAAGAAACCTTGATTTAATTTGCTCTAGTGATTCTAAGTGGACTGCTGTAAATCAGAGTGTAGAAAACGTGCAGAAACAGGCGAGATAAAAAACATCTGCTACCTGTGACCAGATGGGGGCCGGAGAGCAGCAAGGGAGGGGGGAGAGGGCCTGTAAAAACATGCAGCCCTGACCCTCCACTGGAAGTTTCTCGATGGGCTTGCCAATTAACAGCTGTGCCATTGCACAGAGCTTGCTACTGTACAATGGACCGGGCACTATTTCAAACGCACTGTATGGTTACGGAGCATAAAGCTCGGGTGCAAGAAAAAGATGCAAATACTGATAAAAAAAACAGACCAATCAAGATGATGGCATGAAATGTGCTGAATGCAAGAGAAAAGCAGTAGGAGGCCAATGGGGGAAATAAATGATTTCATAATGGAGCAGAAGGTTGAAGCTTGAGGGTATCCCCTGCCATGTACACTGAAATGAGTTCTTGACCTGAGGGCTTTTGAACTGAAGTTTGCAGCTTGAACACAGTGAAAATGTATAAACAGACACTTAACATTTACATATACAAAAATGGGAAAAAGCTACTAAAAATGAATAGTCTGCCACATTATTTTTCAAAGACATCTGACCAGCGCCACATACAATTAGTCTGACTTGTCTATATATACACTAGTGTTCAAATGTTTGGTGTCAATTTGATTTTTTTATTTCAGCAAGGATGCATTAAAGTGATCAAAAGTGACAGTACAGATATTTCTAATGTTTCAAAAGATGTGACACTGAAGACTGGAGTAATGATGCTGAAAATTTAGCTTTGCCATCAAAAGAATCAATTACATTTGAAAATGAATTAAAATAGAAAACAGTTCTTTTGAATTGTAATAATACATCACAATTTTACAGTTTTTCAACTGTAATTTTGATCAAATAAATGCAGCCTTGGAGAGCACTTTTTGGTTAGACGTCTTTCAAAAACCCACATCATTTTGCCAAAAATTCTCAATTGATGCTCATTTAAGCAACATACAGTATATCCAAGCAAAATATAATTCGTTACATTATCAAAAAAAAACTTTTTTTAATGCAAACATAAAATAGATTTACCATACGCACTGCCAGAACATCATTCACCTGCAGGTCCAGATTCCCTAATAATAATGATAATAATAATTTGTATTATTATTATTTAACTTGAGGTTCCACTCTCTTTAACTGAAAAAGGATTACACTGATATACCATGATTTCCATCAGAAAGGGCACAGTTTTGTGAGCTACGTATAAAATGGGACTGAAACAAACCACAGAACATTCCGATTACAATACTTAAAGGTGACATATGAAAATCTGACTTTTCCAGGTTTTAAGTGCTATAATCAGGTCCCCAAGTGCATTTACCAACCAAGGAAACGTGAAAAAGATTAACCCAGTAACTTTGTTTTGGTAAGCCTTTTTCTGCAAGCGTCTGAAAAAACGAGCGGGTCTGATTTCGCTCCCTTGGTGACGTGGCAAAGGGATCTCATTATAATATTACTGCCCCTTAATCTGTAAGTTTCCACCCACTGTGCCTCATTTTGATTTTGCAAGCGACAACGGTGTACCAGTTCTAATTCCATGGCGAATGTTTGAGCAAAACATGCTAACTGTTCTGTCTTTAGCCGCACAGACGTGCACAGAACACTATTTACAGTCCCAGCCTCAGAGGAGACAAGAGAGCAGTGGATTTATTGATTTATTTACTGTATATTGCTGCTGCCACACAGATCTAAAATAAACATGCGATTTATTTCCCAGCTGTTTACCTTCACAGACATAACCGACTGTTTTTTGTAACTCGTGTGTGTTTTTAACGTAAACTTGCACATGCTGTGACAGCTGCTTTCTGTCCGTGTGCTTCGGATGTGTGAACTCAGAAAACCGTATATCAGAAGTTTAAACTAATATGGTTTAAAATGCATGATTTCAGCACAATAAACATGATAATCAGAACCAAAACAGATGTTTTTTAGCAGGTATGAGCTGTAATGGTGCAGCTCTATTCTGGAAAAGGGGGCGGGGAGCAGCAGCTAATTTGCATTTAAAGAGACATGCTCTAATACAGCGTATTTCTGCATCCACTCAAAATAGGCATTTTCAAAATTATATAATAAATGATCTGTGGAGTATTTTGAGCTAAAACTTCACAGACACATTCTGGGGACACCTGAGACTTATATTAAATATTGTAAAAAGGGGCATAATATGTCATCTTTAAGTTACAAATCTTCAATAATTTAATATGACTTTACAATCTATAACTTAACATCCCTGTATTCATTTACCAGTAGGCTGTAATTAATTTGCTACAGCAGAAGTTCTCAGCTCTGGCCCTCGAGGTCCACTTTCCTGCAGTGTTCAGCTTAAACCCTAATCAAATAAATCTGAACAAGCTAATCAAGGTCTTCAGTATTACTAGAAAGTTACAGGTAAGTGGGTTTGATCAATGTTGGAGCTGAACTCTACAGGAAACATTGGCCTGCTTTTCCAGAAGAGAGTGACTGCAAATTTAGTGTATATCAGCTAAAAGTGAATTTTGAGTACACACATCCACTACAAGACACAAAACTCTCATTTTGATTTCATGCTGTGTCCAAATGTAATGGCCTCAAATCTCACCACAGAAAGGCAAAATTTAGCCATAATTAAGACTGTGCACCAAGGGTATCTTTAACTAAAACTAAAGCCAGAATATCTCCAATGAAAGGACGAGTGTGGAAATAACACACAGAAAATGAAGACGCCATCCTCTCTTGCCTGCTGAGATAGACCTCAGTGGACACCCGCATATACATGATGAAAGCCATTTAGGGAGCACGGTTTGCATTTTCAGCCTGGAATTCATAACGAGGATCAAATGCACATAAACTGTGCAATAAGAAAGCAATGTTCCCTTGGTGTGGGCACTTTGGATGTAAACCAAGTTCATATAGAGTCCCTGGATCAGCGCCAGGCATTTTATTGCTGCATCAGACCACTGCAACCAAAATATAACAAGCATGGTACTCCCTCCCCCAAACATCCATGTCAACAATCTCTGACCCTTTAGCACAGCATGCCCATATGTGATGGACCCATGTTACATGGATGGATCCATGTAAATGTGATTCTCAGAATTGCGTGCTACCATACATCTACGAGAAAACAAGTCAAGTACTTCATTAGGCTTATTTCATGTTTAAGACAGCAGTAACATGCAACAGGATTCAGATGTGTTTTTCCTTGTGTTACATAAGTGCCACTAGTAATGCTGAGATACACTTTCCATTCATTTAATTATTTAGAGTGTTTTTTTTGGGGGGGGGGTAGCCTCTTTGATAACACTATTCCTGATGTACTTTGATCTGAGGTTGAGAAATTAAAAAGATATTAGAATTAGAAAAGACCCAAAATTTGAGTTCTGCAGCTTTAAGTTGTTTTGAGGAATGAATCTAGGTAACCTTTTTCGTCACTACATATTTCCCATACTTCCATTTGTGCTATTTCATAGTTTGATGACTATCATTCTAAAATGTGGACAAAAGCAATAATAAAAAATTTAGTAGGTGTGTCTGAACATTTGACAGGCAGTCTAGAGTGATAAAAAAAGATAGATCCATATATCCAACCCGAGTGTTCCTTGGGCTCATAAACAACCAATAAATTAGTCAGATATCATCTGGTATAGAATGAACTGGAATCTTCTGGCACCTGAACGGAAAAAATGGGCATTCTTTGGAAAAAAAAAAAAAAAAACGGAATACCTCTTTTACAATGGAAAACAGGCCTATTGACCATCAAACCAAGTAATCAAACGCAGTTTTCTGGAAAATACAAACACTTCATCAATTCTTCCTTCAGGTAGCAACACGACCAGGCCAGGCAGATTTTCCAATCCATATTTTACACATGCTAGTGGCAGATCTATTTTTCTCTTGCTACACAGAGAGAGTGAATCACAACAACTGGAAACTTCGAGGGTGAAATCTGGAAACTTACTTCTTGCGGTCTTCCTCCCTGAGGCTTTCCCATCTCTCTTTCACAGCAGTTGTGACATCCTGAGGACTGGCTCTTGGGTTCTCCTGGAGGACCTGTGATCTGGTGTCTTGCTCAAACAACGAAAAGGCAGACGAGGGCTGAGGCACGGAGCGGTTGCTGATCAGCTCGTAGGCTGTCAGCTTGGCCATTTTCTCCATGATGACGTTAGAAGGCCTCTTGGACGGGCTGGACCTCGTATTTGTGGGCTCGGTTCCTCCGAGGTCTTCATGTGCTTTCGGGACATGGAGTTTCACAGGTTCTAGGCATTCTCCGGTGACATGATTTGAGAAGGCCTTGCCCATGCTCCAGCTCTCAGCAGATACTTTGCTCTCTTGACCAGGGCCACTGTCACTCTTAGACGCCTTTGGGGAGTTACAGTTTAGATCAGCTGTAGAGTTCATTACAACATCATCAGCAGGTAATGAGGAATTAATACTGTCAAAATCACTTAAGCTTCTGTTGATCACCCAATCCTCTGAAATCGAAGAGGAGCTGGTGTTTGCGGTGTTGCTCAAGAATAGCTCACCATGTTGTTTATCTGCATTTGTGGGAGAAATTTCAAGTAATTCTGGATCGTCCAAACTAACATCAGTGGAAGGTGTAGGCACTACATTAGTGTGTCCAGGTACATCCACAGAACTAACACCAGGGCAATTTCCTCCAGTTTTGAGATCATCATTGTCAATGGAGTACCCATACAAGGAGATCAGCAGAGTCTCCACCGCCAACAGTACTCCCTCCTGGTAATCATCGTTAAAGTTTGATTAATGGAACATTATCATGAATTGAACAATGTTTTATTTAAAGTATAAATGTAGGAGAGAAAGTCTGAACTTTTGTACCTTGTTCTGTAGCATCACTTCAGTTTTATCAGGTGTCAGGTTAATGTCCACAGTCGAGGCAGGTATGGTGATGTTCATCATTAAAAAGGGATAGCGGCGGTTTGCAGATTCTTTATTAGATTGAGCACTGGTGTAGTATTGCTTGATAAGCTGTAGGGTAAATGTGCATTTACAAAAGTACATTACAAGAAATAATAATAAGAAATAATATGAAAAGGACAGAACTAGGCCCAGACAAAATCTATGGATTTTTAATCAGCATTTTCTGCACTGATTTGTAGGAAAATCCACAGAATTGTGGTGAAATGTATTAAACAGAGCTGTGAGTAGTACACTTTTATTGGCAGCTGCAAGCATAAACAAATTATGCCAAAAGTTTTGATGAACAAACACCCAAGAGGCAGTTTTTGACCAATGCATTTCCATTATTTTTCCAGTTGTTCATAATTACTGCATAAGCACTTTTAAAATAGATTTTAAAACATATAAAGAAAGCTAGGGATTTCTATTTTAATGTCAGATAACAATTGGAGAAGAAAAAAACAGAAATGTTCATGATTTTTTACATTTATTATATTTTTCAATAATGTTTTTTTTTTCGATCTAGAATTCACACATTTAAATCTCCCTAAAATATCCAGATTTTCCATCAGGGACCCAGTTTTTACAAATGCACACTACCATTCAGGGTCGGTAAAAAATTTTTTTACTTAAAAAGTCTCTTATGCTGGATTTATTTGATCAAAAATACAGTGAATACTGGATATTGTGAAAAATTATTGCAAATTAAAGTAACTGTTTTTTGTTTCATGTATATTTTAAATGTAATGAATGCTCAAGAAGTATTTCTTCTTATTATTAATGTTAAAAACAGTTGATGCATCCTTGCTAAATAAGTCTTAATTTTCTTCTTTAAAAAAAAACCTACTGACCCCAAACTTCTGAACAGTAGTCTAGATTTTATGTAGGCCTGAACACAAGTGCAAATATCTGAGATCTAGGATGAATGTTCAAGGTTTGGGATATCTAATTTGTTTACAGCTAGTCAAGGACATTTAATTTTACAGAGAAATTCATTTATTTACATACACAAACAGTAAATAAACATAAGTAAATTAGTATTGAGGGTATATGGCAGTTCCCTTACCTTAAGTATTTCTTTGTGATGCACAGGTCGACTATTAACAAAGATGAATGTTTTATCAGGCGTAGAGGAGCTGGTGGAATTAAAATCTGAGCCCGGTTTGGGAAAGAATCCATCAATGCCAATCTGTGCAAACATAAAACTTCTGTGAATGTCACTTTAAGCCATGAATGCATACCAAAAGAGTCATATATCCACATATATTGAAACGTTTATTAAGAAGCTATAGATTTCCATGTTAAATCTAGTTTAGTTTTTCTTTAATGCCACAAACCATACTCATTAACTGTCAAGGTACATTGAGGCTTCTATGAACTTTTTCCAAAACAAACAAAATGACACACTGCTGGCCTCTAGCCCGCTTTGCAGTAACCAATTAAGATTTCACTGTGCTATCAGAACCCATTTGTCATCTCCTAACTATGGAGTGGCCAAGTAGCTAAAATTTGCTATGTTTCTGTTGGCTAAATGCAGCACCGGCGAAGTGGCAGGAGAGAAACGACTCCAAACTAATCAGTGATCTAGGACTAGATTGTGATGCTTGAGCTCACCATTTGGAATTAACAAGCACAGCAGTTGGCTGGCAAGAGGACATTTTAATTGGAGTCTCTGACAAACTTAATAATCAGGGGTATTGTGACTTTCACAATCAACACTTATGTTCTGTATACTTTGCCACATTTGTCAATTACGGTGGCGTAGGTGGCCCAGTCCTTTCTGTTTTATGCACTGAATGGAGGTTATTATTCTGGACTCTTCCATGGCAGAAGGTTCTCGGCCACAGCACAAAAACAGTCAACTGCAAACCCGCTTCATGTCCCACTCTTACTTAGAAAACCTGTAACCATTCCAGAACTTCCAGAAGAAAATTGACAGAAAGCACTTTTGATTGTGATTGTATTTATAAAATATAAAGCCAAAATATTCGATATTTCAGTGAGAAAGAAATGACAAAACTCATTTGAGAGCAAAAGTGACGTGACATGTGGCCAAGTATGGTGACCCATACTAGGAATTAGTGCTCTGCATTTATCCCATCCTAAGTGCACACACACAGCAGTGAACACACACACACACTGTGAACACACACCCGGAGCAGTGGGCAGCCATTTATGCTGCGGTGCCCGGGGAGCAGTTGATTAAAACAATGGTACTGCTTAATGTTTTGTGTTTTCAAGATTCTTTTATTAATAAAAAGTTAAAACAGAACAGCATTTATTTGAAATAAAAAAAATTGTAACAAAAATCTTTACCGTCAATTGATCAATTTAATGCATCCTTGCTAAATAAAATAATTACTTTCACTCAAAAACAAACAAAATCATCTTACTGACCATAGATATGTATATATATCTATGTTACTGACCCCAAACAGTAATGTATTTATGCCTATTCATGATTATAAGTTTGAATGTTAGGCACAATAAGCAAATAATTGCATCTAACATTTAAACTTGAAAAGGTGTTTAACTTTAGTTTTTAAAAAAAAAATTGTTAAATTTGTTAAAATTTTTTAAACTTTTTACTGCATGATGTTGCATCCATGTCACTATTTGGGACAGCATATTGCCTGGATAAATCAATCAATCAATAAAAGAAAGAAAGAAAGAAAGAAAGAAAGCACATTTAAGCTTAATAAAACATAACAATTGTGTCGATTCTACAACGGCCTGCAATATTTATGGCACAACGCATCTGCTGCAATCTGAAAATGGCTTCACATGTCAAAGCGGTGAGGGGTGGGGTGAAGTGTTAGCAATGGTCTTGCCATGGGGCTCGACCTGATGATGAGTGTGCAGCTAATGACTGATTACTCCAACAGATCCTCCTCTCAAGGCCATAAATTAACTCCTGGTAAAACCCACCAATTCCTAGAATGCTAGGATGACTTACAACTAATAAATGGTGAGCAAAGATGCATTCTCATCTGGCACATGGCTTTACAGAACATTGGCAAGACTCAGCGAAAACCATTCTCTAGCGTAGCTATATACGCAATGTGTTCTGCTATACGTTCAGCAGGAGAGGAGCAAGCTGCCAAGATCAGCTCGAGCCAAACACTGAAGTGTGCCTACAGAGAATTATTCCTACACAAACGCGAAACGCAAGTAGGGACTCTATACAAACCGCAGCGCTCTACTAAATGCGAGTTCTGTAAGAGGACACTTAGCATGAATAAATCACATGTAAATGAGCCAGCAAATTTAGACAATGCTAGCGTTGTGCATTCTTCATCAGCCTCACATATCAAAGTAGGACACCATGTGTGCACCAACAATAGCATCCTCTCCAGCAGGGCAGCGATGAGATCAGGCCAAATGCCTAAATTAGAATCACCATGTCATGCATGTACTGTATGACCTATACAGTTCTGCGTAACAGCGAGATAATTATAGAACGAGAGGCAGATTCTGCGATAGGAGAGCCATTAGCTGAATGAAGGGGAGATAAGAGAGTGTTACGCTGACGTAAGTAGAAAAGGTCAAATGGTTCATTTGAAGGTAGGAAAAAATTACCAGAAGAAAGAAAGGCACTTGGCTTATTCATGCTATCTTATAAATTCATTTTTAATTAATAAGCTTATGTTGTTTTTTTTATAAATATGCCCTGGTCAAAATCAGGCACTTAAACTTTATTCATTATACCTGAATATTTACCCAATAGCAAATGAACATGGATTAAAACACAGAGCTGATAGTTAGCTTGCATGAGGGTACAGTTTTTATTATTTGTTATCAACCCCTTTTTGAAATGTTAATATAATCATATTACAGATCTATTATTAATTTTATCCCAGTATTGAATGTTTTTTTAGTGCAGTGACAGTGAAGTGACATGTGGCCAAGTGACCCATACTTGGAATTAGTGCTCTGCATTTAACCCATCCAAGTGCACACACACAGCAGTGAACACACACCCGGAGCAGTGGGCAGCCATTTTTGCTGCGGCGCCCGGGGAGCAGTTGGGGGTTCGGTGCCTTGCTCAAGGGCACCTCGGTCGTGGTATTGAAGGTGGGAGAGAGCACTGTACATTCACCTACCCCCCTACAATCCCTGCCGGTACAAGACTCAAACCTGCAACCTTTTGGGTTACGAGTCCGACTCTCTAACCATTAGGCCACGACTTCCCTCATTTTAAGATTTATTTTGGGTCTTTTTTTGCCTTTTTATTATGATACGACAGTGGAGAGTAGACAGGAAGTGAAGTGGGTGAGAGAGAGGGGGGGGCGGGATCGGGAAAGGTCCTCAAGCTGGATTCGAACTCGGGGCGCCCGTAATGCAAGCGTTATATGTCGGTGCACTTGCCCACTAGGCTATCGGCATCGACAGGATGTGATGTTTTAGAGTGTGACAAATCAGCTAATACCACAAAACATAACACCGTTCATCAAACCCATTTCTAACACATCCAGACGTTATTATGCAGTGGATTCCTTGCTTTTATTAGATAGGGGATGTTACAAAAGACTAACAGGATGAAAGTAAAACAAAAAATATTTGATTACCAATGTAAATTGCCCTCAATATATTTAAGTGTGATCAATATTTTGATTAGAAAAAGGGGATGAAAATATCAAATGCCTGGAATATTTCTTGATAAAATAGCCAATATTTCATGTTAGAGGTGTTTATATACATGTTTATACTGTATATTATGATAAAAAAAAGTTGTATATATACGTATATATATCATATTAATATGTATATATATATATACATTGGGGGAAAAAAGTATTTAGTCAGCCAGCAATTGTGCAAGTTCTCCCACTTTAAAAGATGAGAGAGGCCTGTAAAACCACTTTTTTAATTTTGGGGGGTGATTTGGTTTTTTTTTTTTGGTGGGGGGAGTGAGGTGCGGGGTTCATCATAGGTATAACGCAACTATGAGAGACAAAATGAGAAAAAAAAGCCAGAAAATCACATTGTAGGTTTTTAAAGAATTTATTTGCAAATTATGGTGGGAAATAAGTATTTGGTCAATAACAAAATTTCATCTCAATACTTTGTTTATATACCCTTTGTTGGCAATGACAGAGGTCAAACGTTTTCTGTAAGTCTTCAAAAGGTTTTCACACACTGTTGCTGGTATTTTGGCCATTCCTCCATGCAGATCTCCTCTAGAGCAGTAATGTTTTGGGGTTGTCGCTGGGCAACACGGATTTTCAATTCCCTCCAAAGATTTTTTTATGGGGTTGAGATCTGGAGACTGGCTTGGCCACTCCAGGACCTTGAAATGCTTTTTACGAAGCCACTCCTTCGTTGCCCGTGTGGTGTGTTTGGGATCATTGTCATGTTGAAAGACCCAGCCATGTTTCATCTTCTATGCCCTTGCTGATGGAAGGAGGTTTACACTCAAAATCTCACGATACATGGCCCCATTCATTCTTCGTTTACACGGATCAGTCGTCCTGTCCCTTTGCAGAAAAACAGCCCCAAAGCATGATGTTCCACCCCCATGCTTCACAGTAGGTATGGTGTATGGTGTTCTTTGGATGCAACTCAGTATTCTTTCTCCTTCAAACACGACAAGTTGAGTTTTTACCTAAAAGTTCTATTTTGGTTTCATCTGATATTATGACATTCTCCCAATCCTCTTCTGGTTCATCCAAATGCTCTCTAGCAAACTTCTAACGGGCCTGGACATGTACTGGCTTAAGCTGGGGCCACGTCTGGCACTGCAGGATTTGAGTCCCTGCGGCGCAGTGTGTTACTGATGGTAGACTTTGTTACTTTGGTCCCAGCTCTCTACAGGTCATTCACTAGGTCCCCCCCGTGTGGTTCTGGGATTTTTGCTCGCAGTTCTTGTGATCATTTTGGCCCCATGGGGTGATATCTTGCGTGGAGCCCCAGATCGAGGAGATTTCAGTGGTCTTGTATGTCTTCCATTTTCTCATAATTGCTCCCACAGTTGATTTCTTCACCAAGCTGCTTACCTATTGCAGATTCTTCCCAGCCTGGTGCAGGTCTACATTTTGTTTCTGGTGTCCTTTGACAGCTCTTTGGTCTTGGCCATGGTGGAGTTTGGAGTGTGACTGTTTGAGGTTGTGGACAGGTGTCTTTTATACTGACAACGAGTTCAAACAGATGCCTTTAATACAGGTAACGAGTGGAGGACATAGGAGCCTCTTAAAGAAGTTGTTACATGTCTGTGAGAGCCAGAAATCTTGCTTTTTTTGTAGGTGACCAAATACTTATTTTACCGAGGAATTTACCGATTAATTCTTTAAAAATCTTACAATGTGATTTTTCTGGATTTTTTTTTTTCTCATTGTGTCTCTCATAGTTGAGGTATACCTATGATGAAATTACAGGCCTCTCTCATCTTTTTTTAAGTGGGAGAACTTGCACAATTGGTGTCTGACTAAATACTTTTTTCCCCACTGTATGTACAGTGCCTTGCGAAAGTATTCATAACCCCTTTTCATTATTTCACGTTTTGTTATGTTGCAGACTTATGTTAAACTCAATCTTTGCAATCTACACCATAAATGACAAAGCAAACAGAACTGTCACAACTTCGTAAATTTATTAGAAATAAAAAAACTGAAATAAGTACATTGCATAAGTATTCATATCCTTAACTCAGTACTTAGCTGAAGCACATTTACAGCCTTAAGTCCTTTTGGGTATGATGCGTCAAGATTTGTTTGAATTATCTGAAGAATTATCTGCCATTTTTCTCCTTACCTCTTCACCTCTCAAGCTCTGTCAGGTTGGATGGGGGCAGACACACATTTTCAGGTTTCTCCAGAAATATTTGATTGGGTTCAAGCCCAGGCTCTGGCTGGGCCACTCAAGGACATTCACAAAGTTGTCTATAATTGAATCTTTCTGTGTGCTTAGGGTCATTGTCCTGTAGGAAGGTGAACCTTCTGCCCGGTTTGAGGTTCTGAATGCTCTGGACTGGGTTTTCATTAAGTCTATCTCAATATTTTGCTGTGTTGAGCTTTCTTTCTACTCTGACAAGTCCCTCAGTCCCTGCCGCTGCAAAACAGCCCCACAGCATGAGGCTGCTACCAGCACACTTTACTATTGGGATGGTACTCTGCAGCTGATGAGCAGTGCCTGGTTTCCTTCAAACATGATGTTTGGAATTGAGGTTCATCAGACCAGAAAATCTTGTTTCTCACAGTCTAAGGGTCCTTTAGTTGCTTTTTTGCAAATTCCAAGTGTGTTTTCACGTGTCTTCACTGAGGAGAGGATTGAGTTTGGCCACACCAGCTTAAAGCCCAGATCGGTGGAGTGTTGCAGTGATGTTTGTCTTTCTGTAGGTTTCTCCAATCTCCACATAATCATGGAGCTCAACTAGAGTGACCATCAGCTTCTTGGTCACCAGTCTAACCAAAACCTTTCTCCATCGATTGCTCAGTTTGGCCAGGAGGTCAGCTCTAGGAAGAGTCCTGGTTGTTTCAAACGTCTTCCATTATGGATAATGAAGGCTAAATGATTCTGTGAACTTCATGCCAGAATTGTTTTTCTGAACCTCCCTAGAGTTTTGTGGTTTGGATGCAATCCGGTTTTCTGAGCTCTACAAGCGCAGTTATTTTGACCTGGTCGTGGTTTTTGCTCTAATATGCATTTCAGCTTTAGTCATGTGGCTTTCCAAATTATACCCATTCAATTGGATTTGCCACAGGTTAACTTCACTTGATGTGTAGTAACATCTACAAGCAATATGAATGCTCCTGAGCTAAATTTCAACTGTCCAATACTTGTGCAATGGAATCATTTAAGTTTTTTTTATTTTTAATACATTTGCAAATATGTTAAAAACCTGTTATTTGCTTTGTCATTATGGTGTATAGAGTGTAGATTGATGTAGAAAAAAAGTAATTTAAAGCAGTTTAACATAAGGCAGCAACATTAAACTAGATATATAATTATATAGATATATATATATATAATATATTATATATCTAGCTAATATATATATAACACATTCATTGCAATTTACATTTAGTCATTTAGCAGACGTTTTTATCCAAAGTGACTTACAAATGAGACAATGGAAGCAATCAAAATCAACAAAAGAGCAATGATATGCAATTGCTATGACAAGTCTCAGTTAGCTTAACGCAGTACACGTAGCAAGGTTTTTTTTTTATTATATAATAAATAAAAAGAAAACCGATGGAATAGAAAAAGAATAGAGCAAGCTATAGTGTTAGAGGTCTTTTTTGAGGGACAAGTGTTTTTTTTTAAAGAATAGAATTAGAATAGCGAGTGCTAGAGTGTCCAATAAGATATATATTATATATATATATATCAATTACAGTGTATATCAGTGGGTACGGAAAGTATTCAACCCCCCTTAAATTTTTCACTCTTTGTTATATTGCAGCCATTTTGCTAAAATCATTTAAGTTAATTTTTTTTCCGATCTTAATGTACACACAGCACCCCATATTGACAGAAAACACAGAATTGTTGAAATTTTTGCAGATTTATTAAAAAGAAAAACTGAAATATCACATGTTCCTAAGTATTCAGACCCTTTGCTCAGTATTAGAAGCACCCTTTTTGATCTAATACAGCCAGGAGTCTTTTTGGGAAAGATGCAACAAGTTTTTCACACTTGGATTTGGGGATCCTCTGCCATTCCCCCTTGCAGATCCTCTCCAGTTCTGTCCGGTTGGATGGTAAACGTTGGTGGACAGTCAGTTTTAGGTCTCTCCAGAGATGCTCAATGGGTTTAAGTCAGGGCTCTGGCTGGGCCATTCAAGAACTGTCACATAGTTGTTGTGAAGCCACTCCTTCGTTCGTTATTTTAGCTGTGTTCTTAGGGTCATTGTCTTGTTGGAAGGTGAACCTTTGGCCTAGTCTGAGGTCCTGAGCACTCTGGAGAAGTTTTCGTCCAGGATATCCCTGTACTTGGCCGCATTCATTCATCTTTCCCTCGATTGCAACCATTCGTCCTGTCCCTGTAGCTGAAAAACACCCTCACAGCATGATGCTTCCACCACCATGCTTCACTGTTGGGACTGTATTGACAGGTGATGAGCAGTGCCTGGTTTCCCCCACACATACCGCTTAGACGTTAGCCAAAAGTTTCTACTTGGTCTCAGCCGACCAGAGAATCTTATTTCTCACCATCTTGGAGTCCTTCAGGTGTTTTTTAGCAAACTTGCACTGAGGAGAGGCTTCCGTCGGGCCACTCCATAAAGCCCCGACTGGTGGAGGGCTGCAGTGATGGTTGACTTTCAACTTTCTCGAACTTTCTCCCATCTCCCGACTGCATCTTTGGAGCTCAGCCACAGTGATCTTTGGTTCTTCTTTACCTCGCTTCCACCACGGCTCTTCTCCCCCGATAGCTCAGTTTTGGCCGGACGGCCAGCTCTAGGAAGGTTTCTGGTCGTCCCAAACGTCTTCCATTTTAGGATTATGGAGGCCACTGTGCTCTTGGAACCTTAAGTGCAGCAGAAATTTTTTTGTAACCTTGGCCAGATCTGTGCCTTGCCACAATTCTGTCTCTGAGCTCTTCAGGCAGTTCCTTTGACCTCATGATTCTCATTTGCTCTGACATGCACTGTGAGCTGTAAGGTCTTATATAGACAGGTGTGTGGCTTTCCTAATCAAGTCCAGTCAGTATAATCAAACACAGCTGGACTCAAATGAAGGTGTAGAACCATCTCAAGGACGATCAGAAGAAATGGACACCACCTGAGTTAAATATATGAGTGTCACAGCAAAGGGTCTGAATACTTAGGACCATGTGATATTTAAGTTTTTCCTTTTTAATAAATCTGCAAAAATGTCAATTCTGTTTTTTTTTTTTCTGTCAATATGGGGTGCTTGTGTACATTAATGAGGAAAAAAAATTAACTTAAATGATTTTAGCAAATGGCTGCAATATAACAAAGAGTGAAAAATTTAAGGGGGTCTGAATACTTTCCGTACCCACTGTATATATGAAGAGTTCAGATGAAAAATCCTCTCTAAGTGCCGTCTGAAATTTTTTTCTAAAATGAGCATTTTTATCAGGCTCCCATATTTATGTTCACTTGAATTGCATAGAAAATTACCTATACATTGCCATTAGAGTAAAATTACTGAACCTAAACATAGGAGCCTGATAAAAATGCTATTTTAGATGAAAACTAATATGATTTCCATATTTTATTAAATCCAATACATCAATGATGGGAATACACTTGAAAATATACTGCATAATAGGAGCGAATCAAAAATGCTCAAGATTAGTCAAGCAGGATTAGTGTTAAGGAGCACCGCGGGCAGTGAGCACATTACACCTGCAGAAAACACACATGCAGCACAGATACTCTACTGCTGCAGCACATATTAAATATTCACATGTGTGTCTTTGTGAGTGAGAGAAATGTCACTAAACTGGATTAAATCAAGTTTACAGTTTTTTACCAATGCGTAATACTATATAACACATATTTGTTTGAACTAATTCTTGCTCATTGCATTTGTAGCAGTGTATTAAATCTGTGCCAGAGCAGTGGGATTGTGGCCTCTGGCCAAAACAGGCAGGTTACGTCCCTCTGAGGCCCTTTCACCACGTACATTGCAGTCCCTGAGGGCTCCTTTAATTCACTGCTGCATTTGTCGCAAAGTTTGCCGCATTCAGTGCATAGGTCCACTGCTGACACTGACTGTAATGTGATCCATCCCTGACCGCTGCAAGGTAAACGTTACACGTGGTCTCGCGAAGATACATAGCCTTTCAGTATGTGTAATTCTACAGCTTCTATGATTAAAATACACAATTTTAGCTCTGAAAATTTAGGGGAAAAAGTATTTGGACTCTTTAGGTCACAATTAAATAATTTATATAACAAAATATCTAAACAAAGAGGCATTTATTTTAAAGAAATAAACAACACAAATATACTTTTTAGGCAAAAAAAATGTTTAGGTTAAAAATGTATAAGAATGGATTTATTTTTTCAAAGTGAAGACAGAAAGTATTTGGATACTTAAGTACCCTTAAAATGCATAAATGTAGTTGCATTAAATAACAAAATATCAAACCAAAGAGGCATTTATTTTAAAGAAATAACAGCACAAATACACCTTTCAGGCAAAAATAAAAAAGATTGTAAGGTTACCAATTAAGTAAAAATATATTTATTTTTATGACAGCTTCAGTAGCTTCACAAGCTTCAGTAGAACTGACTTCAAATTTTGCATGTTTGTAGATGCCTCTTGGTTTGACATTTTGACATCTATGCAATGCCAATCAAACATTTTTATGTATGATGTGTCCAAAAGTGTCCATATACATCTCAGGGCCACAGCATTTCTACGTATACATCTCAAATATTAGCTAGAAATTTGAATCCTATCCAGAAAATTAAAAGGCTTTATATAAGGTATAACCTGGGTAAGAATGCCGAGTCATTCATGCAAAAAGTCATCGCTGCGGAATGCACAACCAGGAAAAAGAGAAACAGCTCTCCAGGGAGAGGAAAGCCGTTCGGAATTAAGTTGTTACACGAGTCTTTAGGTTTAGCAACCTGACAGAAGTGCAGGGACATTTAAAGTCAGCTCAAGACACATGCAATCGAAATGAACCCCCTGATTGTTTGAACCTTGAAGCACACTCCTTTATGAAAACATTCTGTGGAAAAAAAAAAGAGTTTCCTATCGCAAACCGTCATGGCAGCCCCAGAGCTGGTGCATCTGTGGAACCCTACTGCTCATGCTGGAAACGATAAATATGCTCGTGTTTTCTCAGTGCTTCACTGACCTCTGGTTGCTCCTGGTGATGCTGGACGGGGAGCATGTTGGCTACGGAGGCCGCTCCGAGCACGGCCATGAGGGCAGTTCGGTGATCCGACACCCTGGACTTCTGCCAGACCACAGCCTGTAACAACACGGCAAAACGGGTCAAGTTATTTTTCGGTCATCCTAAAATAAGACCACCTGTGGGATTGCATGCTCGCAAACAGCCATTAGCCACCAATCAAGTCTTCACAATAAACAATTATACTTTGGGGAATGTTTGGATATTACAAAAGCAACTGCGCAGGGAGCACTGCATGGACAAGCCTTGCCAACTTTTCATGAGGATTTTATACCATCTGGCAGCATCAAGCAAACACGCTATTTGCACAAATACCATTTCAACATGAGGAGCGCAGTTACGCATATATTTTCACACCCGTGCGTTTGCCTGTCGTTGGCACTTCCACATGCAAGTATATATATCCAAGGTGTTGATTTCTGAAAGCATGCGGTCTGCAGCACACATCTCTGCTATGAAATATACAATTTGGTGACTGTAAAGAGATCAGACTAGTAAACAGCTTTTTGAGAAGTCATGAAACCCAATGCAGGGCGAAGTGCAAAGTTTGTGATACGAGATATGCCTGGAAGTGCTGATGGCACGAAATGAGTGTATGGCCCTCCCCCGATGATCTACAACCTGAATGATATGAATTTAATGAAAGGTACGCGAGGTCTCACCGAGCAAGGCCAGATACGTATGCTATCATGAGGCCAGGCTGTTACTGAACTTGCAAAAAAACTCAGAGAACTTATACCACTTAGGTTGTTACTTTAGGATCATGTGGCAGTGTGAGATTCGAAGGCTTAGTGGTTCATCCAGTGGTTGCATTGCTAATTTTAGAGGAGAAGCAGGCGAAATGTCCACTTTTCCGGGTTACGCTCTAACTTATGACAGTTCAAACATGTATAAATGCTGGAAATGTCCAGGCTGTCATCATAACATGCATGCAACAATCAGGAGTTTTCCTAAAGGACTTAAAACAATTAGGAAAAAAAAAACATTGTTATATTACATCTATTCACTGGAATGGCATGTTAAAATTATTTTATCAACTTTGCTGATTAATTTCAGGATTTAAAACATGAGATTGAAACTGCTACGAGGAAGCACAGAGTCAATACAGTAGTGAGAAACCACAGCAATAAACAAGTTACATAAGTTCTAATTAATGTTAGTCCAACACTATTAGCTGATAACTGATATCCTGCTGTGTGATGGTTAAATGTCACTGAATGTGGGTAAAACCCTAGAGAGTAATACCACAGTATTTTTTGATGTGGGACGCCACCTTGTGGTCAAATGTTCACTCCCATTCAAAAGTTTGGGAACAGTAAGATTTTTTATTTTTTTTGCCTTTTCTTCAGCAAGGATTTATTAAATTGATTGGCAATAAACAATTATAATGTTAAAAAATATTTCTATTTCAAATAAATGCTGTTCTTTTGAACATTCTACTCATCAAAAAATCCTGAAAAAGGTATTTAAGCAGCATAACTGTACTTAAAACTTGATAATAAGAATGATAATTACATTACAATGAGCATCAAATCTGCATATTAGAATGATTTCTGAAGGGTCATGTGACACTGAAGACTGGATTAATAGCTGCTAATAATTCGGCTTTGCATCACAGGAATAAATTACATCTTAAAATATATATTATATGTATCATTTATTTGATCAAATAAATCTAGTTTTATCAAGCATAAGAGACTTCTTTTAAAAACATTAAAAAGGCTTACAGACCAAATACTTTTTTAACAACCTAATACTTTTCAACAACTTATAACTGAAGACAAAAATGTGTAAGGTTCATTTTATCCATCATGACATATTCCATTAAAAAATGTAATGTTTAGTTTGAAATCTTACAAATATTGATATATCGCCAGTTTAATCCCAGATTTTTCAAGTGTTTTTAGATTTTGGGCAACAAAAATCAGTTGACCACTATTATTGTTCAAAGACATTGTAGTTGCACAGTCAAAAAGTTAACACATGAAAGCCGTAACATACCTTGTTGTGGCTCAATGTGATCCTTAACTCAGGCTTAACAACAGCATAAGCCATGAGTAAGTTCTGGACCCTCTTCAGTTCCTCTTTGCATTTCTTAGTGTTGGAATAATACTGCCGTCTGACAGGGAGGTTCTTGAACAGATTTGCTGCACACACAGTGGTGCCTGAGGGAAAAGGTATGTTAGAAGCAGTCTGTTGTTCCCATAAATCAAGAGTTTTTAAAAAAATGCATTAGCAGACCCTCGCCAAGATGTGATGGCTTTTGAGAGATGATCTGTCCATTGTGATCGACTGAATACTGAATGCTAAAATCATCATCTGCGGTTTTGGTTGTAATTACCACCTGGTAGGTGAAGAAAAGGTCAATTGCAGAGGAAACATTTTCAACATTTGTAATACAATGAATAAAAAGGATTCTCATGGACTCATTGGAGATGCACAGTATTTTGGTACCACTGGAGTTATTTTTTATTTATCAGTGTCAATCAATATTGGATACTGGAAGTTACTGGATATTTAATAATTATGCACATAATTTCTGCCCGTTTGTACTTTTGCCATCATCTAGTACTAAATTTCATCTTTAATATCACTTCACTTAAATTGTAATCATGTAAGTCATTTTAATTTATGTTCAATTTAACATAATCTTTATAAGATCTCAAAAAATGAAGGCTTTTTAAACTGCACATTATAATACAGTACTGCCTAAATTCACTTTTGGCATTTAAAAGGAATGATTTTACTTTAGTATATTTTATTTTTCAGCCATAATAATCCAGGATTTTAATATCAGCCATAATTGTTTTCATCATTTTCGTAATAACGATTTCAGCTACTATTTTTTATGTGCATCACTAACTCAAGCAATAAAATGGTAACACTTTACAATAAGGTTCCATTAGTTAAGTGTTAGTTCATGTATTAACTAACATGAACAAACAATGAACAGTATATTTATTACAGTATTTATTAATCTTTGCTAATGTTAGTTAATGAAAATACAGTTGTTCAGTGTTAGTTCACAGTGCATTAACTAATGTTAACAAGCACAACTTTTAATTTTAATAATTCATTAGTAAATGTTGCAATTAACATGAACTAAGATTAATAGATGCTGCAGAAGTATTGTTCATTCTTAGTTCATGTTAACTAAAGTAGTTAACTAATGTTAACTCATGAACCTTATTGTAAAGTGTTACCAATAAAATCAAATATACACTAGTGAGATGTAACCTCTGATATGGCACATATGGATGCCAGAGCCTCTCCTCTGAAGCCGTAAGTCTCTAGGCGCTGCAGGTCTTCGTGGCAGGAGATTTTAGATGTGTAGTGTTTTACTGCCATCACAGGAACATCAGTAGCTTTGATTCCAGAACCATTGTCTCTGACTTCAATGCGATCCAATCCATAATTCTCCTGACCACAGAGAAACATGAACATAGATTTAACATAGCTATTAAGAGTGGCCCCAACAATATTTGAACACTTAAGCCACGCTTAAAAAATGTATAAATGTCATTGCACAAGAAACAAAATATCAAACAAAGCTGCATCTGCAAACTAATGATGCTAGAACTTATTTTGGTGGGGTTGGTGTGGGTTTGGGTTGGGGTGGGGTTGGGGGTGGGGGGGGGGGGGAGGGGGGAGGGGGTGGGGGGGGGGGGGGGGGGGGTGGGGGGGGGGGGGGGGGGGGGGGGGGGGGGGGGGGGGGGGCGGGGGGGGGGGGGGGGGGGGGGGGGGGGGGAAGAAAGAAAAAAAAAAAAAAAAAACATTTTGTTGTCTAACTCAATGACATGAATACAGTTAAGTGTCCTAATACTGAACACTATGTTTGTTGATAAAACGTGCATTTACCAGTTTGACTTCAAGGCTTGAGGAACCAGCATCAAGTGAGTTTTCAGCCAGCTCTTTGACAACATTCAGGACAGATGTTATAACCTGAGAGCTGCACAGCAGACGCACAGTCTCCGGTGGAAGCGCCTTCATAGTGTGCTCCCTAAGAAGAAAAGTTTTAAAACTGAGACAACAATGGCCACAAACCTCTCATCTTCGCAGTTTTTGGGTAGCGTAAATTCTGATGATCAACCGTGACATTAACATTATGATACGTTATATTTACAGTTATATTTAAAATGGGCAAACATCTTCCAACTTACATTTTGTAAAATAACAATAATCCGTTAAAAGTTATCCGATAAATTCATTACACAAGACTCCCTCCAGTATCGGATATGACTTACCTGCCGCCTAAATGACGTCATTGTTATTCTCTGCTTTGATTGGATGCTTTTTTTTCTTTGTCGTATCTTTGTATTTATATTGCTTAGAAATCAATAAATGGAATTTTGAATTGTTATGGCTATGTTTAAAAAGTATACAAATCCTTAAAATTAGCCCATATGTTAGCATGTTATTGGTATTTTATATTTACAAACGGTCAAATAAAACTCCACACATTAACTGACTGACTAATAGCAATCCAATTCTTACCCTATCATAAAAAAAAATGATTTGACGCCTTCGTTAGTGGCGTTTCATTTTGTAAACATTATGCCTTTTGGTGGGCGTGTCGCGCCAATCTCGCGAGGTTTGCGCTTCTAATCCCGTTAGCAGCGATAGCCGTTGTGCTAGCGGAGTGTGTGCAGTGAGTCAGCCTGCAGTGCGCGCAGCGGAGGCCGGCAGCGCTCCAGCCTGCATCACCCGAACGCAAACAAGGTACCGTTACTTAACTCTTACAAAACCAAATGGGCCAAAATCGGCCGATAAAGGGGGGATTTAAGAGCTTTTATTGATGTTCGGGGTGTTTAATGGAAGTAGAGTGAAACAAAAGCAACTGGTGTTTGTTATGAAAGCAGCTGATGCTAAATAAAGAGCATTGCTCATGCGCACAACCTAAAGCAACTCACTATAATAGCACAGACTGAAGCATGTTTAAAGAGTTATTCAAGTGGTTGAATGAAAGAAGACAGTAAGCTGTGCAGGAATAAAACAGGGATTTGTTATGTAGCTGTGCTGCTAACTCTATCTGTGTCATGGACTTGTTTATCTCCTGCAGCTGCTACTGAAAAACCAACATGCATTTTTATGTAATATTAAAATAATAATAATAATATAAATGCTCAGGCTGCTGTCTTTATCGTTAACGTGAAGCTACGTATTAGCAACATCTATTCAATATTACTTCCTCTTAACTGTTTTGCTGTCTCACTGGATATTAAAAAAAACATATTACATATTTTACACAATCAAAGAGTGAATCATATTTAGGGAAGAATCAACTGAGTGGTTATCTGATGTTGCCGTAGCAGGACTTAAACCTTTGACCTCAGTCTGTTTTGCGTTTATTGCATTTATTTGTATGAGAGTAATAATAACAGAACAAAATAATGTCATTTTGCTGTGGATGTTTTCTTTAATTGTAACATATATCAAAAAGCAGTTGACTTGGTGAGTAGAAACCAAGATGAGTAAATGATTTTGGTGAGAAATCATTAGATGAGAAACAACCAAAATATGTATATTAGGTAACATTGCACTTTGACTTTCGAACAGCTGCACAGAATGTTTACCATGGAGGATAAAGCAAGCAGGCCATAAAATGTCACTTTCACCCTTTTGCTCTTCCAAAGAAGAACCGAACTCTTGCACATAATTTGAATAAGTTGGCCGGCATGAACAGTAATGCATTAGGGCAATGTACTATAAAGAATCACCCCATTGTGTGTTTGTGAACATGCTTCTGTTGGCATATATAGACGAGACATCATCTGTAACACTTTTAAAGCCATAAAACAACAACTATAGATTGTAGATTTTAGTAGTGCATAAATGATCGTGCATTTTGAATAGTTAACAATCAGTTTTACATCTTATTTCACTGAAATGAACTAGACTGCTGCTAAATAGATTCTGACACTGAAATGTTACTTTTAGTTCTGATGAAAAAACAAAAAACACTTAATCACAACACACTTTTATCTATGTTAGTCGTTTTATCAATTCATTGATATAAGTTAATTGATTCGCCAAATAATTTAATGTTGTTTTTTTTGGCAGATTTAATCATTTCTTTAAAAAAAAAAAAAATTTTTAATACAAAATGTTATGTTTTATTTATTAATTGTTTTATGTATTAATTGTATTATTTAATTAACTGCATAATTAACAATTAAGTAATCAGGTCTTTATAATTTAATTATTTTATTTATACAGATTTTGTTGCATTTAATGTATTATTTGACATTTTGGACTACATTAAAAAATCATGTGTAGAAACAGAAATTGCGGTATTTTTAAGGTGTCCCTGTTACACGTTACATGTTAACATAAATTGTGTGCATTATTACATGCAAGTAACTCCTAACCCTAACCATATAGTAAGTACATGTAGTTAATTAATATTACTCGGTACTTAAATGTATAATTACACTGTAACAAGGACACAAAATAAAGTGTCACAGAAATTGCTAGCAAATTTCACAACCAATAACAAAGAAACAGTGAGTAGCATTGAATCAAATATGCAACTTTGAAATAGAAAATTTGGTTTTTCTTGTAAAATGCACTCCAGTAAACTCTTATTTACAACTTCTAAAAATCATGTTTTACAGTGTACTCTTATTTTTTTTTTTTGTCTATCGACAGAAAAGCAAGATGAACGTCGGTGTGGCCCACAGTGAAGTCAACCCAAACACCCGTGTGATGAACAGTCGAGGGATATGGCTGACGTATGCGCTCGGCGTAGGAATGCTTCACATTGTACTGTTGAGCATTCCTTTCTTCAGTGTTCCTGTTGTGTGGACCCTCACAAATGTTATTCACAATTTTGTAAGTGTCCCCTGTTGAATAATCCCTTGTTCTATCCAATTTCGTTCCCCTGTCTATGGGTTGTCATTTTCTCAGTGGTGCCCCGAGGCCAGTTGGAGTCTCGATAATTGATGCTTCCTTAGTAGTCTGTGTGGCATTGTTATGTAAGGACTCGCTCGCACAAAGATTCAAGGTCAACAGCATGACATCACCAACCAAGTTTAAGCGCTCATGATATATGACAGCTTGCGCCACAATGATAAAGGGATGGGATACTGTAATGTTTCTGTTGTCCTGACATGGAAGACAAATTTAGTAAGTGTAAGCGATAGGAGGGAAGGATGATCACACATCTATATTCTAAGTCTTCCGAAGTTATATGATAGCCTTCCAGGAAAAAATAGAACAATTTAAGTCATTGTTCATTAATAATTTTTGTCTCCACTAAAGCTCTCAAATCTCATTTGCAAAGAGATTTTGAGACTTGTTAAAGTCAGGGTTAGTATAGTTAACTATACTAATCTTGAAAAAAATGAAAACTTAAAAAAAAAAAAGTTGTTTGTCCGTACAGTGAAAGTGAGTAAGGTCCAGTGTTGTTCTGAAACGCTTTCTTTCATTCTTCATCTATCCATTTAAGCGTAAAAAGATAAGGTCATTTACACAATAATGACAACCCTGTCATCATTTACTCACCCTCATGTCATTTCCAAACCCAAACTTTGGGTAATCTTTGAAATACAAATTAAGATATTTTGGTTGAAACCTGAGAGCTTTCTGTCCCTTAATTGAAAGTATCTAAAACTTAGAAGATCAAGAAAGGTCATAAAAGTTGCTTTATATGATGAACAAGTCTAATTTAGGCTTTTATAGACATAAATGCATACATGTGCATCACATATGGCAAGCAAAGAAGCTTGGTGCTGGACTTTGGTTTGCTATATGTGTTGAGCACTGTTTAGATGTAAATAAAAGCCTAAATTAAATCTGATCATCATAGAATGTGTACATATCTTTTCACGACACTTGAATTAAGCCACTCAAATCTTTGATGATGCCTTTATGACCTTATTGGATCTTCTAAGTTTTGGTTATATTGAGTTTTAATGGAGGGACAGAAACTTTATCACGTCTCGTCAGTGTCTGCGCCACGAGTGGGCCCAAAGGGGGCCTGTCCCGGCCACTTCAGTCTCTGTGCCCCCCCCACCTTACCTATTTTTTTACTGAGGGGGCCTGGAACGCCCCTTAAGAAAAGCAAATGCCCCACCAGTTTGGCACGGACTCTGCTTTTCATTAAATAACTTGAATATGTGTTTAGAAGATCAACCAAAGTCTTGCAGGTTTGGAATGACTTGAGGGTAAGTAAATGACAGAATTTTCTTTTTTGGGTGAACTATCCCTTTAATATTAAGAGGTCCCATTGTTACGACATTTGAGAATGGTTTGACATTTGGATCATCTTTCTATCTTCCCGCAGGGTATGTATGTGTTTATGCATGCAGTGAAAGGCACACCATTTGAAACACCAGACCAGGGCAAGGCAAGATGCGCAACACTGGGAACACAGATGGATACGGCGTGCAGTTCACATCATCTAGAAAATTCTTTACAATCTCACCAATCATTTTGTAAGTTATTTTTGCCATCTTTTGCACAACATTTACCCTCTCAAAGAAATGTTTAACATAGGTGATACAGGTTTTTAAATTGCTCTTTTATACTATTTCATCTTGTTACTCACAATGAAAATGTCAAAGAAAGCTGGACTGGTGTTAAAACACCAACCAACCAATTGCACAATATTTTGAACTAAATATAAAAATCAATAAATTAACTTTTCTCATCTGAAATGTTACCTAAATGTGAATGGTGAATATTACAGACATATTTTGGTCATTAAAGACCTTTATCATATAAGATCCTGTAATTATTTTGAAGTGTGTAACACTTGTTCTTTTCTTTGCAGGTATTTTCTCGCCAGCTTTTACACGAAATACGACACAGCTCATTTTGTGATAAACACAGCTTCGCTTTTGAGTGTTCTCATCCCCAAACTGCCACAACTCCATGGAGTCAGGATCTTTGGAATAAACAAGTATTAAGCCCAGTGTTCAGAGGGCACAGACCAACTCGGAGCTGTTGCCTGATGTGGGAGAGGAGATAACCCTTTGTACCGCAGTTGTGTACACTTAGCAGTTTTGTACAGTCTGTGTAATTGTGAGTCTCTTTGTTTGATATATCTTGAGAAATTGTTGTAGGGACAAGTTAGGAGGACAATTCCACAAGCATTAATAACTTAAGATATTTAATGTGTTTTCGTTAGTTGTTTTGTGATCCTCGTGGATCTGGGCTGGCCCAGGTTTCATGGTTAATTTCTTTTTCCGTTAATTAGTTCTTGTTTGTTCAAATGTGCTCACAACACTGATACACTAAGATAGTTTTATGCTTTTAGCGTCACTTCACATTTCTGAATACATTCATAGATAATTCCATGAATTGACAAAATGTGTTTTTAAAATCATTTAAAAGCCATGAAACCTTTCTGCTGTTTCGTTAATGTTATCATTGCTTCAGAGACAAATAAAACGTCAGTTTGCATGATTACCTGAAAAATTTTTGTTCGTCACAATACTATGTGTAGTTCTGTTTAGTTAATGTCTTACAGCTTATAAGTGACAATGAAAAATATTAACATTAACAAAACTTTTAGGCTTTTAAGTACTGAGTCGACATGAAATCAAAAATAGAACTTTCTTAATTTAATACATATTTCCGGTCTCATTTTGCACATTTTATCGGTGTACATTATTTCAAAGAACATTTCCTTAAAGATTTTGAACTGCTTCCTCTGCCCTGAAACAAAACATCAAGTTCTTCCCTACATTTTTTCATCTTCTGTTTGAATCAGAATATTTCAAGTTGACTTTTAGCTCAATTTCAGTATGTCATTTTAAATGTCTGGATCATTACCAAGCTTCAGCAAACCATCATGTTTCTTTGCTCTTTTCTGTCACAGTATTATTGAAGTTGAGAAACTGTAACATAGACCCATTAAACTATGTGTATTCTTCCACTTTCTTGTCTTTTGACAATATTCAGAAGGTAGACGTGCCAATTGTTTGTCCCTGTTGTTTGCGAGAAAAAGGAGTGAAACATTGTTTGCAGCATGTCATGCAACACACCACATACTAAGAAAACTTTGCAAAGTATTAGAAACGCTGTTCACTAGAAAAATTAATTGTGTGAAATATAAACTCGGACATACGAAAACCCACTGTTCCAAAATTGTGAGGTTGGAAAGATTTCTTAAATATTAAGAAAGTTTCTTTGCTCACAAAAGGACTGGATTTATTTAAACAAAAATACTGTAACATTTTGAAATATTTGTATATATTAAAATAACTGCTTTCCATTTTATTATATTTTTAAATGTAATTTATTCCTGTGATGTCAAAGCTGAAATGTAAGCATCATTACTCCAGTCACATGATCCTGATTCTTCAAAAATCATTCAGATATGCAGATGTGGTGCTTATCAAACATTTCTTACTCTCAATGTTGGAAACTGTTGTGCAGATCAATGCGTCACATATAAGATTTGATGGTCTGATAAATCGAATATGAAAATTAAAGGTAGACAAAAAAAATTAATACTTTTTATTATGGGCTTAAAAAAACATTTGCTGTAGTTAGAAATGTAAAAACAATTAAAATGTCATCATAAATGTCAATGTAATATTGCCTCTAATTATTTAAAAAAATCACTTTTTGTGTAAAGCCTCACATGCATTTAGCATCACACCTTTAAACACTTCAAAGTGATGATTTAAATCTTTTTGGCAGTGAATTTTATACTTGGTTCCCAAGGCACCATCTGCAGAGGGTGCTCCATAAAACACTCTGTTGATTCTTGAGTGCACCAAAGCCATTGCACACATCACGCACGGCTCTCGAGTGACGTAAAGATCATATCCGGTGCAGATGTAAGGCAGACCGGTTTCTTTGGCACTGCAAGCATTCCTAAAGCACTCGGAGCTGCTAAACCGACAGGCTGGATATTTCTCGTAACTGTAGGCGCCTCCTCCTTGCCCACAGGCCACGAGATCAATACAGATCATGACAGCATGATGGAGCGGATGAGAGCCGTGCTTACAGTCATGACCCACTGCAACAATCTGCTCCGATTCTGGGTCAACAATCACTGCGCCCACCGTATCCATTCCCATCTTCCCGCCTGATTTTGCAGCCTCTACAGCTGCCGTCATGTACTTTTGCATTTTAGCTTTCTGATCAGTAGTGAATAACTGGCCTCTCAGAGCAGACGTCACATGTTTGTCCTCGTGAAATGACGTAGGCCAGTGTTTACTAGCTTTTTCAAACTGCGGTCTGGTTAGTGGAGGATTGGCGGGTATTTCGACAAGGAAAAGTTCTCCCAAACCACTTGAGTCAAAAGACTGTGAGCAAAGCAGATCAGCAAGCGTAACTCCTTTGCAGTCTATCACCTGCACATCCCTGGCCAAGCACACAATGACCTCCAATGGATGAGAAGTGCTTTTGTCTTTGCAAGCCCTCACTCTTTTTATGTGCTGCAGACCGGCTAAAGGGTAGATCAGGGAAAGCTCTTTGACCAGGCGAGATGTTTGTCTTTTCTCGATGATAGGTGCCGCGTAGGCCAGCAACAATTCAGTGTCCCGGGACTGTTTGTCAGAGAGAACTGGAAGAACATCCCAAGTGTCATATCTGTCCATTTCTTTCCTTCTTTTGGCTTGTGGCTCCATCTTGTTCTATTCATTTAATAGATTGTCAGGGGTTTCCTGATGTCATCTGCAGAAGCAGAACGTGACAGTAAAAGTTATACTGACTGAAAAGCTGTCTGAGACTCAAAATGTCCTCATCGATATAGTTAAATAAATCCATAACAAAAAACGTATGTTATTTGAAATAAAACGAGCTTACTCATTTTCATTTAGTTTAACATAATGTACTAAAATAATTACACTAAAACTGAAATAATATATATAGACATAAAAAACTAATACAAATGACAAAAATACACACAAAACAAAATAAAAAACTGAAAATAGCCAAAGAAAATAAAACCTTATTCAAAATATTAAAAACTATAAACGTATCTTAATCATACTAAAATAAAAGTCATGCACATTGTAATACAGAGATGTATCTAAATGGATAGTGTAAAAAAAAAACATTGTAATACATTGATACTATTTTACCTTTTTTTGTAAAAAGTGGAACAGAAAAATTATAGATTATATATATATAAATAATATTATATTATAGATAGTATATATATCTAGCGGAGAGAGAGATGGGCCATATCAATTTGTGCAAATACCCCCCCCCCCCCCCCCCAAAAACAATATATATAATATTTTTAAGAGCCTATATATATTTTTAATATTTAAAACACAGAATGAATGAATGAATTTAAATTTATACAACACGCATGCACTGATAGGACCTTTACCTTATTTGGAGGAAACAATGGACTTTAATTATCAAATAAGTTAGAAATTGTCCAACAACCTTCTTTATAGCAGCCAAGTGTGAAGAATTAATCTTGTGTAAAACATCGCTCCCATGTGAGTCTTGATCCCTCCTGTATTATTATCCCATTGGAAACAAGCGCAAGCGCTAATGGTTCCGTTTTGCTCTTTATTTTAGACCGTCGTTTAGCGCTGATATTATTATTAGCATACTTATTTATTCATCAAATGGGTATAGACATCTGTTTTTCTATAATACTATTTATCACTTTCATCTTAAAGAAAGTCTAACGGAACCCAACTTTACGTATGTTGTGAGTAGGGTGTATTTATAAGTAACGCCTTGATCATACAGGGTCATAAATGAAGTTTTACAAGAAAATACAAGTGCAGTGTTAGCAGTGTTTTCGAGTCGCTTGAATTGGTGAAGCGTATGTATCCTTTCAGATGACCGTCGAGTTAAATCAGTGATAATCCAGTGGAATCGACAGTGAAGCGTCAGCGTTTATCAGCATGTTCCCGTGCGCTCTGAATGGAGCTGCTCGCTTCTGGATGAAGCACTGCACGTCCCCAAGAGCCTTCAGTACACCGCGCTCTCGGTTCGTTTTGGGGATTGAGACGAGCTGCGACGAGACCGGGGCGGCTGTGCTGGACGAGACTGGGGTGATTCGGGGAGAATCTCTGCATTCTCAGAAAAAGACACACCTGGAGTAAGAATAGCCACTGACTTCAGAAATGTCCTCAGTTGATGCATAGAGTAACACTAATCACATATTTTCATGATCCTAAAGGAACAGTTCTCTCAAAAGGCCATTCTGTGGTCATTTATTTACCATCACAGTGTTCCGAAAAAAAATCATGAGTGGTCTATGTGACTTGTGAATTTAAAGCTTTTTTTATTTTTTAAATTTGTTAACTCATTTTTATTAATTTTTAAAAATATTTACATGTTTTTTTATTTCTTTTTATTCAATGTTAGTTTAAGTAATTTTAGTACTTTAACATTTTATTTCACTTAATTGGCAAGGCAGCATTTGTCATTTTTATTTACGTTTTTCATCTAATATTTATATTTTATGTCAGTCTTGTTTCAATCCACAAACCACAATTTTTAATAGTCTTCGTTTTTATTTAACAAAAACAACACTGACTTCGCATCTTAAGCTATACAGTAGCTTTAAGAAACAGATAAGTCAAGTCATTATTCATTGAAAATAACAGCTGTAGTAACTATTCACTGTCATTGTATAGGGGAAAAAAAACAGCTCGGATATTCTGCTGTTATTTTACTTCTATATCACTTTACTTGTTTGTGAGAAGAAACACTTTTTCATTTTCACACTGGAAGTCGGCAGGCTTTTAGTTAGTAGTGCTAGTAATGGATTAGTATGTTGATTTGATATACCTAAACTACTAAATTAGAATATTTGTTTGTGAATTCTCTCATCCAAATCAAAATTTTAGTACGTTTTTGTAACTTTCTGTTTTGTTTTCATAAATGTAGGTCATTTTCAGGTCAGGACTATGTATGCAAATTCCAAAAATAGCAAAAAGGTGATTAAAAATATACAGTTTTATATACATAAGGTAAGGATAAAAAATGACTGCTGAATTATGGTGCATTTAATTTCATTTGTTCTCTTACAGTACGGGTGGAATTATCCCAACTGTGGCCCAACGCCTACACAGAGAAAACATCTCTAGAGTTGTCCAGGAGGCTTTGGACAGAAGCGGCATTGAACCCAGTGAACTCACAGCTGTGGCCACAACAGTGAAGCCTGGTCTCGCCCTTAGCTTAGGGGTCGGCTTGGATTTCAGTCTGAAGTTTGTGAGACTTCACGAAAAGCCGTTCATCCCTATACACCATATGGAGGCACATGCCCTCACTGTAAGAATGCTACACCCCGTAGACTTCCCTTTTCTCGTGCTCCTTGTCTCGGGGGGTCATTCTCTTCTTGCACTGGCCAAAGGAATAGATGAATTTCTTCTTCTGGGGCAAACACTGGATGTAGCAGCCGGGGACACTTTAGATAAGGTACAGTATCAGGATATCACATCCGTTTCAAATACAAGGAAAGCAGTAGGATGTTTATAATATAAACTCTTTATCTTTCCTTTCAATGACAGATTGCTAGAAGACTTTCTCTTAGGAATCACCCAGAGTGCTCGACTTTGAGCGGTGGACAAGCCATAGAGCTTTTGGCGAAAGAGGGGGATCGACTCGCATTTCATTTCAAGGCACCCATGGGGCAGCTCTACGACTGCAATTTCTCTTTTGCTGGTTTGCGAAACCAGGTGACAATGGCAATAAACAAAAAAGAAAGAGAAGAAGGTACTTTATCTATTCCTTTAAAATAAAAGAAACAGGTTCTTTTCAAAAAGCTTTTGATCTGCCTACATAGACATCTGCCCTTTTAGGCAGCATCTGGACTGAAATGGCAGCTTATAAGTGACTGATTTGGAAAAACAGTAAACAGGCAGCAACTCTGCATGTGTTGCAAATATCTCTTCTCATTTGAAGTACACAGGAGACTTGACTATTAATTGGCATTAACATGCTCACACCAATTAATTGGAATAGGAATGCAATAGTCTAATAAGGCTATATATATATTGTGTGTGTACAGTCCTAATCAATTATTATATTACCGTATATGTTATGTTTCCTCAGGTGTTGAAAAAGGACAGTTATTATCATGTGTTAAAGACATCGCTGCTGCCTCACAACACACTGTGGCGTCCCACATAGCCAAACGAACACATCGTGCCATTTTGTTCTGTAAATCCAAAGGTCTTCTACCACAGCATAATCCAACCCTGGTAAGTCCTCCGCACTCCAGGACCTGGTTGTGGCATTTCATTTTAAAATGAACTCGGCTTAATCATTTTGCAATATTTAAAAACTTCCACCAATAAATGCCTGTGGTGAATTGACATTTAGTCAAAATTCCACTCCAGACTTTCTATCCCAACCAAAAATCTACTCTTCCACTTTTGCACCTTTGTAGGTTGTTTCCGGAGGAGTAGCAAGTAATGAATACATCAGACAGACTCTGAAAATTGTCACAGATGCCACTGGATTGCATCTGCTTTGCCCTCCGACAAAATTTTGCACTGATAATGGAGTGATGATTGCATGGTAAAAGCATAAAAATGGTGCATATTGCCTTACAGCCTTGTTGACATGTATAAGCCACTGACTTTTGTTCCTCACTATTGTTGTTAGGAATGGCATAGAGAGACTAAAGCAAAGAAAGGGGATCATGTCCTATACCGAAGAGGTCAACTATGAACCAAAGTAAGTTAAAATGACATTTACTTTGCAAGTAAATAAATTGGACTTATTTACATTTTCAATGCATGTTTCTGGTCTTATTATGCACAATTTATCGGTTAATGTCATTTCTAAGTTTTAAAAAAAGTTTTGTCTTTGTAATCTTTCATCAAATTAAATATATATTTTAAGTGAGTGTTTTTGTAACGTTTATATTTTAAAATCATGTATTTATTTATTTTTAGTTGACATTTTTAAGATTTAATTATTAGCTTTCCATCAACTCAAAAACCCCACTTTAGGAAACTCTGCTGTAATGTGATGTTTAATGCACGTCTTGCTGTTGATAAAAAAGAATGGAATATGTGTTGTTTCTCTTTATATTTTTGACAGTGAGGTACAAAATAATCCTATTCAAATCTTAGGTCAAAAGTCATCAAAAAGTTTAGATTAGATTACCAGAAATGTGTAATCTAATAGATTACATTTCTAATTTTCATCATATAATTTGTGATCAGTAACAGACAGTTTGTAAGTAATCTACCCAGCACTGATTGTATATGATAGGAGTCTGTTTTGATGTCATGACATTTTTCATTCATTTTAGGGCACCACTTGGATTAGACATCACTTCAGAAGTGAAAGATGCTGCAATCAAACTTCCCCCATTAAAACTGAGGATAAACTCTTGACATGCTGTTAAAAGGGCATCTCCTACTTATTAATAAATGATTATTTATTTAAAGAAATGTAAATGTTTGTGTTTTGTAAATGCTTTAATTCAAAGTGTATGATGTTATTTCTTTTCAATCGCCTTTTGGTGTGAACGGCAGTGCCGGAGATCATGACCTTTCATGTATTTTCATTCAACCTCTGTTTTGGGGCACTGTGGCGGGACGTCTGTCCCGTTCTGACTCTGGAGTTGGCGGTTCTGGCCCTCTGTCTTACATGGTGTGGCAAAGGAGCTGGTGTTTCTCTGTCACCGATTGCTGACTGACTACACCTATCATTCACTCTCTTTGCCAGTCCTGGTAAGAAATGATATAGCGCAAACAGCTGTATGTGAGAGATATTCCTCATTGCTTTAGCCAGGATCACAATATCACTCTGTCATAAATCAATTGAAATACCTTTATTATCACGATGAGGCACAGGAGGGCCGCCATTTATCTCCAAACTGCAATGGAGAAAACAGAAAGAAAACAAATTATGCTTGTGAATTATCAAAGGCCTCATATTCTTCCTGACTAAATTTAAAGCACCTGAGAGACGGCAACCCTATTCTTCTCTGTCTTTCAAACTCTGCTGTAAAGAATTGCGATATTCTGGCATCTTTAGCTAAATTCTCCATTAGGAGGTCATATATGTGAGGGGATTTTCTACATTTGGCCAGAAGCTGTCGATGAGCATATCGATTGGAGGTCAGGTAACCCAGAGCACTTGCACAAGCTGTTCGAACCTAAAATGTAGGAAGGAATAATAGTTTCAAAAATCCTAGAAATACTGTTTTAAGCACTTATTTTTGTTGACTGGGAAACATTGCATTAGCCAATTAAACACAATCAACCTCTTCATCCTCTGAGTCCAGATGAGCAGAAAGATGCTCTACAGCACCCATGGTGACAATCGCATTAGTAATACCTGCTCTTGTGTGAACCAGGCTAGCAAGTAGTTGTGCTGGAGTAAGACAAGATGAAATGTTACACAAGATTATTTTCTCATTTTTATATATATATCTCTTACCATCAAAGGTTTTGGGGTATGTAAGATTTGTAATGGGTTTCTGAATTCGTCAATTGTGGACCCAATGACGTCATTACGGCGGATCTGGGTCAGCGCCGCCACACGCGCGCGTATATGGTACTGTCGTGAAAGCACATCCACAAGTGACGCAGTAGAGACGAAAATGTGGAATTAAGTCGTTATTTTTGTTTTCTTTGCGCAAAAAAAGTATTCTCGTAGCTTCGTAACTTTACAGTTGAACCACCGATGTCACATGGACTACTTTGTCGATCATCTTGGTAATTTTCTTGACCTTGAACGTGGTAGTTACCTTGCTGTCTATGGGAGGGTCAGAGAGCCCTCAGATTTCATCAAAAATATCTTATATTGTGTTCTGAAGATGAACGAAGGTCTTACGGGTTTGGAACAACACGAGGGTGAGTGAGTAATTAATGACAGAATTTTCATTTTTGGGTGAACTAACCCTTTAAAACTGTAATATTGTGAAATATCATTACAATTTAAACTTACCTGTAATGACCACAGTGGTGGATTGGTCAGACTGCAGTAATTCAACAAGAACAGTGACTCCCCTTGCAGTCAAAGTCACTTCATCTGATCCACTAATTACTCTGGCTAACACAACTATCTGTCAAACAAATGAGGAGTCAGTTAAATTAACTGTTTTTCCAGCCCTTTACAGCTGTTCATTAAAACATCATAACATCTGTTCATTTTCTACTATGGTAAATGTTTTTTTGAAAACAATGTCACATTGAAAACCTGCCTTTTTATTTTATTTTTTGGAGTTTGAAAATGAAAAAAAAAAAAATTATGATGTAAATTGGACACTATCTTTGATATTTATTCAATAAGATTTTATTAATGTAGAAAAGGATGTAAAATCAATTTGATTGTGGTCTCAGACTTTTGGACCAAAATGTATATGTTCTGAATCTTCTGACTACCTGAAATGCAGCTTTTGCTTGTTCTGTTTCATTGTCAGAACTCAAAAATGTCTCATATGTGTTCATTAGTATTCTTCCTGTTTGTCGAATTGCCTTCTGTTGGGCTTTGTTGTTGTAAGCAAACAGGGACAATGCATGTCCAGCATCCAGACAAATGCTCTGAAAGAGAAGACTTGCTAAGCAATTCATTTAAACAAACACATTCAGAATATCAGTGGCATCACATGAGCACCTTGAAATATTTCAAACCAAGATTAAAGTGGTAAAAAATGTAAATTACTTTGTTTTCAGCCCCCATGAGCTCCAGAATGATATCGTAAGAGAAGTCCTCTTGTTCCCAGAATTCCCTCTGGAGTTTTTGGTTCCCCAGCAGCACGCAGGCGAGAGTCTTAGCCACTTGCACCTAATGCCATTTAAAAACACTATGAAGTAATTTCCTGTTTTAATCTCATCTCATTTCATTTTTGAAATGAATACTTACCTGTACCTCCAGAGATTCATGGGTTTTTAAAAGCTCTAATAATGTAGAAATGGCCTTTTCTCTGTAAATAATCTTTTGACTCTTTTTATTAGTAATGAGCGCCACTCCTGCAACCACAAAAAAACAGGTTTATCATTTGCACTGTAACACAAAGCCATTTATATCAAAGAAATGAAAGAAAAAGTGTGAGATACTACCAATGCACAAACAACCCAATGCTTTGATGACACTGAGCAGGGTCTTCAGTGTTGTTCGAGACCCTCGAAGCAAACGCACCAAAGGCGGCACCCCATACTCCCTGCAAAAGCCATCCTGATGGGTTCGACTATCTCGGCTAAGCGCTATTGCCGCTTGGCAGCCTATGAAATGACGAGATACGTGCAGATAACGTTCTCTGGGGGTGGATAATTTGTAACAATATGTATGGAAGCTTGTTTCTTCCAGGGCATAAAAAATGGTAATTGCAGCTTTTTATCTCATAATTCTAACTTTTTTCTGAATTGTGAGATAAAAAGTTGCAATTAGCTTTTTTTTTTAAAAAATTGCGAGATGTAAACTTAGAAAAAGAAAAACAAGAATTCAGAGAAAATTAAGACAAAATTGTGAGAGATAAACTCAGAATTCAAAGGAAAATAAAGTCAGAATTGTGAGATGGTAAATTTTATTTTTATTCCGTGATTACACAAATAAAAAACAATTGCGCAATGTAAACTTAGAATTCCAAGAAAAAAGTCAAAAATCTGAGATGCGAAATTTGCGATTCTGAAGAAAAAAGTCATAAATGTGCGATGTAAACTTGCAATTAGGATTTTATAATTTGCACCTGCAAAATATTAACTCACAATTCTAGGAAAAAAGTCAGAATTGTGAGATATGAACTCACAATTGGCAATAAAAAAGTAGCATAACTAGTTATATTTAATACTAATATTTTCTTTATAAAAAATTTTTTTTACTACTATTTTTTATTCCATGGCAGAAACAAGCTTCCATAGTTATGGAGGTGCGGACAGTTCTGTCTGAAAAAGATTTTTAGGGAACATCTGTCTGACAAAATGTTTTAACAGACGATCCACGGGAGACACGATCCAGACACCTGAATGAAGAGGAAGCACTCTTGGAATATAGCATCGTTTTGAAATCACAGCCTGTAATCGGGTCATAGTTTAACACTAATAGCAATACAAGAGACACAGCAACTCTTGTAAGCAATGTTTACGGAGAAACCCACAGGGGGAATGACATTCCACTGTGCATGCCTTCCTGTCTTATGAGTCTAGCAGATCAGTGCTGTCTCAAGACAGGAAGTGCTGGCCGCTTACCCGCTGGACCGGACCTGTTCTGTCAGTGACAGGGAGAAGCTCAGGTAGTCAATCTGCTCAGTTTATCCAGTGCCTGTCAACACGTAGTCAATGGGAAGCTGTTTTTATTGCATTTGGTGCTTTTTCTGTCTGGACGACAGCTTTGCAGTGAGTGTTACTTACATTCATGGGTGACTGATTGGTTGGATGGAACTTGGTGATCTCTTTTGGGACAGTGTATAATGAGATCAATTTGTATCGGGCCTTACCCACGTATTGCATTTTGTCTGAAGAGGACAGAAGAAGGTCAAGGATGACTGGGTAACCCATCTGCTGTGCCATGAGCTTCTGTTGCTTCAGAGTTTGTCCTGCCAGGACCCATAGAGCTGTTGCACCCTGCTCCCGCACATCCAGCTGGAACACCTGAACACAGGGCAAAGTTCAGAAAGAGTTTACTATGCCAACGGTTGACTTGAGACTTTATGCAATATGAGAACCAAGTTTTCAAGGCAATTAAACCCCCAAAAATCTGACTTTTTTTTTATATATATATAAAAAATACACTACTGTCAGGACCACTAAATTACTAAAGAATTACTTACATGTACTAAATTACTAAACTTAAATACTAAAATATTTTTTTTTAAATATATTTGGAGGAAATGGTCTTTTTGTTAGAAAATGGATCAAAGTTGTTTTATTTATATATTATTCTAATAAATTACTACAACCTAAAGTTATAGCGGATCTAATAACTAATTAATTAATAAATTAATTTTATTTTAAAAATATTTTGAGTGATTATGCAATTTTCTGATGTATACTAAGAACAATTCTATAAATATTAATTCAACTAAACTTTAGTGTAATATCTATATGACAGAATCTAACAGAATTGGCTTGTAGCTTATCTTTTAATTTTTTTTTTGTTTTAATTTTAATGCTAGTAAAACATAATTTAGTAAATTAGTGTTTAAAAACATGCTAAAAATATTTTATTACACGTATGGTCCTTTATAGCTCCTGGCATCCATATTCATTTCACTTTTAAACAATAATACTACATTTATTTATAAATGGCTCTTCTTATATCCAAAGTACTGCAACACATACAATAAAATAATAAAACAATATAAAACAAAACATTGAACCCAATTAATGTTCCTCCTAAGCAACAAAAACATTCCTCATAAATTCATACTGTGACTCTAAACAGTTTATGCACTAATGGATGTAAATCATATTTTTGATGGGTAAAAATTTTGATGGCAGTTCTTCAGAACACCATTCAAAAAACCCAACAGTACATAGTTTGACCAAAAAAAAACATCTTTATATTGATTTATTCCAAGTCATCCCTGCATTACTAACACTGTATGTTTTTGAAAAGTGACGAAAAATGGCTTAATTACCCACACAGCAAAATCCCCAGAGTTAAACTCTGCTCAGAGTACATATTGTCCCAATCTAAAGAGTGCTAAAGTAACACTGTAGCAGAGTTACCCGTTGAGGATTATGTGGTCGTTTTCAATGGTCTAAAAGAAAAGCCTGGTGAGCAGGTATTTTCATCTTCAAGGCAAAACAACCATTGTTAACAATTGGGGTGTTCCTGTTTTTTATTAAATGCTTGTCGCTCACAGGTTGCAATTAAATAATTGTGCTTATTAATCCCAATTTCAAACTTTTAAACTCGGCTTCATACAAATTTCCAGTGTTCCTTACGCCTTTAACAAAAACCACTTCGTAGATTGGTACAATATGTCCTCTGGAGGCAGAGTTGATTTAAACTCATGGGGATTTTGCGGTGCAGAGGCAACGCTATTTAAAAAATACAAAGCTACTGCTCTGCTGTACATGTTACCTTGAAAAAAAGTTGTAGAAAGAACCTTGGCAGCTGATTGGCCTGAACGCAGCAGCCTGCTACTTGCTGGATGCAAAAGGATTTTTGACGACTGCTATGATATCAAAAGGAGCGAATCAAAATCAAAAAACTAGTATTGATTCACAAGCGCTGAGTGTGGCGTAGTTTGTGGGGGTGTGGCTTTGGCTTAATCCTTGTCTCTTTGCTGCTGTGTGTGGCGCTTTTTTGGGGGGTGTGGCGGGGTGGGGTGTGGCTGCGTGTCTTCTAGGGGGTGTGGCTTGGGTTGTGGCTGGGGTGGCTGCTGCCTTGCACCCTTAACAGGAAGTCTCTTCAATTCTTCCTCTCTCTCTCCGCGCCTCTCTCTCTCCTCCCCATCTTCTCCTCTTCCCCTCTTCCCTCCCCTCGTAAACCCTCCCCTCGCTCCTATCTTCCCGTCTTCCCCTCTCCCAGTCAGCGTCTCCCCTCCCTCGTTCTCCACCTCTCTCCTCTCTCCTCATCTTCCCCCTCCTCATCCCTCCCTCACTCTCTCGCAGCTTTTTTCCTTTCCTTTCCCTTTCCCTCTCCCCCCTCTCCCCTTCCTCACACCTCCTCACATCCTTCGCTTCCTCTCCCGCTTATCTTCCCTCTTCCTATCATCTTCCTTCTTCCTCTCCCCGCTCCAGTCTCTCCCTCCTTCGTCCTTCCTCTCTCCCTCCCCCCCCCTCTCTCTTCTCTCCTCCTTCGCATGGAGGAGAGAGGCTTGCAACACACCAAGGCAAACCAGGTCAAAAAACCCGACCGTTTTCCTGCGTCCTCTTGCTCCTATATATACTGGATCCAATGTTCCTTATTCGCTCCTCCTTTATGGGCGGCAATTCTCCTTCCTCACATATGATCTCTCTCCTGGTTCTAGACCTGATCGCCTCCTGGTTCTTCCTTAGCCTCCGGTTCTTTTTCCTGGTGAGACACAACCCCCTGCCGCCCCCGATCCACGCTTTCTGCAAGAGCCAGGCAGGACGGATGAGTGTCTCTTCTTACAGGGTCTCTGTTCTTCTCTAGTGGGAGGTCTCCTTCTTCTCTCGTCTCTCTCTCTCTCCTGTTAGTACTTCTTTTTTCGTAGGAGACAAAACACCGACCTGGCCTAGCTATTAAATCTAAATGCAAATGATAAGACCAAAGACTACTCTATTTTTGAACTCTTCTTTTGTGTTCTACAGAAAAAACAACAACAGGATAAAGTTTTGGACCCACATGAGAGTGAATCAAAATGACAGAATTGATCTATGAGTCTGTCAAGGGAAGTCGAAAGAGCACTGTCATCATCACAACAAAACAAAACAAGAAAACTATGAACTGTTTTCTGTCACTACTCTTTTACTACTACTTCACTCCACTACTACTGCATATTTTACAGGAAGTAAACAGTACCAGAGTTCACAGACAGGAATTCAACAAGATGTGGAACTCCTCCAGCATGTGCAACAGCGGTTTGGTTGCACGGGCTTTTGACGCATAGTGTACGGATGCATCTGACAGCATTTACTAGCACATCTTGGAGGTCAGAGGTCAGGAGCTTGACTACCAAGGCCACCCCACCCTAGACAAAAAATTGGGGGGCATTTGTTTAAAACAGATGTTTTAAGATCTTTAAATGTGTATAGACAGCATAAACGTTTTTTGACTCACCAACTGAGCAATGAGGTTTTGGTGCTGTTCACTGTGTCCCGCCAGATCGGCCAGTATAACAGCACAGCGAGAGTGCAGCTCAGGCTGGTGGCCGCTGAGGAGCTTGATCAGCACTGGTACAGCACCATGATGCACCAGATCTTCACAGACTTTCCTATTCTCTGACATATGACACAGCACAGCTGTAGCCATGCACTGCACCACCAGTCTATCTGAACAAAGGAGACCCACCAGCACTGCAATACCTCCTGCAGTGAAGTGATTATTATTAGGCAGAAACATAATGCAATCTGCTAACATTACTCAATCTTCTAGCTCAGTGGTTCTCAAATGATTTTACCTCAGAACCCACTTTTTTTTTCAAGTGGCAATTCAACACAGTAGTTTCTTCAGGATTTATGAAGGTACATTTTTAAGACCAAGAAAATAAAAATTATAGGAATAAATTGAAGAGAACACAATATATCAATATGTTCTCTAAATGTAAATGTCTATTCAGCAAACAATGAGTTGTATTAGCAACACTTTAAATGTTATAAATACAACTTCCAACCAATCTCCATTATTTTTAAAAAACATTTTAGAAAAAAAATAGCTGGAACATCTCTGTTCTCAACTACTAGAATATGGTAATAACTTGTTTTATACATTCTGATCACAGAAAAGTGATGTTTTGATTTTTGTTGTTCATTGGTGCAAATGTTTAAAGATTCATAAATCAAAATACATTTACTTGAGAAGCAAAATTACATAAGGTAAGAAGTCTTGTTTTCTATGAAAGTGATCAAAATGAATTGGTTTATTTTTGAAACTAGAACAAATATCCACAAATAGGCTTAAAAAAATCGACTTAATACAAAGACTTTCTGCTCTGATTTAAGAGCTTTTTAAGGCCTTAATTTGATGAAGGGTGAATTAAGACTTTTTAAACCCTTTTTAAGACCTGCAGAAACCTTGAGTAGTAATATTGTTTACTCTACAAAAGTATTAAAATGCTTTTAGATTAAAATATTGTAGTAGGTTGCTGAACATGAGAAATATTCCATTAAATTGTATTAAAAATTATTTACATTGTAATTTTCCCGCTGTCAGAACAGTCATGTGACCAATTTTGGGGCCAGGACCTACCAGTTGAGAACCATTGTTCTAACATTTAGCTTTTTAAATAGCAGAAATTATGTAAAATTGAGATGTATGAAATTAGCTTGCTTTTCAAGACTTTATATATCTATGACCTGCTTTCATTATATCCTCACAGGAGGACTCAATGTTTACACAAAGAGCCTCAAGGCACCTGAGGGCCATCTCCAGCCGTCTGGTGTCCTGGCTCTGGATCATTTCTGCAGAAAAAAAAATGGAGATCAGGCAAGTCACTAAATCACAAATTAAAAAAAAAATACATTTAACTAATTATTCATTTAAATAAATAATTTGCTACTCATCTAAAATGTGGAATATTGTAATAAAAAATGTGTTGAAATTCTAAATGAGAAGCTTAATGATTTCTGTCTGATAATATAAATATTTCTACATACAATAAAAGTTTAGTTTTGACTGCTGACAATTTGGAATGCACATTTGAAATCTACAATATCATACCGACAAGAATCTTCCACACAGGAAGCCCGTCCAAGTTCAGCTGAATGAGGTGTCTAAGGGTATCTGTGTGAAAGTAAAGTGCTGCCAGGTGGACAGAGTTATTGCCCTTGCTGTCTTCCTCTCTCCAGTTTGCCCCAGTGGACAACAGGACGTCCAGAGCTTCCACTGAACCCGAGGTCGCTGACAATAACAGCGGTGAACTGCCATACCTGAAAAAAAAAACAATCATCCAATTGAACTTTCTATGCATCAAAAAATGCAGAAAGGAAATGTATCACTGTTTACAACATTGAATAATAATAAGAAATGTTTCTCTAGTACCAAATCAGCATATTAGAATGATTTTTGAAGGATCATGTGACACTGAAGACTGAACTAATGGCTGCTGAAAATTCAGCTTTGCCATGACAGGAATTAATTACATTTTAAAATATACCAAAATAGAAAACAGTTATTTTAAATTGTAATAATAATTCACAATATTAAATGTTTGTACTGAATTGTTGATCAAATAAATGCAGCCTTGGTGAGACTTCTCTCAAAACCATTAAAAAATCTTCAACTTTTGAAATGTATACATTAAAATATATACATAAACATGTATATCCTTACAGTAAATTTAGTGCTAAAATATATCACGTACTCAGCAGTGGTCTTCATCTCCAATAAAGCAGGGTCTTTCCTACATAGTGCTTGAATACATGCCACTTGGCCGTAAAAGGCTGCAAAATGAATAGCCATCCAACTCCTCTTGTCCACAAGTTTGTAGTCTGCTCGCAGTGCTAGAAGACAGCTTAGAGATTCAAGGGAGCCACATTGTGCAGCGAGGTGCAGTGGAGTGAGCCCTAAAAGGGAAATAAATGTAAAAAAAACCCACATCTTTAGACGCATTGAGCCAGGTTTTACATCACTGATGCTAAACACCACTGGTTGCATCAATTTTGCTTTTTGAAGTAGAGGTTTCACGCATTAAATAAAGCACAATAATAATAATAACCATACAGTTAGATGTGTTATACCAGGTTTGACATCATTGATAGCATTTTTTTTTTGTCTTTTTCATGTGACCTTAATAAAAGCCCCTTAATAAGTAAAACATATTATTACAAAAAATATAGGCTATATAATGCATATTTAGATATGAAATAAAAAATATTAATATTGGTTGTCATTTTTTACATTTTTGGTTTTTCTTTTTCTTTCAGGATATGACAGCTTTAAATATTCTTACCTGCTCCTTCTAGGAATGGACCTCCAACAACTGATTTTCCTGACAATAAAGAAAATGTAACGTAAGAACATATAGAAATGTCTGTAAGCTTTTAATGCATTTGTGTTGCATTGACCTGAGTTAGTGAATCGCTCGCTGCGTATCTGGTTGAGGTTGACTCCTGCTGCAGCGAGCTGGAGGATGATGTGTGATTGGTTGTTGGCTGCAGCATGGTGAAGCAGAGAGAGACCCTGCTCATCAAGAACGTGCAGGTGGGACGTCGGGTTCCTGCAACTCAGTGAGTGAAACGCTGCACACATTCCTCTCTCTGCTGCTGCCTTCAGCCCAAATGCTACCATCTGAGTTAGAAGCACATTTCCATGTTTAAGTACAGAGTATGTACATTGAGGGACTCTGAACCCAAAGTATGAATTGATTGTCAGTTATTACCTTGCACTTTATGGCTTTTGTGTAACCAAATGTTTTCTTGAATTGCTCGTGTAGCTCGATGTCTGTCAAGGGCAGTCTCTTCCCTTTGAGGATTTTGATGGAAGTGTTTAAAGCCCCCCACCACTGAACCATGTTATGTTGAGGATAAAGCGACTCTAACTCAATGCAGATGACATTATAGCTGCAAAACACAAGTGTATGTTAGATGCTATAAAACGCAACATTTTAGGTGTACAGCATTTATTTCAGTGAATATATAATTGCATGCATATATACTATAAACAGTGCTGACCTTTTCCCTTCGATCTCACTGAGTGGAATTGGAAACTGTGTTTTATAAGTGGAGTCCTGACGAAGTAACTCATAAAGGTAATTGGCGGCTTGAGTCTGAAGTGTTCTGAAAGCTACCTACACAAAAAAAATGTATATCTATTTAACCAAATTAAGCATACTGTATCATACTGCTGGAAAACCTGTTGTACACAATCTACTACATCAGAATTTCAACTTACCTTTTGGTCATATAAACAATTGCACCAAATTGCATATTTTTACTCCGTTGGGGCCTCTGAATAAATCTGAGGTGTTTTTTCCTACTTAAGTATGAGCTCCATATTCTCCTATGTCTCCTATACTATATGAGCCATAAAAGCTTAAAAGTATTAAATACGATACTCAACAAAAGATTTCGTTTTTTTTTTTTTTTTCTAAAGGTTGAATAAACTGATCCATTCATTCCAAAATAAATACAAATAATTATTTTGACTATTATTTTAGGCTTTACAGGGTTAATACTATAAATAATCTATTTAATACCCTAAAGTACATAGCAACAACCAAAACTTTTCAAATGAAAGGTTCATTATTCATTAGATTTTTGAATATTTGTTTACATTTGATTTATATTAAAAATGAATTTGTATGGTATACCCCTAGTTTGCATATGTGGATCAATTTAGTCATTTTTCATCTGTTATTTATGTATTTAATTTGATATCTGCAATGTTAATAATAATAATAACAATAATATTGTTATGTTTTATTATTACATTTTAATTTTTTTTATCATGTTTTATATTATTTTACGTTGTTATTTTTTATTATTACATTTATGGTTGCATACTTTACTAACAACTAATTAAGCAAATTCTAAAGGGAAATAAACTTGACATTTTCTGAGTGTATTAAAGTAAGTATTAAAACTGAAAGTTGATTTTAAAAAGTGCTTTAGACTCATATCTCACCTTCATTTCCTCAGTGATGTCATCAAGAGGAGGAGTCCCCACATCAAATTCAATCCCTCCGTGAAGGTGAAAATACTGATTCTGCTTCTGTGGAAAGTGCTTGCAGGCAAAGTCTGGTCCGAGAAGATGTGGAGGAACCTCTCGTTCTGTTTTCAGCTTATCATCTTTAAGCAAAAAAAAATGCATTCACCAATGTCAATCCACTCACATATTAATCAGACATAGCAGTGATCAAAAGACAACGCAAACCTGACAAAGGTGAAAGCATTTGAGAAAAATTAGGAATCAACATCTTTTTCCTCAAGGATATCAGCAGGGGCACCAGGAATGTGATGAGTTTCAGGTAGACGAGGTCCCTGGAGACTTCTGCATTCCTCTCGAGGTGCTTTCTCACCAGAATAACGTGGTCTGACAGCCTTTTCTGTAGCCTCTGGTAGGTGGCCAGATCAATGTTGTCCTCAGTGAGTCGGACCACATCAGATAGTCTATGAGACGCCTCAAACACAAACAGATTTTGGTGCTGGCGGACAGAGGTCAGGTAGGCACTCAGCTTGATCAGAATGTTTTCTGAGTATTGTGAGAAGAGGTTCTCCTCCTCTGCGCTGTTGGGTTCATAAGTTGGGTCTACATCCATGTTCTCCTTATAAATGTCCCGATAACATGGAACATCTGAGATGTCTGTTAAACCTGGTGATACAAATCAGTGTATATTTTCCATTTTCATTATATATATATATATATATAATCTAGCCGCCCTGAAGACCCAGCTATGTGGTTTTTGCCTCTGTCGTGGACATTATATTTGAGTACTTTCTCTGATGAGCCTCACAATGTCAACAGGTTTTAAGTCTGGATGTTCCTTACAGAGCGACATTTCAGAGGGCTTTCCAGAGATACCACAGATGATTGGATGGTTTCATCACCGAGACCACTTTCCCACTTCACTCCTCTCCTTGGTTTTTAAAAAAGGATGGCTGACATTAATTTTTTGTGGATAAAATTGTAACATTCCTTATGGAAATATGATAATATTTATTTTGTAATTATGATTTTTAAATCTGATAATTTTCACATTGTGTTGTCATAAATCAACTCTCAGGAAAATGTTATGGGGGTTGAAATCAAATATTACTTCCTGTTAGAAACAGGACAATCATTTCATACTGTCTAACTTAGAGGAACAACCAGACTAAAAGCATGTTTATTATAAACTTTTGGGGAGACAAAAGAATTGAATAGAAACCAATTATATATCAATATTCTTGAAATATTAGATATTATTATGACAATCTGGCCAATTACTACTACTTTACTTACGTTCCCATTATTACACTACTACTTCTTTTTTCAACATGCTCAACATGCGGTCCCAACAGCACTTTAATATGCAAATTAGATACAGTGTATAGATAACATTGTGCTTAATGGAAAATCAGTTTATGGAATTTTTACACACATATTGCATGAAGCAAAATGGTATATCAAATAATTTTTTTATATATTTTATAACATAGTTGAGAATTATCCTTAAACAAAGTTAGTTATAAAATAATCCTGAAACCTAAAAATTGATTGGAGATTTTTTTTTTTTTTAATTCCCATTGTTTTTGCCTTTTCGTGTCTACTCTTGTCATTTTATTTTTAGAAAAAACTGAGTCCTGGTGTCCTCTACAGAGGAAATAGCATAACTTATGAATAACATATCATTTTTCAAAAATGTTATTTTACAATTTTTTTCTTACGCTCTAAACAATGTAATGACATGAAAAAAACACTAAATTCACAAAGCTTTTATTCTGCTTTTCTCTACTTAGGAGGATATATTATATAATATTATATATATATATATATAATAATATAATAATATATATAATATATACATTTTAAAGAACATGTTTGAAATGTAGAATTTTTTTTATGGTATTTTTGCTATTTCAAGCAACCTAACACAAAAATAGTGCTTTTAGTGTTAGGTAACTATAAAAAAAAACTTACAAATGACATTATTACTTTGACATCTTTCTTTGTCTGTTCTAGATTGAAATACTTCGTATTTTACCTGCATTGAGGAACTCTGTGAGCACATCTTTCTTCGTTTGAGGAACACCATCTGAATCCACGGCCATGATGGACCTCCATAACTCAGAGAAGCGTGTTCGTTTTTCTCTAGAAATGTAACTCCCGTGCCAGAGAGCCTTCATGGTATAATCTATGTTTATTAGTATTTGACCGACTTTTGTATCGTAATATGCTGGTGGTAGCTGGCACGTGGAGCTCTGGTCATAGTTGGGTACCAGACTGACGACGGGAAGTTGGTTTAAACCATATATTCCCACAGTCAGCTCCCTCACAATCTGGTGGACCGTTCTGTAATCCAGGGGCAAACTCGAGTCAAAGGGAGCCAGAAAAATGATGTTGGGAGCTAATATGTTCCTCATTTGTCTGATGAAGCCAGCAGGTGCATCCACCGGCAGGTTGTGTTCCTCAGCACTGAGCAACCAGTGACAGGAGGTCAGGCTGAGCAGTTCTTGCAGATCTTTGCGGTCATATTTCTGAAGTAAAGACTGAGCGGTTAATGCAGCACGAACAGCCTTCTCGCTGCTCTGATCTGATGGCATCGCCATCAAAACTTCATCTGTTTTTTTCTGCTACAGACGATATGAGTGCGGTAAAATGAAGGTAAATAATTCCCTTTCAAAAATACTATTCAGGTTCCCCTCAAAAGATTGAGTTGTCTGATTAAATTTGTGAGTTTGAAGAGCGTTGCTCTTAGCAACCAGTGACGCACATTGACGGTTCTGCAGTTCTTCAAATTAACCAATAGATGGCGCTGTTGCCACCGCCTTTCTTCGCGTCAGGTCATTGCAACATGTAGATTTAGCCTCGTATTTTTTTTTTTTTTTTTTATTATTGTTAGTTTATTTAACGGTCCAGATGACATTAATACACTGTACCTACGCCAGAGGCTATTTGTACGGTAAGGGATCAATGGACTGAATGTTATAAAAATTACCCTAAAAACAAATACAAAGTGTAAAATAAAATTACAACAATTTATTAAAATTATGGTAAGCAAAAAAGCAAAAGCCCAACAATAAATCATAATAAGAAAACAAAAGACGCGTCTGCGTTTAACCAGTTTTCACAGTTCAAAATTCATCTTATTAAATATATAATTTACTAGAATTTATTAACTGAATTATAAATTAATATATTATATCGTTATTATGTATAATTGAATTTTCACAAAAATATACATGAATAAAAAACAAAAGCAAATGTGCAGACGTTATGTTACACATAACTAGGAATGAAAAGCACCAATAAATAAATAAGATAAAATAAAAAGTAATACAAATTTATATTACAACTCGACAACGTATATAGCATCCTTTAACAAAATTAATTAATCGTTAATCGCGTAAATGATTTCGACTTCTTATTACTTATGTTTAAACAACAAATAAAAAACAGCACAACTAGAGAGCTCCTTGATAAACGCCCCTATCTGGAGCGTGTCGTTACGTAATTAATATTCATGAGCTAAATAGGTTTCGCGGATGTGTGCAAGGAGTGCTTTGAAAACGCTGTGGCAAGTACTGCGCATGCGTGGGACAGACTGAACAACATACAGCTACCTTTGCCCAGAAAGCGATCTTGGCTTAACCCTCCGAAGGTGTACAACTTTACAGTTTTAGCAACTTATTTAAAATCACATGCTGAGAAGAGCTGTTGTCACTTTTTGATTTTCAGCTGACAATGAAAGCTGTTATTTTAGCTGCAGGTTATGGAACAAGACTGCAAAGAGATATCGAGAATGACACAGCTGGGAATTTCAAGCATCTAGCTGGCATTGCAAAGCCGCTGCTTCCTGTTGGTTCACGTGCGCTTATCTCACACTGGGTCAAGGCACTGACCAAAACACGATGTGTGGACACAGTCTATGTGGTTGTGAGTGCAGAATAGCTATTTTCTTTTAAATATATGACCATATCGAGCTTTTACAGTCATAGTGTTTGACTTGTACAATCTGTTGAACAGACCAATGATCTTTACCATGAAGCATTCCAGCAGTGGGCTCAAGAATTCCCCAATGTTAAAATCATAAATGATGGTACAAGAAGAAATGAGGTGAGCATCATGGAATGGAGCGCTTTGTGAATGTGAAAATATAATATTTAATTGTTAACTGTCTCTGCAGGACAGACATGGTGCTGTTGCCTGTCTTCAATTGACGGTCAAGCTGTGTGCTGTGATGACACTTCTCTAACCACAAAAAAAAAAAAAAAAAAAAAAAATATTATCGAGGTATCCGGAGCATCAGATTAAATGAGGGTAGAAGATGTTTTGACCAGGCAGTTGCTTTAAAATGAGAAAAAAATTCATTTTTTTCATTTTGCAGCGATACTTTATTCAAAGAGGATTTCAGCCTGAGGAAATTCACAGAGAGGTTCTTCGAAGTGCAAAATAAAGACAAAGAGAGCAACTTAGTGCTGTCGTACCAATGCAAGGATGAGGGTAAGCAGAACAATATTTTTTGACTTTGCTAAACACATGGTCACTAAATTTTAAAACCATTATTATATCATTTCCCACCTTCAGAAACATCCAAATATGGGATTCTGGAGTTGGATGAGGACCTTAAAGTACAGTGTATGAAGGAAAAACCTCTCTTGAGTGAAACAAGTTCACGTAATGCAGTACGTTTTCTTTTGTATAGTATGATACAAGATGATATTTCAGTACTGTTTGTCCTTATTATTAGAGTAAATATTTTTAATGTGTTGTCCTCGCTTTGCAGTGTCCTTGCTTTTACTTGTTTTCACAAACCTCACTTCCGCTTTTTGACATTTTTCTCAATGAGAAGAAGGTACAGTTTATCTATATTTATTTAGCTGTTATCGATCATGTTATTTCTTTTAATGTAACTCTTCTCCATGCAGAATACACCCATTGAAGAGTGGGATGCACCAGGGACCTTTCTTTCATGGCTCATATTAAGGTTACTTACGGGCATATAATAAAGCATTGTGTTTTTTTCAGTGACATTCAGTGACATTAATAACTCTGTTTATTTTAGGAGGCCTGTGTACGTACACAGGATATCTGGTCGATTTGATGTGGGAAACCTTCCATCATACATAGAATGTGACAAATACTTCAGGAACCAACTTCAAAATCCTTCTGTTTATTTAATGTAGTACAAACATGTAATGACATTCAGAATAAAACTGGCCATCAGTTTTAGTTTTTTTGTGAATTATTGCCATAAATGGGTTAATTGTACTCATTCCAAATGCCCCAAACCAATCATTTAAGGAGTATATTCATATTAAAAAAGAACAGAACCAGAAAAGACAACTGTCAGAATATTAAATTATGTAGCGACAAGCCTTTTGCACTTATCCGAGGCCTTCTCATGGTTGTTCTCTAACTTGCTGATTCTGGAACCGAACTGCATGGCTCTCTTTGGCCATGCAGGGAGAGCAGAGAGTCCCAATCCCAACTCAACAGCTGCTAACCTCAGTAACAGCTTTTCTCCAACTCCTCTAGGTAGAGACAAGTCAGCCTTCTCCAACACAGCTAGTCCGTTAAAGAAACTGACTACATCTTCATCCAAGTATGGGAATCTGAGATAAAAGAAATAAATGTATTATGTACAATACTATAGCATTTAATGTTTGGTTTAACCTTAAATATTCTTTAAGCTGTAAAGTGTAACTCTTGCCTGGCCTCTTTTCCATGGTCCCCAATGATTCGGTCATCCCTTCCAAGATTTCTTTAGGATATTCGTCCCAGTTCCATAGCCAGCTCTTTGATGAGTCCTTCCAGTCCCGAGTTCTTAAAACGCACCCTGTGTCTGGAGTATCCCGCCAGCTGTTCATCTGCCCCAATGCCAGTCAAAACCACCTGCGAGAAGAGGAAAATTGTATACAGTGTGACCTAGGTTTTACATTAACATCAAGTTTTCATTCAAGTTACCTTTGCTTCTGAAGTATAAAGTTCTTCAACACCCTCATTTATGACTCCAATTCCTCTGGTGGCAAACCAGACGGCACATCCAAGGCTGTCATCCAGAACAGTGTCCAAAGGGTGCACTAAATTGCAGATGAGTTTCTGTCGCATTTCCTTAAGCTCGTCTTGATTTACATTAATCTTGATAAAGTTCCACTGGCGCTTTGGACTGAGGTTTTTTAGTTCTTGCAAACCAGCTCTACCAGTTATTCGGTCTGGCACATCAGAGCAGTTAAAGCTCTGTTGATCCGACTGTATTATCTGCATCACAGTCTTTCTTCTTATTTTTTCCTTTCTTCAAAGACTTGGGAGGCACTTTTCCTTCTTGGATTTTGAAAGCAACATTGAGAAGGTCAATGGGTTTGTCTGCAGGGACGTGCCTATCAGCAAGGGCAGCTAATATCATTGAATCAATTCCCCCAGAGAAAAGAATGGCAATATAAGCTTTCGTATGATTCAAGGGTATCGCCAATTCATCTTGAGCAGGTAGGCACTGTACTCTCTTACGGACAGCCTCACTTAGAACGTCAATGAGCGCGGTAACCATTGCTTTCTTTTTAGAGTTTGTTAGGAATTCTTTCAGATTTTCAACAGAGGTTTGAGAAACATTCTGATCTTGTTCAGTTTTAAGTGATGAAATGGATGTGTTCATTGGACAAATAGGGGAGGTCAGGTAAAGTCCTGAACTATTTATGTTTACAGAGACAGATCTGGGAAGACCTTCGCATTTCAATTCCGGGCTTTCATTTGGCTCTTCATCACGGTGCGAAACCCATAGATAAAGTTCAAATATAAATGTCCCTAGAGGTGAAGAGTCCGTTAGGTCAAACCTGTACACTCCACTAGGTGGTACTTCCTGCCATTGGGACTGAATGTTATCTAATGGCAGGGAAGCAACTGATGAAAGTGTGAATGATGTTTTTTCAGGATCGAATTTCCAAAGAAGACTTCTTCCAAAAAAGTCTCTCCCAAACCAGATACAGTGCTCTACTTTTTTGGTAATATATAAAGGACCAGGGTCCTTTGAGTTGTGAAAGTAAAGCTACTATATCCGAGGAGCACTGCACCATTGACAGATGATGAAGAACAATTTTGGTGTCATTTTCTCCCAGATCTACTCTCAGACCACCGAATACCTCTCCATTCCAGAGAAGCATGTTTCCACTGTCGTCTTGAAGAGGCTGGGGTGTCAGGCAACCTCTCATGTGAAGCACATGTGCAGAGAACAGGAGACTGCAGGTTGAGATTGTTTCTGTAATGTCCCAGCTAGAGCTGGGCCCTCTGTGTTTGAGATTTTCATGGACATGCTTATCCAGTGGATCATGTGGTGTGGTCAAACTGACCACACAGCAGATCCCACACATGATCTCAAGGCACTATATATCTTGATATTCTTTTCTCATGTTATCCAGATCCTCTATAAGAGACAAGATGCTGGCTGTATTAGAAAGCACTAATGGTACAACTATTATTTATATTTGTCATTTATGATTCATTATTTATGAATCTTACTTTTACAAGCGCTAAGGGTCTCTCCACTCAATACTTCCAAGGAAACTATATTGATATAGATTGGACTCTGGATTATGTACATCTCTCATGTAAAATACAGCATATTGTACCACACAATGATTTACTAGAAACATAATCTACAATGCCGGTCCAAATACCCACACTTGCAGTCTTGGCCATTTGAGAGCGTATGTGTGCGACAGGAAGTAGCCCTAAGTGTGCAAGACTGTCACTGGTCTTAAAAACGTTTGCAACTGCTTTTTATCACTTAATTAGAAGCACCACAAATTGGGTTGTGTCATGTTATAGGGACTACTGAACAGACATTTAGAAGTTGATTTTAAAATGCTAAGTATTTAAAATAAAAATAAAGCTATGTAAACACTTGCATTTTTACAACACTATAAGTGTGTCCCATCAGGTATTGAAAAGTTCGACACACTTGTGGTCTTCATCCTCACTTGAACACTTGGGCCAAATACAGGAAATACGTCATACAATTAGTCAAGTGGTCAAGTGCAAAGACCACAAGTGTGGGTATTTGGACAAGGCAATGGTCTAAACATACGAGTCATTACAATTCTTCAAAAATGAAACAAATTCCTATCCTAAAATTCCTAAAATATGACATGTGAAGACCTTGAGATACACTTTGATATCTCGTACATGTTCTTACATGCAATATTCTTAAGAAAAACATGACACTGTATAATCTGAATCCCAGTGTTTTGGAAAATAGCAATAGCTTCTATAATTTTATGTTCCTACATGTGTTACATTTTATTTTGTTACTATTTTCATTACATTTATTTAAATGGAAAAATGTCTCAAAGTATTATGGAGCATATGGCAAGCATATTCTCCTGCTTTCAAAATGAAGAAATTTAAATAATTGGAAATACTGATTTCTAAGATTATTGATTATACCAGGGATCCTCAAATCTGGCCTACGAGATCCACTTTCCTGCAGAGTTTAGCTCTAACCCTAATCGAACACACCTGAGCATGCTAATCATTGTCTTCAGGATCATTAGAAAATCACAGGTAGGTGAGTTCGATCAGGGTTGGAGCTAAACTCTGCAGCGCATTGGCCCTCCAGGGCAAGATTTGAGGAACACTGGATTATACTATTCAGAGGTGTCATGCACTCATTATTTTTGAGGGGGCATGTGTGTGGGGATATCCTCATGTGACACACAGCAGCCACAATAGCCCTCGTGTTTTATTTATTTTTTCCTTTTTATTCGAAACATTCCCAAACACATTAACTATATAATGAAATATCTTGATTCTCACCTTTATAGATTATGTTAGTTGATCTATAGTGGGCAATGGTCAAAGTAACCTAATAATGTAATCTATTAACTATACATAAAAGCCTGTCTGTTTACTTAGTAACAGATATGGGTGTCATTCCATAACATATTTTTAATACGACTGATTTATATTTAATGTGAATTGAACATTGAAAGTTAATATGAATAAAAACATTGTAAGTTAGGCTACTTATCATAACACTTTCATTGTACAGAAAGAGAGCAAAGAACATTTACATTATCAAAGAACATTTTCACTGACAGTCTAGTTCAAGCACTCTCAAAAACTCCCATTAAAATCACTGAAGCTGTTTACACTATGAAATTAATATCTTACAGATTCGTACACACATTTGCACTTTGTTGTTTCTGACGAGAGAACTGGCCAGAAAGAGGTATTCAGTCAGCCAGCGAGTGAAGAAAACACAGGCATTTTAGCGATGACTCATCTGAACACCTCTGATTGGTCATTGCATTCATAAGCTCAACAGCATCGTGTGTGATTGGTTATAATGCGCAGCGCTGTAAAAACGCGTCTGTCTCCGGTCAGCGCCAGCCAGCGAACGCAGATTTGAATTTAGCAGCTGATGATGACGCACTGAACGATTTCATCATGCTGGCGTGGTTGTATCAAATATAGAAAATATTATTCGGCTATTTTTTGTCTTTTGGAAGCTGCATTCAAAATCCATTTGGCTCAAAAATCACTTAGAATGGGCATGACGCCTCTGATACTATTATTACATGTTAACGTTACCTTTTAAAGTGTTTTTCATAATATAGCCTATGGTGTTCTGTAGGAGCTGTGTAAATTGCAGTTTATTTTTTGTCATCTATAATTGAGTGACAGCATCTGCTACTCCAAATGTAGAATGACCCATATGACAGACTAATTATTAATATAACAAGATGACATACATAGCCTACACTGTTTTTCTTCCAATTGCTCAACTCCTCAACAACAATCTTTTGCTCGGTTATCTGTGAATGAATTATTAATTGAAAACATTAATGTGCTAAACCTACTGTAATAGTGACCACTTATCATAAAGTTATGATTATTACATTATACAGGCTATACTAAATATTTTGATAGGAAACCTTCTTGTTCAGCTCCTCTTTTTGTGCGCGCTCTTCTTGAGCTCCAGGTTCCGTTCGCTGGATGTTTTTAGAGGACATTTTATTTCAAAACGCTTCGGATGATTTAAGCATTTGACTGGAGCATTTTAACAAAGAAATGTGGAAGAATGAGTATGAGAGACTGGATGGTTTAAATACAGGTAATGTGTCTAGAAAAATAAGATGTACATTGGCAAAAAATAACAGCTCAGATAGGTCAAAAGCAAAAGGTTTTTGACCACCAAACAGTTGATATCTGTCTGAAACTGAGGTCAGACTTTATATTAGGTGCCCATAACTACGATGTACTTACATAAAAAAATAAGTACAATGTACTTATTGTGGTCATATTGTATTGCAAAACACGTTTGCTGCTATTGAGGTGGGATATGGGTAAGGTTAGGAACAGGTTTGTTAGTTTGGGTAGGTTTAAGGGTGGGTCAAGGTGTAATGGATGGGTCAACAGTGTAATTATAAATGTAATTACAGAAATTAATTACAGATGTAGCTACATATAGGTATTTTTTACAAATATAAGTACAATGTAAAAACATGTATGCACACAATAAGTGCATTGTATAAAATTATTAATTTAAATGTAAGTACATAGTAGTTAAGGCCACCTAATATAAAGTGGGACCGAAACTGTTATTATCTGATCTGATTTCCTACCATACTTGAAGGTAGACAAAAATAATGCATATAATAACTCTTAGTGTACCACATCCACTTATTAAATATCCACTAAATATTTTTGTCGCAAAATTAAATCTGATTGCTATATGAAGCTGATATTATCTGATACTATCCTTTCTGATATCCTACCACACTTAAGGGGGGGATAAAATTAACATGATTACATAACTCTTGCTGTACGAAACATCTTATCCAACACATATCCAAGTATTTTTATTGCACTTTAACAGAGAGGTTATTTCAAAGCACATTTTTGCATTTTAACCTTCAAAGGGAAAAAAATATAGGCAAAGCTGACAGGATTTTACTGTCTTGTAAAAAAATGTAATCCATCAAATACAAGTTTACAATGGAGCCTTTTGACTTTTTCTCCCACAACACTAAATAGTCAACAGGCACAATCCTAAATCCAGAATCCTGATCCATGAGGGCATCGCTTGTGATGACAAAAGGTTTTGTAACACATCCCTGAAATGTATATATACATGTATTGACAATATAGGTCAATATATAGCATTATACATCCAAACAGATTTTATAATATTTTACACCCAGTGACCCACCAAAACAGCTGATGTCTAGATTATATGATCTCCTACAATACAAAAGGGGTATTAAAAAAATGAACATGATATCATAACTCTTGGTGTACATGACGTACTTAGCCAAATATTTTGTTGCCCTGTAACTGGAGAGTTTTGCTCAAAACATGTCAAAGCACATTGTTTGCATTTTAACCTTGAGGGCTAATAAGTTTAGTCAAAGCTGACCGGCTTTTACTGTCTTACTCTAAAAATGTGTTGAATCCATTGGATTCAAGTATTTAGGGTACACTGGAGCCTTTTGCTTATTTCTCCAGCAACACCCAACATCCACAATCTTAAATGCAGAATCCTTATCCATGAGGTCATCGCTTGTGATAACAAAAGGTTTTATAACACTTTTAAAATGCACATACACTCTTAAAGGGGTGCTATTATGCTTTTTCACTTTTTCAACTTTAGTTAGTCTGTAATGTTGCTATTTGAGCATAAAAAAGATCTGCAAAGTTTCAAAGCTCAAAGTCCACTTCAAAAGGAGATATTTTATTTAACAGAAATCACTTTTCAAAAACTACAACGAACGACTCGTTTGGACTACAACGCATATTTTCCGGGATTTGTGATATCACAAATATGGGTCGAGGCAGGTGACTGCACTAGAGAAGGCAACGAGTGTTATCACTATGTCGGAGACACGCTAGCTTTCACAGGGCAGACGAACTTAGAGTGGTTACAATCATCCGGGTTTAAATCGAGCTCAAAATGATTTGATATTGATGCAATATTTACACTGAAGCTCGCAGGCGGCGCTGCACTTGGGCCGTGACATTCCCGATCCAGGCCGCCGAGTGCTGCAATCACAACCCCCGGGACAGATAACACAATAATCAGCACGATTACGTATTTTCAGAATGGAAGGGTCCAGTCATTTGTATACAGGACAACTATCGAGCCGTTCTAGAACCAGCGACTGGGGGAGAGGTGTTGTAATACATGTACAATATTGTGAAAAAAATGTGTTTTTCAAACAAACTATAGGATGAGCCTGATTTAGTACAACCTCAAAACAAAACAAGACTTGTTAACAAGATGACACTAATAGGTACACTCTTAAAAATAAAGGTGCTTCAAAAGGTTCTTCACAGCGATGCCATAGAAGAACCATTTTTGGTTCCACAAAGAACCATTCAGTCAAAGGTTCTTTAAAGAACCATCTCTTTCTTAGCTTTTTATAATCTGAAGAACCTTTTTTTTGCCACAAAGAACCTTTTGTGAAACATGAAGGTTCTTCAGATGTTAAAGGTTATGTTCTTTATGGAACCATTTAGACAAACAAGGTTCTTCTATGGCATCGTGAAGCCCTTTTATTTCATAAAGGGTACCTGAAATGACACTGAGACAAAAGACATTTTGTGATTTAGTTTTGATCAAGATGGTTAAATAAACAAATTTCCAGTACCTGTCAAACAAGTTGTTGTTGTAGGTTCATATTTGCAGGTCATACTGACCCTAACTAGTTTTAATACAAATCATCAAATATCACACTTTGAAAAATAGTAAATAGTAACCATTGCAAATGGTATACAGAAACACACACACACACACACAAACAAAATAAATGAGATAAAACTGTATTTAACAAAGTTTTGCATTTTCTAATTGTATTGTTATTTACACAACACAAATATACTATATACAGTAATTATAGCCTATACTTTTGTGAAAAAATTATTTGATGTTTGTAAGGAGAATCTTTACTAATGGGCTTATGATTTAGCATTTTAGGCTCAGTTCAAACACAAATTATGTGCTTTTTGCAAGTGTAATTGTTGAAAGCGTAATGTTTAGTTGATTTTTTTATTTATTCATATCGGGTGTACTTTCACCCTCGTTGTGTAGTTAAGCTGCTTTTTTTAATGTGCTATAAAACGGGAACATTTCCAGGGACAAGACACCAAAAAGAGGAACATTAGGTGACCCTAAAAAAGATCCCTCTACTTGCCACTACATATGATTTTTTTTTTTTAATGTTCATCATTATTCTCTGACAATATTCACAGAATACAAAAAAATATATTTAGATTGTTTGGTAGGACCAGAAAACAAACAAACACAAATCTCTCATGTCTGATCAAAAACTGTCTGATGCATTGTACAGGCAAACTATATTTTAAGATTTGAGTCATTGTACACACTAGATGTGCACTTAATTATTCAGATATTAAAAGCAAGCACCTAGAAGTCATTTTAATCTGTTGTCTGTTGCGCTAAACATAGAATCCATTGGTTTTGTTAATCATTCCTATTTTTAATACCAGTTAGATCCCACTCTCCTGTTTCGTAAACTACTAACCTCATTCATGACACCAAAAACCTGCATTTACTGAATTACAGTGTTTGTGTTTGTGGTCCTGTTGATTGTGCATTAGCCCCTGTGCTTCACAGTTCTGCTGAAATGTGTGGTCACTCATGAAAGGCTTAAGTGTTAAATCACGTGGACAGTGTTTACTTGTGTGTTTCCACCTCTAATATCACAAACACACTCATTTGTTTGGGTTCAGTCATGGTCATATACTCCTGTATTGATTCTAGACACCTGTGTAAAGTTTGGATCCTTATCAGATGAAAAACTGTCAATATCCAGGGTTACTAAATGTGTTGGTAAAATTCCTCTACTGATTTGTCAGGTCAAAGAAAACCAAGTTTAATTGAAATTGCTGAATTTAAAAATTCTAGATGTAGACCACAAATATGTGTTTTCCGCCTTGACAACCATTAAAAGAGCCTGAATATTGTTGCTGTATAGTTTGATAACAAAAAGTCAACAGTAGAGTGTCAGATTATTTCATTTTATTGATGTGTGATTAAATGTAGATGCAAATTATATGAGCAAGCAAGGTGCAAAGCTGTTGTCATGTTATGAAACCAACAGAGTGATAGAGAACAATACCAAATCTGTGACCTGAGTAATCTGATTCCATGTCTCAAATTTCTGTGGATAGGATGGTTCTGTGTGCAACATGACTCAGCTTTGAGTCTTCTGTGAATGGGAGGTTCCTAATCGTCAGACTTTTTAATCAAGCCCAAAACCAGTATTAGATGTTGCTTTGTCATTCCATGCAAATACTGCAGCAAATAAATATGAAAACCACTAACAAAGAGGCATAACGACACAATCCTCTGTGTTTGTTATGTGATTAAATGTGACATATCATTGCATCATGTTATTACTTAAAAATAACCAAACGGAGCAAAGCATTACTTCACTTTTTATGCATTATCTTGTAAAAAAATAAATAAATAAAGATACAAACAGATATAAAAACATGCTATGGGCTTCTGCATGGGCATTGTTAAATGAAGAACGTCCACTCAGACTATCAATTATAAAAGACTGAAATGCACTCTCATGTTTATGCAATAATTGGGTTGGAGAAGTGAGTGTGAGTGTGTAATAAAGCAACTTTCCTTCAAACCAAAAGCAGAAGGCAAAACCGTGTTCCTGGTCATACATAGCTTTTTAAATAACTGTAGATTTGGGTTTTTCTACTATTTCACAGTATGTTTGTTTCTGTGCTCAAATGCTGTGTGTTAATACTGACACTAAGCACTGACCTGAATAGAATAAATCGGAATACTACTGGGAAGAGCCATTCACTGCCAAGCTGTTACGAAATAGCTGTCATTGATCCAAAGTGCAACTCAGTACAGTGAGAAAGAAAACTTCCAGAGCTGATTGTGAATGTTGAAAATAAAATCAATCTATCTATCCATCCATCCATCCATCCATCCACCATCCATAAAAAATTTGCACTGATTTTATGCAAACTCTTCTGTTTATCGTGGCCTGTGTTGTAAAATGTCCTATTGACAGAGATGTAATGTGCACCATTTAGGCCCACAAGTCCAACAGAACACCCATCAAAGCATGTCATGGTGACACACAAAAAGATTGTCTGATGCTAAGAGTAGTGTTGATACTTATATGTGATTTTAATGGCATACCATTTGAATGATAAACAAAAAAAAAGTATTATGTAGTGTAGTGATATATGTAGCCTGGGGCTAGTTCTCACATATCAAACAATAGTAATAATGCTACTATTAATGATTACTTAAATATTAATTAAACATTTGTTGCATTAGTACCCATGATAATACTGAACATGTTTACATGTTGTGACAACATGCCCCAATACTTTCATTATAGCCTATTGTTGACCCTTATCTTAATGTATGCTGTTTCGCTTTGTTCACTTAACCAACAGCTATAGCATATATCACGCATTACATTTTACCTTGAAGGACAGGACTCACAAAAACATAATTTAAAAGGGGATTAAACGAGGTGTTTGGAATCATGTAAAAGGCACTTGTGGAGAGACAAACATTTGTGACAACTAGCCCCGTCTCCCATAATGTAACATGTAGGCTATATAGGCTTTATATTTTAGCTATATTTATATTTTTGCAGATTTTGACCTTGTTAGACAAGCTCGTGTTATTAAATATGTTTGCTGTGTCACCGAAACTGGTTCTGTCTTGGTTGAGCGCAAGGGGCGGAGACTGGAGTCTACTATCGCAATATATTAGCAGCAGTCTGTCCGGAGGGCTGTGTGGTAAACACGGTGCTCGGCTGCGTCCGTGAGCGCGGGTCTGGCCCTTTCGGGATTTATATGTTTTTACACATTTAGTCGTTCTAGAAGAGGCTATTTCTCTCCAACTTCAGCTACAGTGATAGCTAAGTTTGGAGAGGAGATAAGGGAAATATTCGTGATTTTGCGCAGGAAATATTTGCAGCGAGGATTTACTTTTCTTCTTCAACCTGAACAATACAAAGGAATTGAAATCCTAAATAATAAAACCGAACAAATACAATCGATTTTCAACGCACAATGGAGAGCGCTGCATCTAAAAAACCTTGCTGTGGTAAGTGTTTTACGAATTTGTTTGCTAGTGCTGTGATATGTAAGGAGTGCGCCTTCGGCTTGACCAAAATAATAAATAATCTTGCACTTGAATTTCTGTCTTTTCAGAAAGAGTCGGCGAATTCTTCAAGTCTGCGAAATTCCTCATTTACCTCGGACATGCCCTGTCAACATGGGTAATCCGTGTTTGACAGCCCGTCCTTTTTTTCTTTTTTTTTTATGTCAGTCACAATAACAATATTTATTTATTTGCATATGTTGCATATATGTTATTATATTTTATATATTTTACTATATTTCATTTTTATTTTGCATATCATTTGTATATTGCATTTAAACTTTAGATTTTTACACCAACATAGATAGATAGATAGATAGGTTAATTTAATCCATTTTATTGTGTCTCTTTAATTTTTTCCCCTTTCACTGAAGGGTTAAATTCCTCTTTTTTTTAAATCAGGTAAATTAGACTTTTTTTCATGACAGCGGAGTGACCATTTGAAGATCAGAAATGTCATTAATTTTACTCCAAAACATATATGTTATAAATGTTTTAATACATATGTGCATATACATAAGTATATGTATGTACACAAAAACACACACAATACGTACGCACATAGATATCTATTACATTATACAGAATATTATGTGCATTATATATTTTTATTAATGTTGTCTTATATAGATGCATATCCATACCAGCTAATATAAGCTGCCAAATACTTATGGCAATTCATTCTTTTGCATTAACCCTATAAAACTACAGTGATATTTCAATCACAGAATTATTTTGACTGATGATCATTGTGTCATTATGTTACAGGGGGATCGGATGTGGAATTTTGCTGTGGCTGTGTTTTTGGTGGAGCTGTATGGCAACAGTTTACTCCTCACAGCCGTGTATGGACTGGTGGTTGCGGGGTCCGTCCTCTTACTGGGTGCTATTATTGGTGACTGGGTGGACAAAAACCCCCGGCTGAAAGGTAAATATGGCAAAGCTCCAAACAGAGCATGCAGAATTATTGTGCAACCTGACACATTGCTGAGAGCATGCATCAGTTCTCATTTGATTATGGCAATTATTCCTACATTTTTTACTGAGTCTGGATTTCTTTCTCAATTTCAGTGGCGCAGACGTCTTTAGTTGTCCAGAACAGTGCTGTCATTCTTTGTGGTGTCCTTCTGATGGTCGTTTTCCAGTTTAAAGTACAGCTTACTACCTTGTACAATGGATGGTTGCTGGTGAGGATTTCAAAAGACGTGACAGTTTGCTTCCTAGTAAAACTCTGACACTATTCATCAGTATTTGCTGAATGTGTAAATAGTTCTCCAAAAGCACTCAGAACTGATTTAGATGTACTATGTACTAAGAAAGAAACTCTTCATTTCCAAGAGCAGAAGCCTCTTGCTGCAGTTCTTGGTGGCCTCCAGTTTTGTTTTTGCTCCATTTTTATGCAAATGGTTTCACTCTGAATTTGCCTCGCTGTTTAAAATGTTTGGAAAATTTTTTTTTTCTCATAGCTGGCAGTGGCAAACAATCTCCTTATAACAGGATATTCAGTTATTTCAAGCTTTTCAATAATTTCTAACCTATATAGGAGGTAATGTCATCTAAAACATACAGCTCCCTTCTTTTTTCTGCATGGACTCAACTTAAGCTTGTGCTACTGAAACATGACACCTTGATAACAAAACGGTGACATGCTGTCAGCAGAATTCAAGGTTATCATGTGAGCAGAAAGCATGTTGCTTGCTCAATATTAGTCCTTTGAGTCTGTTGAAGGGCTGGAAAGCTTTAACTTTAAATACACAATAACAAACAAAACCTGCTGTTTGTCCCGGTGTCACTGAGGTCGAGAACCCATAGAGCAGACAAAATGGGACTCGTTCAATGAACCGTTTTCTGTTCTGGACTGTTCCTGAAAATCAAGTCAAGCTTTTTATGGCAGTGGACTAACAACAAATAATATTTGCTGCTATTTTAAACACAGTGACATATTTTTTAATTACATGTTCTTTGACATTGCAGACTACATGCTACATTATGGTCATCACCATTGCTAACATCGCTAACCTGGCCAGCACAGCTATGTCCATCTCCATCCAGAGAGACTGGGTTGTGGTTGTGGCTGGAGATGATCGGAGCAAATTGGCAGGTCAGGATGTGGAATGTTTCACCTTCTTTAATGTTCATTACAGTGGCCCAAAAAATATTTGGACAAAACTTGAAATGTATCAACTTCATCCCATTAGGTAACAAGGTCACACTTTATTTTAAAGGTCGGATATTGTCAAAACTGAAATTTTCTGGCTTTTGTCATGATAACTGAGATCTAGGTGCTATGTAACTACCATATACGTTTCAAAACAGTCAGTCCACAGTAAAATGTACACAGCCTGCTTATAGTAGCTGTGATTTTTCACGAACCGTTATCCGACTTCCGTAAAAAGTTGACGTCAGAACTACACAGTCACCGCCTTCAGTCACCACCCCAAGCACCGCCCACCGTCCCACTCTCCTTTTGCCAAACCCCAGACAACATTGCGGAAACATGTCAAAAAGGTTAACTTTAACCACTAAACCAGATCGGCCGACCTGTAACGTTACACTCTCACTCAAAGGATGGACGATCTGACAGGATTGTTACTATGAGGTGGATCACATCTAACATGTATAGTAAAGACAGACTCACCGAGTCATCTAGTCATGAGAAGATGTACTAATAACATTTTCAATTTCGACGGAAAACTATTTTTACAGGCTACCATTAGGGTTCCAGCCACAATTAATCACAACCAAGGTATATACAAATACAAATGATTATATATAAATCGTCAGTTTGTTGTTTTACACACATGAACACAGACATTATTTCATACACGACAAAGTCGTGAGATGCAAGAAACATAGACATATAGCAAGAAATCTGTAGACGCGCCCATAACAATAAAAGACAATACTTTATTGAACCTTTTCTGATAATTAGTGTGCGCTGCAAACGTGAGCATTTCTGACGATTCTTTCTGTCCAGTCTGCTCGTTTTATCAAGTTTAACCACAGCTGTCGTCGTTTTTTTTTCTGGCAGTGGCAGCAGATATTCGATCAAATTTCTAATTTGAGGCTGTATAACGTTGATTCTGGCACCCAACATCACAACAAGATGATATTTAAGCTTCTTATGTAGCCGAATCTGCGCGGGTTTGAATGGGCCGCCTCCAGTTTCCCCATTGTTTTGCTGCCTCCAGCTAGCGCTATGACGTCGCTGACCCTAGTTACCTGTAGTTGGCCTGGCCGTGCGTCACTCAGAAACAACAGAATCAATATCAGGAGGCAGAAAGGCCGCAACATGACTATTAATTAGGACAGGCCAAATAGACCTGTTTCAGCAGATGCTCATGACGAGAGGAGCTGTAAAAATATAGTGAGATGGTTTTTGGTACTTATACCGAAAATATATATACTTAAGGACATCAAAACCTAAAATAAAACTCCAGAAAGGTGTAAAATATGGGACCTTTAAGGTCCAATTCTCGCTTTAAACAAACCATTAACTATGACTTTTGCCTCAATAAACTACTAATTTGCTGCATATTAGTAGTCAGTATGTAGAGTTAAAAGATAGGATTGAGTAGGATTAGGGATGTAGAATATGGTCATGCAGAATGTGCTTTAAAAGTAACAGCCAATATGTTATTAATAGGCATGCTAATAAGCAACTAGTTAATAGTGAGAATTGTTACCGATAGCAAAATATCAAATTAATTTTAATCAACTAGTCTCATGGTGGTTTTAAGTAGATTTATAAAGTCAGTTCATCACATTAACTATAGACTTTTTCCACTATAGGTTTGACGACAAAAAAAAATTGTGCAAATCATCTTTATTTTGAAAACAAACATACTTTAGTAAAATAATGTTGTATTTATATATATTTTTTATGTAACTGAATGTGGCTTAAGTGTTCAAATACTTTCTTTTTTTTCGCTCACTGAATTGTCTATAAAACAAATTTCACCTAGTTGAGGACAACTCAAAATACATTACGCCATCAATCATCTTATCTTTATAGCGTGCTTACATCAGCTGTCAGTCCTTATGACTCTCATTTTAAACCATCAATGTACCTAGTGAACCCAGTAACCTACAGGAAATCCATGAAAGTTAGCACATAGCCACAATCATTTTTTTCTTTTTCTTTTGTTCAGCATGGACACATTAGTTTGATCAAAAGTGACTAGTGAATACACTTGTTACAAAAATATTAAGCAGCACAACTGTTTTCAACATTGTTAATGTTAAAAAATATTCATTGAGCACCAGATCAGTATATTAGAATGATTTCTGAAGGATTGTGACACTAAAGACTGGAGTAATGGCTGCTGAAAATTCAGCTTTGTCATCACAGGAATAAATTACATTTGAAAATATATTCAAATAGAAAATTGTTATTTAAAATTGTACAATATTACTGTTTTTCATAAAATCTAAAAATAAAATATTTGCAGCCTTGGTCAGCATAAGAGATCAGAATATGCCCAGTTTTAACAATTATACTCCCTTTTGTTTTCTATATTTCTATTTTGTTAGATATGAACGCAACTGTAAGAATAATCGACCAGTTAACCAACATTCTGGCTCCAATGCTTGTGGGCCAGATCATGGCATTCGGCTCCCATTTCATCGGCTGTGGTTTTATCTCGGGCTGGAACCTGTTCTCCATGTGCTTTGAGTACTTCCTGCTTTGGAAAGTTTATCAGAAGACTCCAGCACTTGCCTTCAAGGCAGGACAGAAGGACACTGATGACCAAGAGCTGATGCATCTCAATGTACAAAAAGGTTAGTAATTCCTCTAACTTTTCTGGCACTTTCCACAAGTCCCAATACTTTTTTTTAAAGTACTACAGCCAAAATCCAGTGATTTGTGTAGTGAGCACATTTGGATGTGTTAGACTATTATCTAACATAAGATTAGAAAAAAACCCCCCCCCCCCCCCCCCCCACCCCAAAAAAATATAGTATGCAATATTAATCTGCCTTAAAACACCTGCCTCACTTTGTGCACAACCCTGTTACCTATTGGTTTTCTCCCATTACAAAAAATGTACATTCCTTAAAATTGTGACACCCTGGAAGTAAATCATCAATTTAATCAATAAGTTACTCAAACTGTAGTGGTCACTGCACTTGTCAACCTCAACCATCTAACCATATTACTAAAGTTTTGTAAAGATTTTTATATTTTATTTTGACTAACAATAAACCAGCATTTGTGGATTAGTTCTTTTCTTCCTTTTTGGACAAATTTCGTAATTAAGCACATTAATTAAATTTTTTTATAGTTCCAGAATCAGATCCTATTTTGCACCCAGTTTGTGGAAAGTACTGTTCATTGTGCAATTCAGTTTTCGAAACAAAAAGAGTGACATATCCACTTATATTTATGACTCAGTCATTTTACATTTGTGGTTTTTCATTTCACTGTTGCAGAGACTGGAAATAGTGAAAACCCAGTTGAAGGCTCCCAGTTAATGAATGAAACCGCTGAGGTGAAGAAGAACACCAGTTGCTGCTACCAAATGACAGAACCCATCCGCACCTTTAAGGATGGCTGGGTGGCCTACTACAACCAGTCTATCTTCTTTGCTGGAATGTCTCTGGCTTTCCTCTACATGACCGTTCTGGGCTTCGACTGCATCACCACGGGCTACGCTTACACTCAGGGCCTGAACGGCTCCGTGCTCAGTCTCCTCATGGGAGCTTCAGCTATATCTGGAATCTGTGGAACGGTGGCCTTCACCTGGATCAGAAAGAAGTGTGGCCTAATCAAAACCGGCTTCATCGCTGGAGTCACCCAACTGTCTTGCCTCATGCTCTGTGTAGCATCTGTCTTTGCTCCTGGCAGCCCTTTTGACCTCAGCGTCTCGCCCTTCGATGAGGTCTTGAAACATCTGTTTGGAGACAGCGGCTCGCTGCGTGAGAGTCCTACTCTTGTTCCTACGATTGAACCGCAGATCCAGATTAATGCCACTGTTTTTGAGGAAGCCCCACAAGTAGAGTCCTACATGTCCGTCTGTCTTCTTTTTGCTGGTGTCATTGCTGCTAGAATTGGTGAGTAAATGAGCAACCAACAGGAAACAATATAAATCGTTTTTAGACCTGAAAGTTATAAAGCCAACCTTTGAGACCAAAAACAACAATCCATGTTTGTGGTAATTGCTCTGATGCTCTTTTATGTCACAACGTGTGTTTTAATTGATTCTCCTGAATTGCTTTCAGGTCTTTGGTCCTTTGATTTGACCGTGACCCAACTGATCCAAGAGAATGTGATTGAATCCGAGAGAGGCATCATCAACGGTGTCCAGAACTCCATGAACTATCTTCTTGATCTCCTACACTTCATCATGGTCATCCTTGCACCAAATCCAGAGGCCTTTGGCCTTCTCGTGATCATCTCGGTTTCCTTCGTTGCGATGGGACATATGATGTATTTCAGGTTTGCCTATAAAAGCCTCCGGAGTCGACTCTTCCTGTTCTGTTCACCCGAGCAGAAGCCTGATCCCAATATTCCCTCACTTCCAAACTCTGTATAACACTTAAAGAGATCGTAGGCCAGTTTCTACTAGAATATCGCATGCGGTGTTATTCGAGAACCTCGTCAGGAACCCGTTCCACCTGTTTTACTAACATGCATGCTTTTGCTGCTTGCAGCGCTTGTGCATTGAGTATATAGTCTTTGCCATTAGCTAAAATAACAAAGGCAAGAAGGATCTCTCCTTAGTGTAGCTTAGAATAGAAATGTCAAAAAAGCATGCAGTACTTCCCTCTATCATACTTTTTGTTCAAGGTGCTGTAAAATTGCCTGAGAACTTATCACAGGGGGAACATACAAACACGAACTCTAGTTCTTATGGACTATACATGCTTTAATTACTTTTGTAAAAGCTCCAAAGCAAAAATGGGCATATTTATTCTACTTTTACATATTTTATTAGTTTTTCGACTTTATGGTTGCAGTTAACCTTCAGACTAGTTTTGCAACACGCTTTACTTAAGATAGTGTAGTTTTTGCCCCTCAATGCTTTTTGCAAGCCATGGTTAAAGTCTCTTTAATAGTTATTTGGAGTGTGCTAGTTATTCATTCAGGTATACTTGTATGATGCTTATATATTTATATACATGTAGTCAGTATTCTGTGTCTCAGCTTCGGTGGTGCTACATTGTTATTATAACTCCTCTGGAAAGTTATGCAGACATATACGGTTTGTACATGTAACCAAAGTGGATTTTTTTTTCACCACGTGGAAGTGAGGGAAATGCAGTGGTTCCTTGTGTTAGACATTCCGAATATTATTGGTGTGAGATTTAGGCCCTGATACACTCACCCCATTGCAACTAAAGTTTTTAGTACTAGATTTGTTTTTGTCTTGTCTGATTTGAAAGTGATTTCAGCACATAATTCTTGTTTTTACAAAGATTGTTACACAAGCACTTTACATGATTACATTTTGTTCATTACAAAATAAGCGCAACAAGACACTTCAGGTATTAACATTTTTGCACAAAATAGTAGCAGTTCTGCATCAAAACTTGGATTTTTTTTTTTTGAAAAAGATTCTCATATCTGCTTCAAAATTGCAACAAAAATGGGATTTTAGAACTAGCTAATCACCCAAACGCCCTCGTGAGTTTACTGCCCTGTAAGTGACGCCACACCTCAGTTTTCCCTTCATTCAAATCATATGCTAATCTGATGTTCCACAGCACAAACTAAACATTACAGACTTTCCTATGAGCCACAAAAGCCAAAATCATTCAGGTAATAACATCCTTTTGACAACCACAGCTGGCTCGACATAAATTTTGTAATAGTTGTGTAATATTGATGTTGGACACCAGCGGGAATCCACCATATGCACAGAACAGAGAAGGGATTATTAAATCCAGTGTGGACGGCTGGTTTGATGTGCAGCTGGTCACAAACACAGGTGCCAAGATTTCACTAGTTAAATAAGCATTTTTAACTTTTTTCAGGATTACATCACGAGGCCCTTGCGAACACTGTCAGTTTTTAAACACTTAATTGCTTCAGTGCGTACTGTCTGTGTTTCTGTGAATGTAAAGCCTTATTTACTTCTGTAAAATATTTTTATATTCTTGTGTTGACTAGTTTGATTTGAATTCAGTTTTGTCCTCCTGTGTAACACCACACAGAAGATCTTACCCTTGACACAATTACAAAATGAAACATTTTGCAAAAAATTGTACTTAAAACCCAGTTGAATGTAATGTAAGAACAAATGTACATTATTTTTTATGGAAGCATACTCCTGTTGTGTGGTATACTTGCAATAATTGTGGTTCACACTCCACTGCAGGGGGAAATATACAACTCAAGACTTGTACTCCATCTCACTTCAACCGAAATAAACAGATTTGTATCCAAATGCAATGTTTGAGTGATTGCAATAAGTAGAGGGGGCGATTTCAAGAGGTTGACCGTGAACCGGCAGGAGCTGGAACACATCCCGCGGAAATAGTACAGGGTCACATTCCTCAGAAGGGTTTGCGGGTAATTTTCTCTAAAAGGCCCTTTTAGAGTTTTTTAGTTAATGCACTGACTAAAAGCAGAGTTCATTTTGGCTTGCATGAGAAGGAAAGACAAAGAACGACCTGATTACATGGCAGTGATGAACACAACGCATGCCCTTCTGGGTGGGCGGCAAATCAGGTCGATCTGCTGGGTCTAGGCCTGAAATTTGTATGCAACTTTGTGTTTTTAGAACTATCTTCTATGTATATCAGGGCAAAAATATGAAGGCAGCATGCATTTGATTACAGTTAAAACCTGCAGCAAAGCGGGAGTAAAGCTCAACTGAAGTTCGACTTTGCTTGAATTAGAAGTCCAGACACTTCTAATTTTAAAACCATGACCTTTGATACATTTCCTGGAAAACAGTTCTAACACATTTTGGTTTACAATGTTTACCATGTCTGCAGTTTACATTAGTACACAGAGAATAACAGAATTAAAGTAACTGAGATGTTACATACATATATATACAGTGGGGAAAATATTTACTTGACCCCCTGCTGATTTTGTAAGTTTGTCCACATACAAAGAAATTAAGGGTCTGTAATCTTATTGTAGGTTTATTTTAACGGATGATGACAGAATACAGACCAAAAAATCAGAAAAGAATTAAAATAACCTTTATCTAAAGGTTGGAAATGATTTGCATGTTCCCCCAGTGGAGTTGCAGTCTCTCGTGAAAATCATAGTAATTGATCCCCTACCAACCAGCAAGAAAGAATTTCTGGCTCCAATGATCCATGTTATGTGCCCCATTGTTGGAACAATAGATTTAGTTTGCCACTTAAGAAGTTACTCCTAATGTCAGTTCTTTAGGTGTATAAGACACCTGTCCACACATTCTGTATCTTCCATGCCAACCTCTCCCACCACCACGGGCAAGACCAAAGAGCTGTCAAAGGATGTCAGAGACAAGATTGTAGATCTGCACAAGGCTGGAATGGGCTACAAGACCATCAACAAGAAGAGCGGCAACTGTTGTCGTGATTATTTAGCGAATGGAAGAACAGACAAACTAACATCAATCGGCCTCGTGGAGCTCCAGCAGATCGTGCTCTGGGGTAAGGTATGATCATGATGAAAGGTGTAGGATCACGCCTCGAACTTACACAGGAGGATTGTTATGATCTGAAGGCGTTGGGACACAGTCAACTAAGCGAAACCATTGGGAAAAACACTACGCCACAATGGTATTTCTGAAAGCCTATATGCAGCACCTAGCAATCTGGTCCAATGCCTCAAGAAGGCACATGTAAGGCCGTGAAAGTTCGCCCATATGAAATCCTAAATGATAAGAGAAGTGCTTGGGAGATAAGTGCTGTGGTAGATGAGACCAAAAATGAGCCCTTGGCATTAAACTGATCCGCGCGTTGGCGGATGAGAAAGGTGACTATGAAGCAAAGAACACAATCCTACGTCAAGCTGGGAGGTGAAAGCATTAGCTTTGGGGTGTTTTTCTGCAAAGGGTACATCATTAAACAAGGTCTATCATGAAAATGCAAATACAAAATATCAAAGATGACTGAAATAAAATTCAACGTCACAGTAAATGTGTTCACAACCTTCTTATAATTGTTGATGCAGAATTGGTTCCGTGTTATGATTTTTTGAACTTTTTATGAACATTTATACGAACCATTCAGGTTACAAATAGCTTTTGTTATCTCGTCTCCAAAAAGAATCATTCAAATCAATAAGGGCTGCTGCAGTACAATAAACAATTATAACCTAACACTGGTCGAATCTGAAGCAAGTTGGGACATAATAATAAAATAAACTACATATAAAACGCGTGTGGAAAATTGCTTCATCAGGTTGGCTAGGCAATGAGGCAGCCATCCAAAATCAAAGTCAGGTTATGGACACTCTTCATGTTCTCTCTCATGTGCTTTAGAAAGCTTCAGCATCACTCATTCCAATGAACCCTGGACTCTGAGCTTCCTGTTGACTATCACTGCCCCATTCCTCCAGAGCTCTTCCTTTTATCACTGTCCTTCCTCTTATGAACGGCATTACAACGAAGCAGCAAAAAGGAAACTAAGAACTTATTTGCTTGCAGTACAGAGTCATCTCAGGAAAATTAGAGAAGGGAAATGAGAAAGATATCACTAGGCTGGTAATGGTGGTGAACTTTCCAAAATTAGAACAATATTGTTAAACAATATTTTATTTTCGGGTGGGAACGCGAAACCATGTTCTTATCAGCTAACCGTTGTTTTTTGAATAAGAACCTGAACATGAGCATTTCTAGTTTCTGGTCCGGAAAAATGGTTCTAGGTGCATACTTGTGACCACCCCCGCTGTGAGCAGCCTCTGCGCCGGGCGGGGGGGGGTTTTTTTGCCGTGTTAAAGGACTGTCACCCCCTAAATAACATAACACGCCGCTCTGCTCTTTACAATTACTGAGCATAGTGTTTCCCAGACGCGCACTACACAGCACGAATCTTAAACTTGCCGTTAACCCATAGTTTTCAACGAACTTACATGGACGGATGCTGCGCGCTCCTGCTCCACTAGATACCCCGTTAAAACTTGGTCCATATTGTCATTAAATACATACTGACTCCACTTGGACCACTAAATAAAAATAGCCTGCTATGGTTATGTTAAGTGTCAGTGTCATTAAGAGTGATATATAAACAAAGTGATGAGAAAATATGTATTTCCTGTCATTTACATGTTTAAAAAAGTGGCAACCACTTCATTGCATCACCCATCTCCTGACTGCATTATGATTGGTGTTAAAATAGGGGCTTTATGGAGGTGTGTCCATGGTTTATAAATATAACAGTTAATATGTCATTTATTTAGGGAAAATGAAATAGGTCTTAGCCTCAAGGGCCTATTTGGCAACCACGCTTATTCCTGCTTGACAAGCAAAAAAAGTATTGATAGTGTAAAAATAAACATTAACTGTGAAGCAATGTGACTGATGGATCGCATTACTTCACACTTACTAAGCACGCTACCCGCCACCTTCAAGATCTAGGTATACAATAGTTGTTGTCAAAAAAGAAAAAGTGTGATTCTAAGGGGATACCGGAAACGTTCTGGAACCCGTGAAAATTTCTAAACGCTTACCCAATCCTCTTGTAGATGCATGGAACAACTTATTTGCTTTACCTGTAGCAGGTCTGTGGACTTCCCATGTGTTGGAGATCCTGTGAGGGAGGGAATGCACGAACATTGAGACAGGACTGAAGCAGCCACGGTAGAACATGAGCTGGGGTGTGTAACAACTAAAACATAAAATAACCCTTAAAGATGGAGAGATGGTACCAAGAATAAATTACCCTATTAACGTATACTTTTTTCCAGTAGAATTACTACGTAATATTGCTAACTATTATTACATTTTAGAAAATGTTTTCAATGTAATACTTGTTGGTTTTCTTTTAAATACTCATTAGGCCGTGATTAATTACTTTAAAATTATATAAAAAGGTATTCTTATTATAAAAATTATTAATCTGTATTTGAATACAAATATTGTCCCTGTAACAAAATAAAAAGCAGTATTTTAATAATCCTGATAACTCAATGTGTGACCTTGGACCACAAAACCAATCATAAGGGTAAATTTCTAAAAGGTGGCAAAATGATATGTTTCTTTAGACAATGACTAGTACGAATCTAAAAATTTAACGTGGCTGGATTTTTTTTTTTTTTTATTTTTAAAAATTTTTGATGGTAGGAAATGTACAAAATATCTTCATGTAACATGATCTTTACTTATTATCCTAAAGATTTTTGGCATAAAATAAAAATGCGATCATTTTGAACCATGCCTTTGGTATTGGTGGAGATTGCTCAAAATCCCAGTCTGTGACTTCCCGGGGTTCGGGGTCCGGGCAACATCTTATATCATAGAATAAAGTATACTACACTTATAATAAATATATACTTATGATATATTAAAGTACCTGTCCAAAAGTTGCGAAACCTACAATTACACGCAAAATGGCCTGGAGCAAGTTACTATTTAAACCGTGAAAAGCTAGTTTTCCTAAAACATGGATGGCAACGGTCCTAAAAGAGGCTGTCACGCTCCGCACCATTTCTTTCGCGTTTTTATGGTTAGTTAATTGCTAAGGACATTCTTCGCGCCAATTTCAAATAATCATGCACAGTAAACCATAAACCCAAACTCCATTCACTCTGATACTCTAGTCTTCAGTGTCAACTAATTCTCAGAAATATAATATAATGAAAGACGAGCTAGAAAAGCTAAATTAGGTGAAATGACATCTTTGACGTTAACGGAGCCCTGTGGATCGTTGTGGGTTTTTTTTGTTCAGCCGCGGGATGGACTTGTGTGGTGAGTTCTGCGGCTGGTTGTCTGTGTTTGGCGCCAAAAGCAGGTAAAATGCGTGTTACAGCAACACTTGTCACTCCAATGACCCAAGCTGAACAAAAGACACACGAGAGAGCGGTTACTTTGGGGGTCTTCTAAATGTGTGAGAATAAGGATAGGGTAAAAAAAAAAACAATACCTGTCTTACTGGAAGGCAAAATTCTGGTCCTCCCTATGTTGCTGTGCTGTCTAAGCGTCTTATACATACGCTGAATTGAAATGTGCAGGACACAGTACGACAGGTAGTAGTAGAAAATATCAAGGTCCACCGCTTCACAAGGTCTATGTAGTTGTTTACATATACTCTAAAAGTCAAATGTTAAATGTATATAGCTCAATTATTATCTTATTTATTTATCATTTGTAAAGTATTATTAATTTGTCCTTTTAATAATTTTATATTAAATATTAGATTACATTATAAGTTAACTTAATGTAAAATAATAAAAAAATAGAAAGGTATAATTTTTACTATAGAAAAATGTTATACTTGACAATATTTTTCTAATAAATAAACCTTAATTTGTAATTACAAATTATATGCTTTTAACAAATTAGAATTAATATATTACTGTTCATGTCTTTTGCAGGAATTAAAATCTATTTTAAAATCTAGGTTTTCAATGAGTGTGGGAACTAACAAACTTTAAAAAAAAAAAAAAGAACCATGACTCACTCGTTATGGTACAAGTGTTTTAGAGTGAGTGTGTGATTACAAATATCACTGAAATACCATGCTTTGGGTGAGGAAGTACAGCTGAGATCTGTTGAGCCACTGAGAACTTTCGTCACAATTGTTCAACGGCTCTTCTCGAGGAACAAAGACGGCACGGTGTACCTTCTCTGAACACACGTTCTTATTGGTGAACAGGGGCCGCGGCTCGCTGGGTTTGAAAACAAACACTGTATAGAGACCAGAAAATAGTGTGCATAAGTCTGATACATTAAAGAAACAAACTAAGAGCCTCAATAATAAAAATACACTTTACTGCTAAACAAAGGAGATGACCTTTCAAACACTTACGGTCTGTATGTTTAGACTGGTATGAAAAGGCGGCCACATTTTCTGACAAGGGGTCTGGCTGCAGCTTGGAAACTTCCACAGATGAGCTCCACTCCACTGTTGAGTGAAGGACATTTGACATTAAATAAAACTGACCGACTGACTAAGCTAACTGAGCAAGCCTAGTTACCCACGAGCAGTTCACCCAAAAATTAAACTCCTGACATTAATTACTTACTCTCAGGTTGTTTCAAATCTGTATACTCTTATTATTTTCAAACATTTACAGTAATCAATAGCTGTCAAGCTCCTAAAAGGAACAAAAAGCCCATGAAAAAACCCCATAAAAGCAGTCCATGTCAGGGTTATTATAGTTTACTAAAACCATTCTTGGGGGAACTGCAAACTGCAAATATGAAATTTGAACCAATATTAATGACTACTTGCATGCACAAGTGAGGAGATTCCAGCAGCAGAGAAGGTTTCTGGTGGTCGTGCCAAGCAAGTATTTGGAGCAGCTTAACCGGCCGAAACAAAGGTCCCTGATGGATCAAAGTAGCTGCCTTTAGTCGGTTTCACCAATTCAAAGACCACCATGATCAGCAAGACCCATGTCAGTTACATATTTCATCAGATTAGTCACTGTGAGTGATAATCAGAAACTGATATGACACAGCAACAAACAGTTTAAAACAACATTAACATTAAATATCCAGAGGTCTTATAATTGTACCAAAAGTCTACAAAACATCAAATGGATTCAGTTTTGTGTGTGTGTGTGTGTGTGTGTGTGAGAGAATGAAATCAAACATGGTGCAAAGCTGCCCACGATTTTATGGCGCAATAATTAAGCGTGAGAGGATTGGAAATACTGTACAAAGCAGATTTAGCACTCGCAAGTTCCTGATTACTATAACTACAGATCCACATGCATGCTCATGACTACGTAAACAGTAACTTAAAAATCTGTCCTCATGTTATTTTCAAATCAAATGACAAAAGACATTTAAAAATTTACTGGTTATGCTTTAACATACAATTACAAAAAAGTGTGTTGAACTCGAGAACCAATCAGCTGATAGTAACAATCACTCGGATTCAGATCAACAATTCACTGAAAAGATCAGACTCAAAAGAACAATTTGTTCACAAATTGGACATTGCTAGCTTTCTAATCAACATTCAAAGGAGAGCCGGGAGAAGATGTGAAGATATAGTGAATACCGGCATCAATTTTAATCACGTTTCTTCACACAACAGTTATAATTAATCTCCAAAAGATTGCAATATGGCGCACAAATCATACAAATCTCTTTAGGGGCTCACTGAAGGAAAAGTAACTATTTCTTGGAAACATCATGACAGATCTTTTATGTTTAGCGAAGTCTTCATCTTTAAAGGGGTTGATGCGATTTCAATTTTCCTTTCTCTTTGGAGTGTTACAAGCTCTTGGTGCATAAAGAAGATCTGTAAAGTTGCAAAGACTAAAGTCTCAAATCCAAAGAGATATTCTTTATAAAAGTTAAGAGTTAACCACGCCTACCTAAAACGGCTCGTTTAAACACGCCCCCACATGTCTACGTCACGATGTGGGAAGATTTGCATAACGCCGCCCAAATGTTCACGCAAAGAAAGAAGGCATAACTTTTATTCTCGCTATAGTATTGTTGTTGCCGCCGCTGCCATGTCGTGAAGGCGCTGTGTGTGTCGTTGTGAAAGCGCGAAACACTGGTTTGGTCTTCCAAAAGAGGACGATATCCGCTTCGTCATGCCTAGAGCTGATCCGTGCTGGTCGCTGAGGAAATACATCAACTTTGCGCTGTGGATCGCCGGATCGGCTTTCACCGTGGACAAAGCGGAGTCCAGCCCGGGGTCGTCACATGTGGTTGCCGCAGCCCGCCGGCCGCCGCTCACTCTAGCCCGCCGTGTGTGACGCTGTGTGTTTCGTTGTGAAAGCGAAACTACTTTGTTTGGTCTTCCAAAAGAGGACACGACTAGAAATCAGTGGTTAAGTTGTATTTACAACACTGTTCCAGAACAGTTCAACCCAAATATTCAGATGGTCCAGTGCATTTTTATGGAGGACCCTTGTTTCGACCTGGAGAGGTAGAATACAATGCCAGATGTTCTGAATGTAATGTAAATTTTTTATATTTAAAGAATTTGCCACTGACGATTCACTGAGTTTTGAGCAGTGTAGAGTAGCACTTGTTGTTTGTCATTTCTCCGATCACAAATGCAGACATGGTTTTATGTTTACGCGGTGCGATGCAATGCGTAAAAAGACAGTATAAGTCATTATAATCCATAATTATGTCCCCACTGGATGCATCAAATGCCTCATTTATAATGGGTTTTAATGTTTTTGTCTTGTCGCTCCGGCCTGACAGAGCATCACAGTATGTTAAGGGGCGTAAAACATTTCCGTCACACGCTTGAGGTATTTGGCCAATTATAACGCACTGGATAGCTGGCCAATCAGCATACATTTCGCTTTTCAGAACGATGAGCTTTGTTTAAATCGATGCGTTTCAGAAAGGCGGGATAGAGGAGAAGAAACAATAATGTACAGTAAGTGGAAAATAATGTGTTTTTTGAACCTAAAACAGCGATAAACACATTTCATTACACCAAATACACAAAATAATGTTCTTTTCAGCAACATCACATGACCCCTTTAAGACCAATTTACTAGTGCTGTCACAATACTGGAGTTAATAACAGAAAATTTCTTAAGTAACTGACAAACACCATTTGGGGGCCAAAAAATTTCCCAAAAGCATGTTAAACAAAGAGATGGAGTTCACTGTATTCATTGTGAACTGAGGGGCCTTTTACACGACAATGTTTTCAGCCAAAAACAAGAAACTTTTTATGCGTTATGCCTGTTCGTTTACACGGCAACAGCGTTTTGGGGACTGAAAACGCTATCATTTGAAAAATGGGTTTTCAAAAGTGAACATTTGTGAAAAGCACACTGTTATCGTTTCCATCGGTAAAACCCCAAACAGGAATATTTGAAAAACGCAGGACGTCATGCACGTGCATTAGTAAGTGTTCGGTTTGTAGACATGCGCAGCACGTGTCGATTTTTTTAAAGGGCAAGTGCGAAGAAATACACAACAATGGCAGATTACATGGTAGTGTTGTTGCTGCTCAAGAGTTTGCTAACGCAGATAAAGCTGCTATCGCTATGAATGAGGAGTAGAGCAACAGTCGGTATCATAGACTGTAAAAAAAAAGATGGACGACGCGTCTCCTATTCCTTCCACTATAGAAAAGTGAAGCCAAAGCATCTCAGTATGGCCGCTGCCATCTTGAGTAAATGACGTCATTTGGAGTCCGAGTCGGCGCAGTAGTGTCGTGAGGTGGAGCCGTGGTATCAAATTCCCACAGACTCAATCAACCATAATGACACGCCCCGTTTTTATAGCATCAAATTACTAGCTAAATATCAAACTTATCACAAAAACGAACAATTTAATATATATCAGCATGATAACAACTAACTTAAATGACCAAAACCATCTTTCGGACTATTGTATTGGAATCGTAATTAATTTTTTTATTTTGACTCAAATTCACCTCTAACAAGGTGACAGCGCCAACTACTGGCCTGGCATATGTAATCAGTGTTTTTGGCAGTTTTCGCGGATATGTGTAAACGCAAATAGTTTTGAAAACGTTGTCGTGTATACGTGAAACTTTTTAAAAACGCAAGGGAAAAAACGTTTTTGACTACATCGTTGTCGTGTAAACGTAGCCTCAGCCACTGAAAAAACTGGATCGTGATTGCTTAGCTCTAAAACATGCAGCACAATATTAAAATAAACATTTACTGTCGGAGAGAGAAACGAGAGTGAGAAAGCTGGGCTTGTATCAGTGTATTGATATTGCAGAAAACTAGAACTAAAACCAAAAAAAAACAATGATGGAGCGAAACTGTGTCCCTGTTGACCCTGCAGGACTTGGCTTGTGCTCAACTCCTTAGCAGGACTGAATCCCCATTCTGTCTGGCCACGATCTACATCTTAATTAGTAAGTTACTACTATTCAGACTGTGAACAGTTTAGTGAATGCTAATTCACCACTCTGAATGGGAAACACATCTAAAGACCTCATGAAACCTGTGAAACCCGTTCCAAACGCATCAGAAAGAGTTTGGACTGGCTGTTTTGAAGACGGGGAACATTTACAGTACCCTGAGTGGTAAAACAACATGTCGCACCTTATTACTCCAGGTGGTTGGCAGAGGGTGGTGAGCATCTCCCAGGTTTCTGGGCTCCATATGGTAATGACTTCTTGGAAGCTCACCGCCAGGAGAGAGCTATCGGCTGAGAAACTGCAGTTTGTGGGCTTTAGGTTATGGTAGCTGCCCACAAAATCACACGACCAGAAGTTCTGGTCCTCTAAAACACAAATGGAAATGTTGCGGAACTTGCGGTGAGACAGGAATGTATGGATTCAGACTCGTGACCTTTGGTGTTTGGCTTCTCAGTCCAACACTAACACCTTTGCAAATGTCTGAGGGGTTTGACTCACGTTGTGTGTCTGCGTCAGCACCCTGACACCATGCTTTGAACTGGCCATCTTCTGCTATGGTCACCAGCATGGTGGTCTCCTCAGAAGAGCTGAAGCACATGGATATAATCCGATCCGTGTGGGCGGCAGTGATGGTAGTGTTCAGTACGAAACTAATGGGACAGAACAATACACCAATTACAGTCCAGAAATAAAGTCTGTTTAGATATATGAAAATTTTTATACTATAATTCAAAAGTTTGGAGTCATTTTTTAAATATAAATTAAAAGAAATATAGACATTAAAGGCGTGTTATCAGTTCAACATTTCTATTTCAAATAAAGCTGTTCTTTTGAACTTTCTATTCATCAGGTAATCCTGAAAAAAAAAAAAAAAATCTTATTTTCACACAAATATTAAACAGCACAACTGTTTTAAACCACTGAAATAAATGTTGCCGAGCACCAAATCAACATATTAGATTGATTTCTGAAGGATCATGTGACACTGCAGTAATGACTGATGAAAACTCAGCTTTGCCATCGCAAAATGACATTTTAAAATAGATTAAAATAGAAAACATTTACATTTTTTTCCTTCATTATTGTTGTATTTTTGATGGAATAAATGTAGCCTTGGTGAAAAGACTTCTTTAAAAAAAACAAATAAATAAATGTTGAAACTGTTAGGTATAAAATTCTTAAATTTTTGTGCCATGCAGGAAAAAAGTTCTATGGCAGACCTGTGACAAAAATTACATATCTAAAAGTGAAATAATAATAATAAGAAGTAAAAAAAATAAAAATAATATCGTCATATATTAGTGTATGTAGTATACAGTATATATTATATACAGTATATATATATATACTTATATATAATTTTTTTTTGAGCAGACTTTTTTTATTTGAAATATTCTAGTATTGTTTATCAGGATTTCTTTTTTATTATAATTTTTCTAATAAACATAAGGTTTAAGTGATAATGTCATGGTTATGTTATTGATATGAAATGGCACAAATACAATTATTTTTCAATTTAGATTTATTATTTAACTAATGAAGGAAGGACCAGTGCCAAAATATTTGATTGTTCATTTGAAGTGATATATTATTTGCTTGTGGACTATGAGAAATGGCAAATGATATGGCAAAATCGTACATTTCTTGAATGAATCACATGTTTGACATTATTCAAATCGGCAATCTAGCATGAATACCTTTGCGTTCTTTCATCGAAAGCCCACAGTTTGAGGAAAAACTCAAGATCAGAGGATTTCTGTCCCCTTTCCTCCACCGTAGCAAGCCAGGAACCTTTTATGTCAAAAGCAGCCTTCACCACTTCAAACTGATCCAGACCCGCTTCATAAATATATTCCTGCTGCACTATGTCCAGCTGTGAATGCAACAGACAAACCGTTACACAAAAATCTATGCAAAACATGATGAACAATGTTTGACAAGAAGATCCCACAGATCATGTGATTTCACCTGAAATATGTTGGGTGACAAAAGTACATGACCCTTGTCAGCAGAACACACAAGGATGGAACTAATACGTCAACATGTGATTCCATTTTTTCCAGTACATACTTCCCCATATAACTGTTTATTTCAGAGAAACGTTAAGCACTATCAAAGTATTGACTGTGACAGACTCACATTGTAGAGATGCTTGTCACGCAGCAGGGAGTAGAACTGTAAATGACCCGGTTTCCCATTCAGCACTAAAGCTTTACTGCGCGGGTCAATCATTAGATCGGTCAAAACGGCATCTCCTGAAAGCATAAAAAGCATCGGAAGAAATAAACATTTACTGCAATAGTTATGAAATCTGAATGGTTCATGCAAATGAGATTTTACAAACCTTTGACTAAACCCTGAAGTACTCCACACACTTTAAAGCTGCTCTCGATAACTGTGATCTCTGAGGAGGAGAAGGCAAATGACAAACCAGAAAGCAGTCAGAAATTATAACATACTGAAATATGTGGGTAAAGACTGACTAAATTTGAATCTCACAAAATGTACATATCATAATTCATCCACAAAACAACAGTATGACCATATAAATTACAATCTGCATGAAGTGAAGCCATTAAGGTTTTTTTGCAATGCAACATTATTTTTTTTCTGCCCATATTTTCATTAACTTTATTAGTGCCTTAATCCAGTGTGATTTTAGAAACAGTTTGTCCTGAAACCACAAATGGGGACCAAAATAAACAGCAAATCAGAACATAAACCACCGTTCAAAAGTTTGGAGTAAAAAATATTTTTTTGAATGTTTTCAAAATAATTCTTTAATGGTCACAAGGCCACATTTAATTAATTAAAAATATCAGTTTTTATAAAAAAAAAGTAATAAAATTTAACATTTTAATTTTTTTAAATAACTGTTTTCTATTTGAATATACAGTATGTTAAAATGTAATGTATTCCTGTGATTGAGGTTCTTGGAAAAATTTCCTGGACGAACTGAATTTTCAGCCGCCATACTCCAGTCTTCTAGTGTCACATGATCCTCCAGAAATCATTCTAATATGATGTGTTTTGGTTTAAACAATGTTGAAAACAGTTGTGCTGATTAATATTTTTGGCGGGAAACCCTGTAATTATTTTAGGATTTTTGATGAAGAGAAAGTTCAAAACAACAAAGTTTATTTGAAACAGAAATCTTTTGTTACATACTATAAAGTCTTGACTAAAGTGTAATCACTCTAAGGCATCTTGCTGATATCTTGCAGAAGTTCTTTTAAAACCAAAGTCACAAAATGACCCCAAACTTTTGAAGTGTAGATTAAGTGATGGTTAATGTACTTAAGTTTTTGGAGTGGGGAATTGTGGACCAGGAAGATTCACTTTCTACTGTAATACTTAATGGTAATTTATAAAAGTACAACAAATAACGTAATGTATTCATTACTTGACAAGTTTGATATAATATAGACTTATCATTAGTATATGTGACCTTGGACCACAGAACCAGTCATAAGGGTCAGTTTTTTTAAAATTGAGATTTATATATCACCTGAAAGCTGAATAAATAAGCTTTACATTATTGTATGGTTTGTTATGATAGGATAATATTTGACTGAGATACAACTATTTGAAAATCTGGAATCGGAGGGTGCAAAAAAATCTAAATACTAAGAAAATCGCCTTTAAAGTAAGTTTTTAGCAATGCATATTACTAATCAAAAATTAAGTACAGTAGGAAATTTACATAATATCTTCATGGAACATGATCTTTACTTAATGTCCTAATGATTTTTGGCATAAAAGAAAAATCAATAATTTTGACAAATTCCATGTACTGTTGGCTATTGCTACAAATATACCCCAGCGACTTAAGACTGGTTTTGTGGTCCAGGGACACATATGATGAATGAGGTATTTTCATGTTCGCATTAAGATAAGATGTAGGGTGCATGAAAATGAATCATGTATAAAAAAAAACTTAATTAGTCTTTCTTTATACAAAAAATATTTAACTTAATTTTGGAGTGAATTCCCAGATTCACCACAAAGATAACGACTTACTGTTGTCTGAATGAGAGGTGCAAAACAACTGCCCATCAGATGATGCTGATATATGTAGAATGGATCCTCCGAGACGGGGCAGGAACTCTTTTCTGTTGCCTGCCCCATACTGCCACTGGACAAGCACTGACTCAATGCCTCCACTCAGCAGATGAGTGCCTGTAGAGACAATAACAGCGATGTTTTCTCAGATGGGGACTGTAACACACATTTAACACAGCGGAAGAAGTGAAAAGGTGTGAGAAACACCCAAGCCACAGTACTACCCACCTTCTGGAGTAAAACACAAAGTGTTCACAGCATTGTGATGCCAGTGCTGGGTGGAATATGTGTACTCTTTTTTGTGAATGAAGTTTCTCCTGTAGCAAAAACAAAGTTCATTTAAACCTCCAATTCTGATCACGTGACCTGCACATTAACTTTAAAAACTGGATGGAGAGCTCTGGCCTTACCAGAGGCGGATCTTTCCGTCTTCATGGCCGGTGGCGATGCAGTCGTCTGTTGGGTGACAGGTTATGCATGTGAATGCGTTTTGGGCTCCTTTCTTATCTGTGGCTTTTAGAGAAAAACTACAAATGAGAAAAAAAAAAAAATAGTGGATATTTAAAGAAATACTTCACACAATAATAAAAATTGCCATTTACATGCATGTTTCACTGACTGACTTCCATTTAGCACAAAAGGAACAGTGTTTAAAGATAGTACATTAAATATAGTTACTTTTTATTTAAAAATAAAATAATAATAATAATAATTTTTAACAGATATTACTACAGATTCTTTTTGTCCAACCACTAACCACTACATTGTACCAAACCGATTTTTAATTGTTTTATTTTGCTATTTGACAATTAAATTACAACAGCAACACAGCAGGAATTATATTTCATTATTAATAATCTTTGTTAATTTTTTCTTTGTTTTGGAATACACCACCTAATTATTAAGATACACATTTCTCACTTAATTATTGATAGTTGATTAACCACCAAAATTACACACCATCACAAAAATCCATAGTACAACGATACAGAAATATAAACCAAGTGATCAAACAAATACCAAAACATTGTTTCTCTTGTGACAGTTAGTTAGCATTATGATAATGAAAATGTGATTTTGGGGTTTCTTGGTTTTTTTTCACATTACAGTAATGACGTGTGGGGGATGTATAAAAATGTCTCACACACAAAAAGAAAATCTATTTTAAAAAATACATGTTTATTTTATTACAGGACATTTCAAAATACATATAACTTCCAAGCCTAATAATCAATAGTCAAGCTGTCTTAGGGAGATAATGTTAACAGCAAACTCTTGTTAGCTGCTATTCTAAAAAGCACCTGAATTATGCTATTTACTGAGTCGGGCAAAAACAAATTCAGTAATAGTTGTGATATTGGTTATACCTTTTGAGTCATACAGTTTTTAAACGACTAAGTAGCCTAAATGACAATTTTGAGGTGAACTATAAGGTGGTGTTGTCTCAACTTATTTGTTGTTTTCACAAAAATTAAAAAAAGAAAGGCAAAGCTCAAAACAAGCTCTATTACACATGTTGTGTTTCCCGAGGCCAGTAAATAAGCAGTGCGGTTGAACACGTTCCTACATGTTCTGACCTTAAAAAGGCTATTTAGGATACAGTGGTTATTACCTGCACGTCTTCTGCTTCCTGAAGAAATAAACATTAAGTTGGAGACGCCTGGCAAATGCTATGTATTCCCCCTGAAAACAATATACAAAAAAAACACAATGTTAAGAAATGACTTTTTCTATTGAGCTAATTGCAAGGATGCTGGTTCAATGTCTTGAGACTGAAGAAACACGTCCACAACAACAAACAAGGTTCAAAAGTCATGATGTGTAATGGCTTTACCAAAACAACTAGTAAAGGTTCAATAGGGTTGCACACGGCACTCAGTCTACAAAAATAACACCAGCATGTGCCACACTAATTAACCTACAGGGGTTTAAAAACCATGTTCACTTCACCACATCAACACTTACATGGAAAATGACTGTGCAGGAAGCCGACATATTTATCCATAACAACCTGAGCAGGTATAAAATAGTGTTCACCCAGAACAACCTTCCACAGCCAGACATGAACTAACATTTAGTATTACATTATAAATAAAAACAGGCATACAAGTTGGATTTTAGGGCCTCTTTGGTGGGGAGATTTTTCCAAGCAGTCTATATTGTTGGTAACTGTAAACTTTATTTAAAAGATCTGGCCTCAATATCATTTCTGATTGAGTCTTCATAGAAATATCCAATATCGACAGATACTGAATTCTTTATTGCGAATGCTTATTTCCCATATTTTACACTTAGATTAACTTTGATGTCACCTAATGTTCACATTTAAAAACACTAATAATTTAATACTGTTAAATGTAGTCTTTAACAGATCTAAAAGTGAACATCCATAAACATTCAGACCAAAAATTACAATTTTGTGATTTCTACATTTGCTTGTAGCACTTAAAATGATTAAATTAAGTTTTAGTGTTTTATTTTTAATTTAAACAAAATAGTATAAAATTGCAATATTGCCCATGACACGAAAATAATTATCGCCTTATCTGTATCAGCCAGAAACGTAATCTATTATATAGACAGTGTTGAAAAATAAGTGTTATTTTATGTATTGTTGCTCAAGATTAATATAGGGGGAGATCTGTTAGTGTTTAGTTTTTGTTTTATGCTGGGATTTACATGTACAGTGACGTTTCAGCTACACAAAGTATTTGAATGGAGTGTATACTTTATTTGTACATTAAGAAATATTCTTTTTTTGTGAATTCAAATGAAATAAGTTCACAGTACTCATGCCTATTGGTATCTAAATGTCTTTACACTAACTTGTTTGGTTTTAGAGTATAATACATTTGTATTATATCATGATCTGTTCCTGTTCCAAGCGGTCACGTGTCTTTGTATTGATGCAAGTACAATTTTATTATCAGATTTTTTACATTAAAGGATTTGGTTACACTTTATTTTAAGGTCTCCATGTTACAGTGCAATGATACATTTAAGTACTATGTAATATTAATTGACTACATGTACTTACTAGTGCTGTGTTCAAAATATCGATACAACGATGTATCGTCACAGAGATTTGACGATACGAGTATTGTGGCATGTGTGCAGCAGTGGACCACGCTTAATTTTACGTTTAAAATTTAGTAGAAAAGTGCGAGGTTTCTAAAAAAGAATGAATAGAGCATCTGTTAATAATCTGACCGCAGAGGAACACAACGGGGTTGCCTGATATAAAGAAACATAATCCCCAAAACAGAGCTTTACACTTGCGCAATACAGAAATATCTGCTAAACGTGCTACTTATCTTTGTCAACCTGGCAACCCTGTGCTCACGCGCTCTCTCTCCACTGGATAAACACGCTTGCTTTCTGAAAACACAGCTTAGCTATCTCCACTTCAAGTCTATTCTCAGAAAAGTGTGATTCATAAAGTGTTCATTTATGAGAGAGATAGAGACAAAAAGAGAGAGGCTGTGTATGTATGAATTACCACCGTTTTGCCGCGTTTCTCTATTAACAGTAAAGCTATGGCTTTAATTCCTTTAGAAACAATGATGCTACCAGCTCCTTGTTGAGAAAGATAATGTAGCTCTTGAGCGATTAAGCTATTTAGTTGATAAAATTGCGGGGCAGCGCTAAAAAGTTTGTTCCTGAATGTCTGAGTTCGGCCGCAACGTGATCTGTGTGTGTGACTGAACTTAACACCAAACTGCTTCTTTTTCACACAAATGCTGGCACAGACGTGCATGTTCGGCTAGAGTAGGTCGCCTCTGAGATGAACTCGTGCATCGCGGAGCTGGAGCAGTAGGCCAGCGGAGTGGAAGTTACAAAAAATTTGTGCACACGCCACGCGAAACGATTTCGTAGCACCGGCACTCAAAGGAACTTGCTGCACGCTTTTCGAGTATAAACGCCAAGCCAGAAATCAGCCTGGAGAGTGTGTGCGTGAGGTACAGTGAAGACAGCGCGTTAGTTTAGAACTCTTCTAATTTTTTTTTTTATTGTAGAGAGTGTGTTAATTTGTGCAATGATAACCTACCAGCAATGTAAATTATTTTTTAAACATATTAGAATGAGTACATTACAATATAAATTTATTAGAACAAGTACATTATTATTTATGGGCTTAAAAACAAGATGCAAACAATCAGAATATTGTACCTGGTGGGGAGTGCACAATGTAAACATGAAACATATGCCATTACCTATATTGTACTGTGGTACAGTTATGGAGGCCCTTCATAATGCAGAGGTCAACTGCCTGCTCTGCCAATAGTTAGAAATAACTAGTGAAATTCAGTGCAGTCATGTATCGTGAGACATATCGTATCGTGATACGTATCGTATCGTGACTTGCTGGGATAACAGCAGAGTACTTACTATATGATTAGGGTTTGGCTTAGGGTTTCTTGCATGTAATTATGCATAATTTATTGTTATTATAATAGTAAGTCCATGTAACGTGTAACAAGGACACCTTAAAATAAAGTGCTATCAAGGATTTTTGTCTTATAGAAATCGCATCAAAAAGGACCTACACTTCGGAAAAAAGCCACATGTTTATAAATGCCAGATTAGTTCAGGATGGCTTGTTTTTCTGAATCCATGGCTAAGTGACATGCCCTACGTTTTAACATTCTGTGCCTATAAGGCCTATCGAAGTGCAGTAGATATTAAAAATTGTAAAAAGCTTTGTAGACAGATACCTCAATATTTTCAAGAAATCCATCAACAGTCAAATCCATAAAAAAAAAAGGATGACCCACACTACAAAAAAAAGCTGAGTGAGCTCTTACCCCTCTACCGAAGGCCGTGCAGCTGGGGTTTGAGCTGATATGACTGGAAACAACAGACATCTCTTTGGCCTCCACCTCCTGCTCTGCTGACTTGGGCAGATGTACGGCAACCAACTGGAAACACTCTGGCCATGCAGACACACAAAGTTTCATGTACGTGTACCTCATTAAACAAATTGATAAGATCCCGAACGTTACAGCTGAGGTTCAGAGATGTGAACGGTTTGGTGCAGGCGAGTTTATTTTTTGATACTTCAAGGTTAGTGCTGTCTAAGTTATTTATTATAGAGTCTCAGCCTGAGACAGTACGATCACTGATAAGACAGTTACATTCATATGTTGCCTTTTTCACACCAAAACATCTGATTGGCTGGCTTAACTTCGGTCCACCCGGAAAACACTGTTGTGTTTGCAAGGTTTTGGGACTAAAACAATAAGCACAGGACAAATGTATTCCCATTCATGCTGATATATCACAGCTATTTTTCTGGGTTTCAAATATTAAAATTAATTTTTTGATGACATTTTATTATTGTGTATACACATATATTTCTCCTTTACTGAGTCAGAAAATGAGTTCTTTTCAAACTGTATTGGTGAAGAGTGCCTGCTCCTTATCACTGCATCACAATGATGTGGCAGGAATCTACTCCACCTGGCACTGTGAAATACATACCATTTTTGGAATCTGTAGCCATTGAAACATGAAGAAAAAGGACTCCCTCATGTTTCTCGGACACGTATATTGCAAACAAAGGGTATCCAATGATAAATGTCTGAAAAAATAAATAAAATAACATGAAAGGAATGAAAATATTTACTGCAACAGTGGCCTTGTATTTCCTCATAACACCAACTGTACCTTGATAAGGATGCCGTCAATGAAGTCCCATAATTTAACAGTGCCATCTGCTGAACAAGAGTAAACCTGCATGCAGAGAATAAATAGATTACAAAATAAATTCTGCTGTTTAAAGGGATAGTTCACCCAAAAATGAAAATTTGATGTTTATCTGCTTACCCCCAGGGCATCCAAGATGTAGGTGACTTTGTTTCTTCAGTAGAACACATATGATGATTTTTAAGTCCAACCGTTGCAGTCTATCAGTCGTATAATGCATGGCAATGGTAACAAAATCTATGAGAGTAAAAAAAACATGCACAGACAAATCCGAATTAAACCCTGCGGCTCATGATGACACATTGATGTCCTAAGACACGAAACGATCGGTTTGTGCCAGAAACCGAACAGTATTTATATAATTTTTACCTCTAATACAGTACTATGTCCAGCTGTCTTTGAGCGCGCACGGCATCCGATGCGTGAGGTGTGTACGTGCTCTGGCGTAGTTTACTTTAATGGTGTGTTGATATCCAGCCGAAGAGCAATCAACCATAACTTCAGGCGAGCAGGTTCAGAAGTTGGGAATATGTGGAAAGTCACCACTCCCGAATGAGTTTGTGCGAGAGAACGTAATCTTTTAGTTTTAAGTCGGTTTGAACAATCTAGATAAGTGCAAGTAAGTACCATTTTGATTAGCCGTCGTACCTACAATGACTGTTCACTGTGTAAACAATGAGTGACGTATGTGCGCGAGAGATCGCTTCCGGCGCTTGCGTAAACTACGCCCAAGAGCGCGTACACACCTCACGCACCAGATGCCGTGTGCGCGCTCAAAGCAGTTGGACATAGTGGTGTATTAGGGGTAAAATATTATATAAATACTGTTCGGTTTCTCGCAAAAACCGATCGTTTCGTGTCTTAGGACATCAATGTGTCGTCACGAGCCGCAGGGTTTAATTTGGATTTGTCTGTGCATGTTTTTTTACTCTCACAGATTTTGTTACCATTGCTATGCATTATAAGACTGACAGACTGCAATGGTTTTAGTTAAAAATCTTTGTTTGTGTTCTAGTGAAGAAACAAAGTCACCTACATTTTGATGCCCTGGGGGTAAGCAGATAAACATCAAATTTTCATTTTTGGGTGAACTATCCCTTTAAAGTACTAAACCATCAACTAAATCTGACAGGGAGATCCGGAGGTTTACTGTAAGTCAAAAGGTTTATTTTGCGATAAAGACACTGTCCTCAAAATAAATGGTTAGATTAGTGAAATCAGTCAAAACGGAAGATAATGAAAGACTGTAAGACATTTTATTCTGCTATAATAAAGTCAGAGTTGTGCAAATAATTTCAATAATTTCACAAACCTTAGACAATTCAAACATTTCTGAATATTTTTTGGAATGAAAAATAAATAAATAATAATAATACAAAGCACACCTACAGTAACAAACAAGCTGACAAAAGGAACTCAATCAAACCTTATCAACTATCTCATGCTTTCTATACAATTGAACTCAAGTGACGCACAGACCTGCAGATGATTGGCAGGATTCAAAGCGATGCCTGTCACTTGGTTGGTGTGGCCCTGCAGACTATGGAGCCACTCTTCTGTGCGTGTGCTATAGACCTTCACTAGATCCCCAGAGGCGCACAACACAAACCTGCAACCATGAGACAACTTTACATTTAAGTGATACAGACAATACCTTTGCACTTTACACCTGGCATTCACAGACCCTCAATGGGTCACCGAAAAAAAGATTCTTCCTTCAGTTTATTCATTCAAATACACTGCATGCAAATTATCAAAAACTCACGCCATTTAGTTCTCTTAGCATAAAACTGAATTTTATTTCTTAATTAATTACTAAAACCATGAGTTTAATTGTGATTATTTTAATCCCTTGGCAGCCCCAACATCGAAAATAAATAAACAAACAGATAGATAAATAAATACATAATTTAATCTTCTTTGGCATAAAATACAATAAATAAAATTGTCAATTAAATGTATTTTCATAGCATTAGTACAATGCAGGATTATTGTAATGAACTAAAACCATAAAAAAACACTTCTCATTTAGTTTCACTTGATGCTCTAAAACGGCAATAAAAAAATTAAAAAGATTAATGACAGATTAACAATAAATAAATACAACAAAAAATACTTTTAATTGCACTAGTGACTCGAACACTAGACCAATGACAAACAAACCTATCTGTAATTAATTTTTGGAAAATGTAAATAATGGAGCCACTTTGGTTTTATATCATGATGCTTACTATTTTTTCTACACAACTATTATTATTATTTTTGTGCATGAAAATATGACATGACAGCTTTCTTTTAATTTAGTAACTTAGGAAGAATTCCTTACAATGGGGTCGTCATATTGAGGGGTCCTTGGAATTAAAAATTGTTTTAAAAAAACAGCAACACAGAGTGGTTGCAGCAAACATAAAGTTGGTCAATTTAGAAAGATCTGTAATACCTTTACTGTACTTTAATGTCAGAATAATGTGATTTACAGAATTTTCCCCCCCAACAGATTCTTTTGGTAAAGCAATATGCATGATTAACGTTACCTGCCTTACATAAATATCTGTATCTTTGAAAACAAGCAGAGTAAACAATCACTAAAGTTCATCAGACTTTAAAGATGCAGTTAAACATGTCATTCAGGCAAGTGTTCAGACACACATATAACGTTAGTTGAATTAGCTCTCTGGCTGATCATGCATCCCTTTGAGAACTTCATTCCCTCCAACCCGGCTCAATGTTTAAGATGATAAATTCAGAGAATATACAGATAGAAATTCGCTTGATTGAGCGGATACCTGAAGTCAGTGGAGATGATCGGAGGTCTAAGGTTTACTTTGCTACCGCCGCAGCGAACCACGCGGATATCACTCCTCTCCACCATGTTTTTCTGCCTCTGAACATTCACATCACATGTGGCCGCGGTGCGTTTCTTCTTCGCCTGTAGTGAAACAAATCTACCGGATCACAGCGCCGTCATGCGGCCGGGCTGCGAGAACACGCTTTAGTCATTATTATTACAGAAAAGAATATAAAAGAGTTAAAGCATATACAAATGTTAAGAGTAAAAGCAGGTAAATTGGCTTCAAAAATAAAACTTGCAATTTTACTGTAAACTACGGTACGGAAACAGAAATAAAACGTTTGAATTAATTAACTATTTATCAGGATAATGTACATTATTTTTAAAATGACAATATTTTCAGTCAAATTTTGTTAAAATTGTGCTTAAACTGTAAATACAGTAAAAACTATTATTGTTTTTAAAATCATACATGTATTTATACTGTAAAATGTGGGAAAGGAATAGAAGTAAAAAGTATGAATAACTGTTTGTAGAAAATGTATATCATATTTAACATGGTAACAAGTTTCACTTTAAAATATTTTTTAAATTATGTAAACTTAACATAGTAAAATGAACTGTATTATTGTTTTAAAATGAATACATGCAATTATACTGTATGAATGAATGTATTACTTTTAATGAAACGTATAATATATTTAATCGTATACTTTCACTATAAAATATTGTTAGACTTATGTTTGAAATGTAAAGTAAATACAGCAAAATAATTGTGTTGTTGTTTTTAAACAAGAATGCATGCAATTAAACTGTAAAATATGTAAAAGAATTAGAAATAGGAATTACTGTAGGCTATTATTTAAGATGAAAATATGCATTATAGCCAATTTAACATAGCAATAAGTTTACTGTAAAATATTATAATTATTAATATAGTACATAGCCTATGTATTATTGTTCTTAAAAATAATACAAGTAATTATACTATAAATATGGTAAAGAAATAGAAATGTATGAAGAAAATGCATTATATTTAACATGCACTGTAAAAAATGACCGTGAATTTAACGGTAAAGACTGTAAAAACCTGGTAAATGGTTAACGGTAAATTCCCATACTATATACGGTGAAAAACTGTATTGGACATTACATGTATTGTACATAAATTTTACGGTAGTATACTGTTTCTGGAAGTGAAAAAGACCGTATAATTTACAGTGAATAACCGTAAATTGACATTCCCAGAATTCCCTGCGTTATATTTCAAATTTGATGTTTTTTTGTTGAAATAACTATGTTTCTTCTTAGTTTTTTCTAATCAATTTTGTATATTAGGGTTGTGTTACACCTAATATTGTTAAATTAATGTTTATTGCATTAATTCAGTTTCATGAGTGTTACCATGATGATGTTTGGTGTTTGTGTGAATGACACTGAGCACCTTCTATATATGTTATTATCTAAAAGCTGCTTGTGATGGGCTTTGGTTCATGTGACTATCTCATCACCACAGGCATTTGTTGGTTATCAGTGTATTACAAAGGTACAAAACAGATTTCAGTACTTCATTAGGTTGGTATATTAACATTATATCAAATAAAATTACGGTATTTAACTGTAAATTAAAGTTAAACTCGGTATGTAAACTAATTTAAGTTAAAACCGTAAAACCTAAATCGTTGCTACCGTATTTTTTACGGTAATTTTCCGGCAACCACAGCTGCTGTTTTTTACCATAAATTACGGATTTTTTTTACGTGTGGTAAACCTTCATGTTAAAATTATTGGTATAAAAATTCGGTAAAATGTAAGAATGATATATATTATATATATATCTATATAGATATAGCTATTACACCGTTGGGTGTCGTAGATCACACGGGGGAGCATAGAGGTTTTCTAAAGCATGTGTGAATAAATATGATAAAATTCAAGAGAGAGGATAGTCTGTGCATGATTGATTGCATTATTCGGACAAAGAATAGGCGAGATGGAACAACGCTGAGCGCTAAACAATCGGCGTGCAGGAGTTTGGTTTATTCATCCTCGAGACGGAGAGCGCTCTCTCGAGAGAAAAGTTGTACAAGGAAATTCTAATATGGACAAAAGCAATCCAGCTATCGTGTAGAAAAAAAAATTGTTTTCACAGTAAAACCGAAAACGTTTGGACAACATGAAGGACATTAAACATACGATTGTGCAAAGATCACAATGGTTTTTATTGTGTTTTTCAAGTCAGCTCCAGATAATAATAACGTATTGAACAATGCAGAGAGGGCTACTTGACATAGCATTTAGTACAGTATAGAAAACTATTCGCTTTTGGGGATTAAAAAAGTGTTTGTTAGTATATAAACAAATCATATTAGTAGTTCTGTCCAGCAGTTATCTGATTCTAAGACAATTATTAAAGCTTAGACAATTAGAGAATAATTACCAGTCAAAAAGGTTTTTCACAGTAAGATTGTTCTGTTTTTTTAAAGAAGTCTTTCTGTTCACCAAGCCGATTTATTTGATCCACGTACAGCAAAAACAGTAACATCTGACATATTTTTCCTAGGCTATTTAAAATAACTGTTTGCTATTGAATATATTTTAAAATTTAATTTATAGTGATTTCAAAGCAAAAAATTTTGCATCACTACTCTAGTCACACGATCCTTCAGAAATCCTTCAAATATTCTGATTTGCTGCTCAAAAAACATTTATTATATTATGATGTGAAAACAGCGAGTAGATTTTTTCAGGTTTCGGTGAATGAAAGACGTTCAGAAGAAAAGAACAGCATTATCTGGAAATAGAAATCTTTTGTAAACACTGTAAAGTCTTTCTCATAACTTTTGATCAATTTTCAAGCATCATGTAAATAAAAGTATTCAATTTCTATAATTTATTTGCCAAAAAATTAAAAATTAACTGACTCAAGCTGTTTGAATGGTCTAGTGTTAATGTTGCAAAAGCTTTTATTTCACATAAAATGCTGATCTGTGGATCTCTATTCATCAAAGAATCCTGCCCAATCAGCATAGTAGAATGATTTATGAAAGATCAGTGGCACTGAAGGATCATGCGAGTAATGATGCTGAAAATTCAGCTTTGGTCACAGCAATCAATTACATTTTAAAATATATTTAAATAGAAAGCAGTTCTTTTAAATAGTAAAAATATTTCACAACATTACTGCTTTTTGCTGTCCTTTGGATCAACTAAATGCAGGCTTGGTGAGCAGAAGACTTTTTATTTTTAACACATTAAAAATCGTACTGTTCAAAAACTTTTGACTGTGTAGGTATATAGATTACAGAAAGTTATATTGTAATGGTATATATATATCTATATATATCTCTATATAATAGATAGATATATATATACATAATACATATATTTCATTTCTGTCCCCCTCACTTCTGAAAAGATGGCTACGCCCCTGTATATACACTATATACATTTATTAAAAATGTTGTTCTATTTTTTCCGTTATGTACATAGACTTTTTTTCAAGTTGCATTTTATAATACCTAGCTTCTTTTAATGATAAAGTGTATTAATTATGACTAGTAGGCTTTGACTATAAATGCAGTCAGTGGTTTTGAACAATCTATTGAAACCGCACTTCCATTTGAGAAGATGTGAGTCAGACTGAGGCAGTCAGTATAAAATACCCTATGAACACACTTCGTGTCGTATCGTAGGTTATAGGGGAGTTCCCCTTGTGTTTTTTCTGCAGGGACGTTTCCGTGTTCGCGAAGTGCTCAACATTTCCTTGAAGAACCCAAACCCACCTGTTTACCCGTTCAGTCATGATCGCTGGATAAGATAGCTGTGGCATTCATGACCTAAAGGACTTCATTCATGAAAGGAAACGGGACCGTACAACCATCTCCAGACCTCTAGGAACATTTGAATTGCCCCTCGCCGGATCGGGTCTGCAGTCTGTGGGCAAGACTCTTGAGGAACTGCGTCTGGTTAAACGCGTGGCTGCTGGTTACTCTGAAACATCAGGTTTAGCAGGTGCATTGTGTCAACTTCTCGGGAGTGCCATTCTCGTAAGAGCAGCAGGTAAACCTTTAGACCTTAGTTTCGCTTTTAAGCAAAGTTAAACAATCGACATTTGTATTCGAGTGGTTTGTTGAAGTTTGATTTATGGTTTGTTGTGATATTTATATGAAAGGTACTGTATGGCTAAAATATAGGGGAGACTGGGACATTTTGTAACACACAAACTTTAATATAATAATGCTCCCATATTTGTCTAATACGCATTCAAATAGTTTATAAACATTTTGTGCATGAATTTATTGTGGTAATCTTATTTCACAATGAAGTTCACAATAGTGTGAGCAACATAACTTCAAAAGCATTTGACAGATGCTTTTATCAAAGGCAACATACACTGCATTCATGGTCAGTTGAGTTCATGCATTCCCTTGGAATTGAACCCATAACCTTGCTGTTGCTAGCGCCGTACTCTACATTTAATTTAATGTTTAACATGTAGTAAACATATAAGGAATAATATAATTTGTAACAGCAAATAAACTGGGAACAGCAAATACAAAATTACAGGCTAATACTGTATAATAATCTATTATGTTTTTAGAATTATTAGCAGGGTTTTTTTTTTCCATGCAGAAATTGTTTTACAACCTCTACTGTCACCTCAAGGGGATGATGGTCTTGTTTGATAGTGGTTTCACATCGTAGCTTATTTCTAATTGGTTACACAAAAACACTCCCTGGTCTCTCTAGGTTATTGTTGCCATTGCTTTGACATGGTTACAGTATACATAGTTTTCGTGTATTTCATATATTGCTCAACATTTTTATTCGTAGACTGCCTAAAGCAGTTTCAAAAGATATGCATTGTATTTTTCTTCCCAGCACCACTATGAGTCAATGGAAACAAATCCAGCAACTGGATATTAAGTTCCTCGAACAGGTGGACTATTTTTATGATGACAACTTTCCAATGGAGCTGAGACAGGTGCTGGCCAACTGGATTGAAAGCCAGGACTGGTATGTGGTTGTTTTTTTTACATACTGATCAGAAATTGTATTTTCAATGTTTATTAAATCACATTTTGAATTTCTGGCTTCAGGAAAACACAAAACAACCAGCCTAAAATACTCTGTTGATGATAATATGAATTATGCATTTGCAACACAACTATAATGCATAAGGGAATGCATCCTCCTGAAGCAATTTTGTCTTTATTGCCTCAGGGAAACAGCTTCAAACCATGAATCTATGGCTACCGTACTCTTCAACAACTTCCTCATTCAGCTTGAGAGGCAGTGTTCTCAGGAGCAGAACTTTCTTCACAGACACAACCTAAAGAGAATATTTCATCAGATACAGGTAACAGACGCACACTGCCCTCCTGTTATTTCCACACATTTGATGCATTCCTCAGTGTCAAATCCACACTGTAAAAAAACCTACCAATATTACTGAAGTACATTTTACAAGAAAATACTATTTCCGTCTTTACATTTCAAAATTCCACGTGTAATTCAATGTGTCACTTGCTGTAATTAATTTAGAAATTTGCTAGCAATTTCTGAGTAGAAATAGTTTCTACACCATATTTTTTTAGCGCATTTATCAAAACATTTTTGTTTGCACACTGTCTTATCAAAAGCATAGTTTCGTTTAGTGATGCCATGCCTGTTTTTATACATCCTCTCTAAAACAAGAACTGAGAGGAAAAGAAAATGAACTTGTGAACGACCCTATGACTATTTATTTAACAAATTTAACTTATTTTCTATAATCAGGAAATTAACTAATGGTCAGTATTGGGATTTACAGTAATAGCCATCAAGGTAATTACATAGAACCTCTGTTGTGATTCATAACTCTATGGCAAAAAAATATTTTAAGCGTGTATTCAGTTGTCTTGCTGTGGTTTTTGCTAACTTTTCAATGACTTCTGTGGAAACAGTCCTAACCAATATGTAGCACCTTAGGTCACTTATCTCACAGAGTTTACCACATTTAGTAAGGAAGAATATTTATCAGCAGTCTATAAGCAATGGCTGACATGTACACTACTGTAACATACCATTTTGATGTGCTAGATGTAGTTACAATGATGTGCATTCCTACAGTCTCGAAAATGTTTCTATAGTAGGTATACAGCAAGAAAAAAAGAGTTCAGGATGTCTCAGAATCTAAATTCTCTCACAAAAGCTGACTGGCAAAACTCTCAATGTCGGGCTGCTGTACACATTTTTTTCTCTTATGCAATATTTTTATGAGTGGTTGCTGTGGGGATTTCTCACTAGATAAATGTGAAAAAAACTTCCACAGAAGAATTAAATGTCGGGGGTTTCGCTTGGTTAAAAAATTACATCTGTCTGTAACTGGTGTTGTATGCCACCCCAAAAACAAAATGACAGAGCGCGGTGTGGGGGAGACCATTTTTTATTTTTCCACGTAGACTGTATTTAGGACAGCTGCAAAAAATTTTTTTTTTTGCGTGGAAATATCATTGTCAATAAAAACACCACCTACCTAGTCGAAACGCCCACAATATTTTGTCTAACAGAAAAGTTCAAATGAACTTAACAGATGATTGTTATTTTCCGTAACTTCTAACAAATATCATAAACCCCTGAACGAATATCAAAACCTCAATCTGCGAAGTGAGCACTTCAAGGAAAAATTCACTCAAAAATGAAAGTGCACTCTCCTAATGCCATATACTGTATATATGATTGTACAGTTTCATATCATATTTGTATAATCATTCTATGCTTTCAAAACAAACATGGGGCATTCAGACGTGTTGCATCAGGTTGGGACATTAATTATAACATAAAACGTCATTGTTTTTGCATCTCGCGACTAAATGTCATTGACATAAAACCTGCTACAGTTTGGATAAACTCCTTAATGGAAACAAACCAGATCTCAAAAACGTCATGCATGAGATTTTAACCATTAACTGTTTCGTTTACATCAATGGTTATTTGTTTGAACTTTCACTTTCCAAGGCTACTTCACTCCTTGTAATGCCACATTCCTCATGAAGCATGATTCCTGTAAATGGGGATACGTTTTTACTTGTCAGGAAATGATTTCCCGGTCTCACATCAGTCAGTAAATGCTGTTGCGTCACTCTTTCAGGTAAAATACAAGGCGAATCCTCTGCACATGGCTGCTGTCATCTGTAACTGCCTGAGGGAAGAAAGACGCATCTTATCCACAGCCAGCATGCAGGAACAGGTACTGCCTAGACACGTGATATTACAGTATACCAGTGTGGGATCTAAAAGGTGCTTCAGTCTGACCTAGTTAACATGGCCAATACTATAAATGTATTTATTCGATTTGTGACTTAGTATAATGCATATTTGATTCATGTTGTCATGTTTTAGATGTATACATTTACGTTACATTTAAATCTTCTGTTTTCCATGTTTCCATTTCATTAATGGCAGGGACCACTGGAGAAGTCAATGCAAAACTCAGCCTCCTTGGAGAAGCTGAAAGTTCTTGACAACAAAGTGGCAGTCATAAGAAGCAGCGTTCAGGTAAGTTACGTCCAGTATTGGTTTCAGTTATCACAGCCATGGGGGTTTAGATATATGGAAAAGTTCAGTGTGTGTGACATATGCCATTATTTCTACATGCTTTTATCAGATGCTGGACCAGGCTGTGAAGTATCTTGAGGACATGCAGGACGATTTTGACTTTCGCTACAAAACACTCCAACTTCGAGGTGAGCCAGTGTATGACCGTTGACATCTTCCAAAAATGCCACCCTCCTATTGTTTTATGACATAATAAAGCAACTAATACAATATGGGCATATAAGAGAGGATTTGTGATATGAAAACATCTTCCTCTGATATCCTGTAGATCCAGTTGAGAGAAACTCTTTAACCATGAAGCAAGAAGTCACTACACTTCAGGAAATACTGAACCGCCTGGATTTCAAAAGAAAGGCAAGTGTATCTCTGCAATGATAGTATTCTTCACTTGTTTTACTTTACAGCCATTTCCTTTTCTTCTTGTTTGTTAAAGGTCTTGTTTACTTAGAATTACACTTTTTGAACCACCCTGGAAACTTCCTGCCTCAGACGGGTGGCCTTAAGTGGTTTTCACACATCTTTAGTACATTTCGCTTAGGTGTGTGATGCCACTATATAAGTGTTTTCTGGTCATTGTTAACCACTATGTTTGCACTTTGTTTTACCTTTGCAGGAGATTTTGTCAAAGATTGCAGATGTTATAAAGGAAATCGATACCCTGATCTCCTCCCAGCTCAACCCTGAGCTTAAGGAATGGAAACGGAGGCAACAGATCGCTTGCATTGGAGGACCGGTTCTAATAGGACTGGACCAGCTCCAGAACTGGTATAACCCTTTATAATATAAAGAAATAGAATTAAAAAAACAATACAATTTAAGTTATGCTGTTTAATATAGATTATTGTTTTAAATGTTGTCTGAAAAGACTGTCACAATGCACACAGCAAAGACAAGCAGGAGAAAAAAAATGTGGGATGTACACTACTGTTCACAAGTTTGGGGCCAGTTTGATTTAAAGAAATCAATACTTTTATTCAGCAATGATGCATGATTGTCAAAAGGAAGAAGACTTGTTACAAGTTCATCAAAGAAACCTAACAAATTTATCATGGTTTTCACAAAATAATAAGAAATGCTTCTTGAGCATCAAATTAGCATATTAAAATGATTTCTAAAGGATCACTGAAGACTGTAGTAATGGCTGCTGAAAGTACAGCTTTGGCATTACAGGAGTATATTACATTTTAATGAATATTATAAATTAAAATATAAAACACTTATTTTAAATTGTAATAATATTACACAATAACTATTTTTACTGTATTTTGATCAAACAAATGCAGACTTGATGAGCATAAGACACTTCTTTCAAAAACATTACAGCCCCCAAACTTTTGGTGTATGTTGTTATGGTGTTTTTGTGGTTACTAAGAGATTGGTCTTGTTAAAATCTGAATCAAGCCTAATTTTCATGTGAAATCACTTTTACAGGTTTACCCTGACAGCCCAGAGTCTTTTCCAGATTAAAAGACAGCTAGACAAACTGGGTGAGCTGATCCTGAAAGTCACTTACGAGAGTGATCCAATCCCTCTCCAGAGACCTCAGATGGAGGAGCAAGTCAAATACCTCATCTACCACCTAATTAAAAGGTAACATTTAGATTTCATGTCCTTGCGAACAATTAAAGGGATAGTTCACTCAAAAATGAAAGTTCTGTCATTAATTGCTCACCCTCATATCGTTTCAAACCCGTAAGCCCTTCGTTCATCTTCGGAACACAAATTAAGATATTTTTGATGGCATCTGAGAGCTGTCTGACCCTCCCATAGACAGGAACGCAACTGAAATGTTCTTAAGTCCAGAAACATAAAATAATCCATGTGACATCAGGGGTTCAACCGCAATTATACGAAGCTACGAGAATACTTTCTGTGCGCAAAAGAAAAAAAATAACGACTTTATTCAACAATTCGTCTCCTCCGCATCACCGTAGCGCCACTTTTGGAGAATATCTGCTGGACTAAACAACGTATGCTGTTCTGTGTCAGCTGCGACACAGAATAGCATACGTTGTTTACGTCCAGCGGATATTCTCCAAAATGGCACCAGGGTAATGCGGAGTAGACGAATTGTTGAATAAAGTCGTTATTTTTGTTTCTTTGTGCACAAAAAGTATTCTCGTAGCTTCGTATAATTGCGGATGAACCACTGATGTCACATGGATTATTTTATGTTTCTGGACTTAAGAACATTTCAGTTGCGTTCCTGTCTATGCAGGGTCAGACAGCTCTCAGATGCCATCAAAAATATCTTAATTTGTGTTCCGAAGACGAACGAAGGTCTTACGGGTTTGAAACGACATGAGGGTGAGTAATTAACGACAGAATGTTAATTTTGGGTGAACTCCCTTTAAGGCAATTAGTGCCATAAATACATGAAACTCGATGAATGCAACACAATAGAAAGGCTGTGCTGGGTGACCAGGGAACCTGGATAATCTGTTTTGGTCATGTTTGCAGCTCCTTTGTGGTGGAGAAGGAGCCATGCATGCCTACACACCCTCAGAAACCTCTAATCATCAAAACACAGGTGCAGTTTACCACCAAGGTCAGGTATGAACCACAGCTTCCACCAAACTCCTCATGTAAACAAGTCTACTTTCACAAGGAGTTGACTGCCTTTAGTCCAACTTAATTATTGCCCATTTAATTTCACTTTTTTTCTTTTCAGATTACTGGTTAAGTTACCTGAGGTGGATTATCAACTCAAAGTCAAGACAACATTTGATAAGTATGTTCCCCGAATTATGTCTACATTTTATCTTTGTAACCTGGGCCATTCATGTTATGCAATACATTTGCAATAATTACAATAATGTGCAATACATCAACCATTATTAAACTTTTAACTTATTAAAAAGAAATATTCTTGTGATGTAATATGAGGAAGCGTGTAAAATTGTAAAGCAGACTTAATATATTACTGTTAAACCTTTTTATGTATAACTTGTTTGTATACAAATTTAAGAGTGGGGATCATAAAATGGAAAAAAAGCTAAAGTAAGCCATTGCTCAGTGGGGGATGATATTTAGCTTACAGAAGAGTGTCAATCTGAAGTTAATATTAATATTTAAAAATACATGTAATGTCTAGATATCATACAGATATTATATATTATTATATATAGTTTGTTGTTGTTGTGTTAGACAGAGGTTAAACCAAAACTTATCCCGAGACCCCACATAATATTCATCCTAATATTTACTAAGTTGTTTTACTACCACACATGAGTCACTTCCTGGAAGATGATTGTATGACTTGCTTGTCCAAGTAAAATCTCAAATGCATTTCAATAAAGAGTAATTTTGATATATATGATTATATATATATAGATATATATATAGATATATATATATATTGTTGTTATCTAAGTTCGTTAAATAAGTTTAAATCCAAGTTTTGACTGATGAATCTATGTTGAGGAAAAAGTGATTTTACAGGAAAAATATGTAAAAAACAAAGCAATATTCCCACAATAATATTCTTTGCTTATCTCATTTTGATAAAAAAATAAACAAATAAACAAACAATCTTGAATATTTCTTAGATGTTAATGCCACATTCACTCAAACTAAATTTACAATAGTGAAATATTAAAGATTAACGTTCTAAAATAATAATAATCTCTAATTTGAATTCCATCTTTACGACTGTGAATATGTATTGTGGCATTTATGATAGGGACATGAAGACTATACACATGGAATGACCCAACTATAATTATGGCTATAATAATTAATATCGTTCTCACATTTACATGCAACTTTTTCTTTCATTGTTCAAAAGCCATGCAAGCAATGTTTGTTTAACATGTGCATTTAGCCCAACATGACCATGTTTTTCTACTCTTTTCTATTTTTGTGTGTGCAGAGACCTTCCACCAGGCAAAGTGTGAGTGCACTCAACCTCAAACAGAAGAACCAACTTCCTGTTGTTTATTTAGGCCAAATCTCAATATGAGTTTTTCAGCTAAGTGTGTGGGGGAGGGGGACAGCAGTGTTTTACAAGCTGAATTCTGTACATATTCTACATAGCGGGTTACTGTAATTTACAGTACAGTGGAAGTTGTGACTAACCAGAAAATATCAAAACTAAGATTACTGATATTTCCTTGTAGGAACAGACAGTTCTTCATCCCCACCAACAACACCAAAGTGATGGATGTTGAGGAGTCGACTGGATGTCTTTCTGTAGAGTTCAGGCATCTGGTACTTCACTCTGAATTCTAGCACATGAATCAAGACCAATACTGTTAATAAGGCTTTGGTGTTAAATATATTTAAATGACTTCACCCACTGTAGGAAAATTAATTAGTCATTATTTACTCACCCTCATGTTGCTCCAAACCCACATTCTTTTTTTTTTTTTCCATGGAACATAAAAGGAGATATTTTAAAGCTTATTTTTCCATACAAGGACAGTTGGTAGTGACCACAGCTCCAAAAAGTGAATAACTACATCTGTTCCTCTCATAAAGTTACTCAGTGTCAGAATACTTGGAATATTTTACTTGTTTGTATGTGTTGTGTTTGTGTGTGTGTGTGTGTGTCCTTTTTCCGAGTTTGACAACTGTGATAACTATGAACTGTTGTTAGAATGAGCTGTGTGAAAATGAACATGAGGTTGAGTAAATAACATTTTCACTCTTGGGTGAACTATCCCTTTTTAAGAGAGCGAAGATTTTTTATGCAGTCTTTGTGTTTTGCAGAGCTGAAAGAGATGAAGTGTCATACTGGAGGAAAAGGAAATAAGGTTAAGGCTGCATTATTCTAATATTTACTTACTTTATAAGTGTATCTCTTCCAGTGGGACACCTTACAAGGCCTACACCATGGCTCGAGCCTGGTTACATGATAGCATTTTTGCCATGTTGTTATACAGTGGGGAAATGGTGGCCTAATGGTTAGAGAGTCAGACTCGTAACCCAAAGGTTCGAGTCTCTAGAGAGTCTCGTACCGGCAGGGATTGTAGGTGGGGGGAGTGAATAACCAGCGCTCTCTTCCACCTTCAATACCACGACTGAGGTGCCCTTGAGGTGCACTGAACCTGCTCCCCGGCTGCCGCAGCATAAATGGCTGCCCACTTCTCCGTGTTGTGTGTTCACGGTGTGTGTGTGTTCACTGCTGTGTGTGTGCACTTAGGATGGGTTAAATGCAGAGCACTAATTCCTAGTATGGGTCACCATACTTGGCCACATGTCACTTCACTTCAGTGTGGCATACATCATCTTGTCAACAGAGGGCAGCCTCACACAGTATGTCCTTGATCTTGGCATTGAAGCGTAATAATATTGCATCTCTCTCTATTGCAGGGTCCCCTGTCAGTAACAGAGGAGTTACACTCTCTCAATTTTGAGGCCATGCTGATGTTACAGGGCCTGGATATTGATCTTGAGGTATGTTTTAGTGTCTGTGTAGTATATATATCAAATACTGTATACTATTGCCATACATAATCAAAAGCTTATTTAAAGCTTAATTGAAAATCTTATATATTTTTGTCTATATTTGTGTGTACGTACATAGACACACACACACACACACACACACCACAATTGTTAGATATATATGATATACTTCTATGCTCAACCACGACAGTATTTATTTGATTGAAAATACAGTAAAAACAGTAAGATTATGAAAGGCTATTACAGTTTCATTTAAAATATTTGTTTTCTATTTTAACATATCCTAAGATGTAATTTATTACTGTAATGTTAAAGCTGAATCTTCAGCATCATTACTCCAGTCTTCAGTGTCACATGAACCTCCAGAAATTATTCTAAAATGCTGAGTGGGTATTGATTTCTTTTTACTGCAATGCTGGAACTTGTTGTTGAATATTTTGGTGGGAAACTGTTAGACATTTTTTCGCTCAGGATTCTTTGAACAGAAATTTCTAAAGAACACAATTTATTTGAAATTGTATTAGACATTATTTGATCATTCTTATAATTGTATAAGACATTATAAATTACTCTGGATACCTGATGAATAAAAGTTTTACATTTCTTTAAAAAATAAAATTACTGACCCAAGTGTATAAATAAATGACATTACATATATTATGCTTTTTCAATGTTGAGAAAATAATAATAATAATTTATTATTTAGTTAGACCAACAATTAAAATTCAATTTTAGGACAGCTCTGTAATCATTTATATTGGAAATCACTGTGCTAATGTAATGCTTTTTTTAATAATGATTTGATTTTTTTAATTTGATTTTTTTTTGCATCACTTATAATACCACTCACTGAGTTTTGTATTTTTGTTCCTGTTCAGACTTGCTCCCTGCCACTGGTGGTCATCTCCAATGTCAGTCAGCTCCCAGGGGGCTGGGCCTCTGTCATGTGGTACAACTTGCTAACTGATGACCCCAAGGTGAGCTTCTGATGCAGATACAAAGAATGGATGTCTAGCCTTACAGTATCTTGTTTATAAAATAACTAGATGTCATAGTTTTAATCAGGGGCAAGGCTGGACATAAAGTATTATTTGAACTTCTCTGACTTGTTTAGAACCTTGGATTCTTCAGTAACCCCTTGCGGGCAAGTTGGAGTCAACTCTCAGAGGTACTCAGCTGGCAGTTCTCAAGTTTTGCAGGACGAGGACTCAACAAAGAGCAACTTAACATGCTGGGAGATAAACTTCTGGGTATGTTTTCTATAAACTTGCTGGTTTATGTGACATTAAAATAATTTTATGTCATTGTCTGCTGACTGTGAGACTGTATTTCCCTAATGTTGTTCCATAAACATGCCGAAAGCCCAGTTTTTGTAAATGTGTTTTGGCTTCCATCTAAACAGTGTTTTAATTGTTTCTGAAGGTCAACACGCTTCTTATAATGACTGCCAAGTTTCTTGGTCCAAGTTCTGGAAGGTAATATTGAATAAATATTATATACTCTTGCTGTTTTCAAATTGTAACAATATAAATCCAATTAGTTTTTTTCCCCTGTTGCTCTCAGGAAAACATTCCTGGCAAATCATTTAGTTTTTGGCTGTGGCTGGACTCGATCTTGGACCTTATCAAGAAGCATTTACTTCCTGTTTGGATTGATGGGTCAGTGGCCTTATTATGACATTCAGATGCATGATAAATAGATATAACACACATTAGCTCTGTTATTCTGATAAGCATGTAATGAATAACAAATACAACTACTGGATAGAATAGTCTTATCTTTGTGATGTTTTATCACTTTATCAGTATATTTATCAGTATAACAGTATTTTTATAATGAGATTTCTCTTTATCTGCTATGCTGAATAAAGTTTTTAGCTTGTTGCGATGCATTCTGCAGAAAGCATTTTCTGCTTCTCAATGGATTCTGCTATTTTTTGTTTCTCAGCTACATAATGGGATTTGTGAGTAAAGAGATGGAACGTGCTTTACTGAAGGAGAAGGAGCCAGGGACATTCCTGCTACGCTTTAGTGAAAGTCACCTTGGAGGAATCACCTTCACCTGGGTTGAGCAGGATGAAAATGGTTTTGTCTACAATATGTCATTATACTTTAAAGGAAAAGTTCACCCAACAATGAAAGTTTGCGGAAAATGTATTCACCCTCAGGCCATTCAAGATGTAGATGTGTTTGTTTTTCCATTGGAACACTTGCTCACCAATGAATCCTATGCAGTGAATGGGTGCCGTCAGAATAAGAGTCCAAACAGCTGATAAAAACATCACAGTAATACACAAGTAATCCACACCACTCCAGTCCATCAATTAACATCTTGTTTTTATCAGCTGTTTGAACTCTCATTCTGACGGCACCCATTCACTGCAGACATAAATGCTGAATTTATTCAAATCTGTTCTGACGAATAAACAAACTCATCTAGGTCTTGGATGGCCTGAGGGTGAGTAAATTTTAAATAAATGTTAATTTCTGTGTGAACTATTCCTTTAAGAATAACATTCCCAATACAGAATTTAATGTAGGAGACATTATGTTACAGGTGTGAAGCTGTAAAACAAAGATAACAACATAAGAATCCTAACCAGTTCTTCTATGCAGTGAACAGTGTTCTGTTTGCAAATCCACACAGGTTAATCAATTACTGTAATTTCCACACTGAGACAATGTCTTGTATTTGCTGAGGGAAACTCCAGCCTGGAGATATTCCAAAATTTAGCAGATGCCCTTTATCCTTTTATAGATCAAATTTGTATTTCCTTATTTTCAGTGTGCAGTTGACAATGTAATTGTTCATATTAAATAATGCCTGAGGGAAAAAGCTGTTCTTACAGTATGCCTGGCTGTTTTGGTGCTCAGTGCATTTTTTTTTGCATTGTCTTTATTGTATTAAATATGTTGTTAAATAATCTTAAGCACATGTATTTTGCCTGCAGGAGACCCAAAGTTCATCTCTGTAGAGCCATACACGAAAAACCGTCTCAACGCCTTGCCCATTGCTGATATAATACGGGACTATAAGGTCATTGCAGATGGTGTTGTCCCAGAGAATCCTCTAAAGTTCCTTTATCCTGACATCCCGAAGGATGAGGCTTTTGGGAAACACTACAACAGCCAGCAAAACAAAGGTTAGATGTCTGCAAATGTATCTGATTTTTTATAATTTAGCTGTGTCCCACGATATTTTGTTTACAGCCCTGTTACTTTTTTTTACCATTATGAAAAAAATATGAAAATTTGCACACTCAAGAAATAACAGGAAGCAGGGGCATAGGTTAGAGGGGGGGCTATTAACCCCTCAATAACCAAAACTAGCAAGTACAACCTCCCAATATTTATACCATGGTTAATGGAAACCTAGAATCAGGCTATTAATTTATTTATTTGAATCACGCCTTCAGCACTTTTATAAGCGCTTACTTTACCGAACGGAGCAGTTATCAGCACAATATGACTGAAGTACATGAGCGGCGAGCGAATCACGGTATACTCTGTGTGAGTTCACCAGCGTGCTCGAGAAGTGTGATAAGATTTGCTCGAGCCATTCCTATCGTGAAGCTGGTGGTCAAATATGTGATTTATTTGAATTATTTAGAGAAACAGCCACTTTAAAATGCTATGGAGAAAGTCGAACAGTATCTAAAAAAGGCAAATAAACTAAAAAGACGGATAAAAAGATGAGTCTTGAACCAGCATATATTAAAATCTTTTTAAACTACTCATGACCACCTTTACTAGAATTTATCACGTTTTATTGTAGGCTTATTAATTGTGTAAATTTTAGTCTAACTTGTTGTAGAATTTATATTAGATAATCTGTGAAGGGAATTGATTTTTCCCTATAGATTTATATTACAACTGTGGCATGTTGTAGCTATTGGTTCTAAATGTGCAGGTTGTTGTTTCTTTATAACAAATGCTATATTGATTAATTTAAAAAAATGTCATTATTGGCCTGCATGATTAATAGGCTAGTCTTATTATAAAAAATGCTACAGTTAAGAACTATACATGGCCTTCAGATATTCCAAAAGATGGCATAGATTAAATCATTAGGAGCCTGACGAACTGTTAAGGAGTAAGAAATAAACAATGTAATGTAAGAAAATGTTAAATTAGATTGACTTTCCATGGCATGTTGAAATAAAACATTCTGTCAAACTATAACCTATAAGTGCCTAAATAATATAAAATAAATTATAGGATTATTTATAATATATCCTGTAAACAAGGTGAATTGGTAATCTATGACGTTACTTTATGCAGTTATGTTATCCAACCAACTTTGCATAGATGATAGCCAAAGACCAGTTCACAAAAATAAATATAGAAGCAAAACAAACAAACAAATAAACCTTATGAGTGAGCATGACCGGGACTCTACTAAAACAGTTCACACTTCAATCCCCCCGATGTTCAAACCAAAGCTATGCCCTTCACAGGAAAGGAATCATAGTCACTCACTATATCTCAAGTTTACATATAGCGGTATGTGGGCACTATAGCTCACATGCTCAAATCCATAAGGTGTCAACCTAATTGTAAAAAAAGGAAAAGAAAAACGAATGTATCTCTATTAAGCGCCTCTTTTCAGTGTGTTTTTTTTTCAGTAGTATTTTCCATTTGTTGAGGATTTTTTTTTTAATCTTTCACAGTTTGTCCTTACATTCAGACACAGTTAGTTCCAATTTCCCATCGGAAGTGAGTATCTTAATTTCTTTCACAACAAGATTTAATTTTATTATTAGTTTCTTCTCTGAGTTGCATGATTGTATGATCTGATTCTGATTTTTCTTCTTTCTTTCTTCAATGTCCTAAATTCTCAGTGGTCCAGTCCAAAATGCATGTTCCTCTCCTGAACCCCCCATGTCTCCTGGAATGTTTGAAATTATTACCCAGCACCTCAGCCCCTTTGAGTTTGAAAGCGCTGTAAGTAACATTTTAAACATCACTAATAAGCAGAGCTGATAAAGCATTATTCAGTCACCAGACAATGACATGACACTTTTTTCCTTGTTCACATTGCAGATGAGTTCACCCTAGAAAGGGCAACAGCCCCATTTCGCTTGGTTCCAAGATTATGGATGGGTTCAAAGATTTTCATCTCTTTATTTTGGCTTCTTTTGCTGTTCTTCACTTTTCTGGCTCTATGCCACTATAATGCATCATGTCTCGATTTTCATTTGCAGAGTGTATATTCAAAAATACTGTCAATATAAAAATGCATTGGATGTATTATTAATGTCATAATTCTACATTTCAACAATTTATAAATGCAATATATAACTTGTCTCATCTACCTGTAAAATTCAGATTTGCCCAAACCTTAATCTGCCTTAATGTTATTCTCATTTTTATGTATATATTATGACAAGCATTTTTTTTAATAAAGAATTTTATGGTTCAGCTATGGTATTATTATTAGTAGTAGAAGTAATAGTAGTAATAATGTGCACTCTTAAAATAGAATGCAGCATCCTGGCACAATGACAAGGAATTGTGGTTGTTCACATTATGAGGTTGGAAATGTTGTTGAGTGGGCTGCATGCTGCAAGTAACATAAGGTTTTCACCCACATTTTTCCTGTCAGCATATGTGAGGTGTTTGCGCCGTAGAATCCAGTAATTTAGAGCTAGAAGTAGGAATCTAACCATGTTTTCTTTATCATATGTAGATATTATCCTTTATAAACAGAAAACTTCCATTAAAGTCTGTGACTAGATGCGCTATGAGCCTGCAATATGCTTTATGTCAATTAAACATCAATTTTTAGACATTTTTAAAAACACTTTTACACTTCACCATGTTTTTGAGTTGCAAATATGACGTTATGTCTTTTGCATTTCTGCAACTAAATATGCTAACAAGTTGATATCTACGTCATTCGCTTTGGTTTGGCATACTGGCGTGGGGGGAAAATACTGATGTCTATAAAATGTCATCAAACAAAACAGTTGGCAGGACTATGAATCATAAGTGAATCATAAGTTGATCATAACTTAAGTTGAAATGAGTTTCGTTTCTGTAACAATCTAAACAATAGTATGCAATAAATTTTCATGTCCCTGACATATGTCTTAATATACTGGATAAAATATTAACTTCACTGTTTAAAAGGTAGTAATCATTTTAAATTTATATCAATATAATAAACTGATAGTTCATCCAAAATGTATTGTAGTCAAGTCAAGTCAAGTCTGCTTTATTGTCAATTCTTCCACATGTACAGCACATACATACAGAGAATTTAAATTGCGTTACTCTCAGACCCTTGGTGCATACAGATAACACTAACAGTAGAGCATAAAAATACAGATAGATACAGATTAAATATAAATACAACTATACAAATAAGGTAAAAAAAATATATAAAGCAGCACAAGGCACATGGCAGATAGAGTGCAAACCAGTGAAGTAAACAAAAGTGCAAATATAATGATTTTGTAGTGCAAAAGAGCTTATTCAGACTGATTAAAGTGACAAAGCTCAGAGAGTTCTTTATTTAAACTGTCAGAAGAGGTAGCTGAATGAGGTCAGTTCAGTGCTGAATGAGGTAGTGAGCAGACCAATGCTGCACAAAGTGACTGGTGCAGGTCCCAGTGTGTTAGTGGGAGGGGGGAGTGGAAGGACCTGGGGATCTGGGAGCTGGGAGGGGTCTGAGGTTCAGAGTTCAGTGGTGCATGGGGCAAAAAAGGGGAGGAGGGGCAAGGTCGGGAGGGAGTTCAGCATCCTGACAGCCTGATGGATTAAGCTGTCCTTCAGTCTGCTGGTCCTTGCCTGGAGACTCCGCAGTCTCCTCCCTGATGGCAGCAGACTGAAGAAGCTGTGTGTTCGGTGGGTGGGATCACCTGCAATGCAGAGGGCTTTGCGGGTGAGTCAGGTTCCATAAATGTCCTAGAGGGAGGGGAGAGAGACACCAACGATCCTCTCAGCTGCTATCACTATGCGTTGAAGTGACTTGCGGCAGGATGCGTTGCAGGCGCCATACCACACAGTGATGCAGCTCGTCAGAATGCTCTCGATGGTGCCTCTTTAGAAGGTGCACATGATGGGCCAGGGCTTCTTGTTATTTAGCATTTTCAGTGGCGGTAGCCATGACTCGCATATCTGGGGAAAAATACGGGAGTCGATGGTAGTCAACTGGTTAGGAATAAGCAGTAGAACACAGTTCAACGTGTAGCAATGGAAAAAAAAACTTCAGCACAAATGATAGTTTACTTACACATTTACTTATTAGCATGAGCTGGATCATCAAAGGTCAGCAGCAAAGACATCGGTTAATAAAATGGGATTAAATACATAAAGGATATTTGTGTTATTTAACATTTAATTATAGTTTGCGTCACATTCTGAGTTTGCATTTCACTGTTGTAATTCGTTTAGATGAATCTTTGAAATTTCTTGGTTTTTTTTTTTTGGTGCTGAGATGAATTAATGCGTTCACATTTAGTCTTAGAACTTACAGTAACATGTTTAACAGCGCACACCGCTTACTCCTGATTTCTCTCAATATGGGGACAGGAGACTTGACAGTCAATAAATTGGGAAAAAAAGTAACTTGCGTTACTTATTTGTAAAAGTAACTCAGATATTCTCTTGGCGCTACTTTACTTAGTTACTTGAAAAAAGTAATCTATTTGCGTAACTCGCGTTACTTTACCCCCAACAGTTTCTTAAATCCTAAATTTCATTCGGTTTGTCTTTTATAATATCGCTTTAACTAACAAAAATCGGGAAGTGGCTTAGAAAACCCTAAGTGGTTATTCTAGTCGAATTCTAGCTAAAGTTTTTTTGCTTACGGAATTTGTTGCAATCTGGCCCAGTTCCTTAATGACATCATCCTCCAGGAAGTGACATCACTTTGGAGGGAAAGCAGCAGGTAACATCAGCAAATATTTGCAAAGGATTTTGTGATGTAAGAAGGATTGTTTCACTATAAAGCTGCATCTGGTTTCCCCAGTTATAGAACCACTTCCTTAAATTACAACACGAGCATTCATTCATTCAACGTTTTTCAACATATTCACAAGAAGAATGACTCATATCTGGTCAAATCATTTTAATGTACGTTAAACGGGTGTCGTATCCAGTGTTGGGGAAAGTTACTTTTAAAAGTAATGCATTACAATATTGCGTTACTCCATAAAAAAAGTAAATAATTACGTTACTTAATTACTTTTTATAGAAAGTAATGCATTACATTACTTTTGCGTTACTTTTAAAATCTGAACAGGGCTTGCTTGTTTGTTTTTAAAATAAAAAAATTCTATTTTTGGCAAATATAAAAGACTTTTCACACCAAAAGTGAAATGAATGCGCCTCAGGCTGAAGGGAAAGTAAATTTACGTCCGTACAGTAGAATGCAGAAGAAGACATTTCAACACACTTCAGCAATAAAAAAGACACACAGATGTTGTCTAGAATAATTTGTGGTTATTAGTACGGTTGAACTGGATCATCGAAGGTCAGAAGCAAAGACATTGCTTAATAGAATGGGAATAAATACATAAAGGATATTTGTGTTGTTTAACATTTAATTATTGCAGGTTTGCGTCATATTCTGAGTTGCATTATTTTTTATTCATTTGGAGGAATACTGAATCTGTGTTTTGTGTGTGTGTGTGAGTGAGATGAATTAATGCATATTCATATTTATTTTAGATCTACAGTAACATCTTCTGATTTCTCTCAACATGGGGACAGGAGAGCTGTCAAGCAATACATTTGAAAAAAAAAGTAACCTGCCTTACTTATTTGAAAAAGTAACTCAGATATTCTCTTGTAAATTAAAAAGTAATGCGTTACTTTACTAGTTACTTGAAAAATGTAATCTGATTACTTAACTCATGTTACTTGTAATGCGTTACCCCCAACACTGGTCGTATCTATTTCTATCCGTTTGTGCTTCTACATTTAAAACAAAGCACATGGACAACCAGGGGGTCTCCTTAAAATATCCAGTGGCGTGTAGTAAAATAATATGGAATTGACGTAAATCCAAGTTTCGTTTCTCTGTTTAGGTCTCGCTTTCTCAGAAAACGCGTGCTTGCCCGGTGGCTGTGCCTTCAGTTTCACACCCCCCCCCCAAAACAGAGGATCAGCGTGATCCACAGTCAGTGATGCATCAGAGATGTCTATTCCTTTTTCTTTTAAGATAATAATCAGTACTTCTTAGGTGATTATGAACGGCTTTTATCTAATTATCAAACTTAATTTAATAATAGTCTAGTGATTCGCTAAGTTTCTGTTTTCACATCAGTTCCTATTCTGTGATCAGCGTGACAGTAGAGGGAGGGCTGCGCTTGCCGAGAACAGCCATTCGCTAAAGGTGCGCGTCTTAGCGTACGCTCTAGAACATGATTGGTTTTTATCGCGGGTGTATTTGCATATGGTAATTAGAGCATTCCGATTGGCCTACAGTGCCGATGGGGGCTGTAACCTGCGTCAATATTTCATATTTTACCATTATGGGGTCACTGAAGAGAATATAAGTCTGAAGCAGACACAGTTTAGTCTACTTGTATCGTGTGTATTGTTGCTTAGCCTGAGATATACTGCTTTTGTGCCTTGACCCAACTTCTATGTTGAAAGGTAATTTTCTGCTATGTTATCTAAGCGTTCGTTCTTTTTGTAAAGGCTGTGGGAAACTGACTAATTTAATGTAATAATATGTAAAGCAGTTTGCTCTGTTTATAATGCAATGAAACCTAAGTATAAAAATACTTATAATAATACAAAATTGAAAAATATTGTTTTTATTAAATAGTACAATTAAAAAAATTTTTTTATGAAAGTGTGATACATTATTCAATATGAACACATTTGTGCCTTTTTATACAGTAAAAAATATTTGTTGGCTTAATGTCAAACGTTAACACAACTGCACATAAACAAGGTACTATGTGACACATTGATTAAACACAGGCAGGATGTTGCAAGTAAACGCTCTTGCACTATTTCATATGTGATTATGCTTTTATGTTTTCAGATGACACTCTGGAGCCAGCTGCAGCTGCTGGACTCTCTGTATTTAGAGCAAGTGGACCAGCTTTACGATGAGGCTTTTCCAATGGAGATCCGACAGTATCTCAGTCAATGGATTGAGAGTCACGACTGGTGAGAATTGTTTTAATTTAATGCTTCATTTGTAGTTATTGAATGTATTATCCAGTTGCAAATTAGAATTTCAGTATCATGAATTGCATGCAAATCATATCTTTGACACATTATTGTTGGTTGCAGGGAATCAGTTGCAAGTAACGTATCTTTGGCAACCCTGCGCTTCCATGAACTCCTAAACCAACTGGATGAGCACTACAGCCGTCTCAACCTAGGAAACAACTTCCTTTTACAGCATAATATACGCAAAATTAAGTGTAACCTACAGGTGCAATTTTTATATTGTTTTTCTTACAATATTACATTCAATATACATTAATAATATACTTGATTTCATTATTCTAAAATAAAATGGCCGAGCTAATGTAAATAATCGTCTCACATTAGGAGCACTTCCAGGAGGATCCTGTTCACATGGCTATGATCATAGCTAGCACTTTGAATGAAGAAAGAAAGATACTGGAAAATGGACTTAGAACTCAAGTAAGGCTTTTAGTCTTGCATTACAGCTGTCATTTCAAACCTGCACATGTGTTTATCATTCATCTTAGTAAATTTGCTTTTAGGGTAAAGGTGGCTCATCACTGGGGAGTATCACGATGGAACAGCAAAATGAGTTGGGCAATAAAGTCAACAATTTGAAAACGAGTGTGCAGGTAAACCATCTCAGTGAATAATGACATGGTTTTGGGTCTTTACCACAAACACGTTTTAAATGACACCGGCTTACAAGTAAATACATTGTTTCAAACAGCTGCACTTGTGGAATATTTATTTGCTTCTAGGAAATAGAACAGGACATTCAGGTTCTGGAGGATGTGCAAGATGAGTACGACTTCAAGAGAAAAACTTTGCAGAGTCGAGGTAACAGTAGATACATTTTTAGCATTTCGCTCCTGGTATTAACTCATACTTTGTGGTATATTTGGTTAGATCAATGTTGTGAACATAAACAGTATGAATTTACACGAATGAGAAATGGTATGGATTTGTATTTTTATATTTTCAGTGGAAGTGGAAATGAATGGCCAGATAACAAAAGAGATCCAGCAGGAGGAAATGGCAATTAGACAAATGTTTGTTGGGCTGAGCATGAAAAGAGAGGTAGGGCAAGATTTCAGTAATATATCTCTACATAGATTTAGCTGAAAGATTGAGCTCAGGATTATTCACATCTGTAGGAATGTGCAACTAAAGTCTGCATTAAACAGAATTTGCGATAGTCTTTTCTTTTCTATTGTGACGTTAATCTAAGCCTCCAAGGATAACACAACAAAAAGTGTAACATGAGACCAAAGGCCGTTTTTTTGTTTTTTTTTAATAGCTGTATACGCTGAATAAATTGCTTTTGTGGGAGAACAGCTTTTCAAACAGCTAATCTTCAACATGTTTGACATCAAACATTCATTTCGGATCAGTCTGTTTTTAGAGATTATATCAATAAAAGTGCTGTTTTATAAGAGAAGTCATGTACTACAGGTAGGATTCAGTTCATGGTATTTCTCAATCTTTTCTATGGTATCTGTAAAAACTGATTGACTGTCGCACAGCTGACTTCAAGGCTGTAATGTGATTATTAAGCTGGTGTTAAGCTTTCTCCAATGGTAGATTTGCGGACTTTGGTACCTCTCAATAATAAGACCATCTCTGGCTTCTCAAACTAGAACAGATGTAGGGCGGGACTTGATTTTATCCATCGAGAATTGATTGGATCGTTTGATCGTTCCCACCCTTACACCAGTAAACGTGTCATCTGAGAAGAGAGATGTCGTGCAAGAGGGAGGGGAAGTTATTTTGATTAAAGATTACAAAGGCGCATGAATATAAAAAAATGTCAGTGTTGATTTTAATGTGACTTTAATGTTGCAGTTTTCTTCAGTATCATATTTTTTCTTAAATCTAGCATATATATGTGTACAGGTGGTGATAAAAGAAATCGCTAATGCACTGACTCTAGCCGAGCAGATCCAGCTCACACTCATATCAGAAGAGTTACCTGAGTGGAAGAAGAGACAGCAGATGGCTTGTATCGGCGGGCCGCCCAATGCCTGTCTGGACCAACTGCAGAGCTGGTGAGAACTTCTAGGGGGCGCTTCAAATGACCTGGAAACAAAATAATGACCAAATAAAATATTTGTTATCTAAATAATTTGATATTATTTCATTAGAAATAAAATCCTTGAAATTACAAGTTGTTCCATAAGGCTATTAATAAAAGTATTTCTATATCCGACGTAGTTTCAAACTGGAGCTGATAAGCTCATATTGTCCTTTATGTTGTTTGGTGCTGTCCGTGGTACTGATATATTATTTTTATAATTAGCTAATACATGACTTGTGATCCAGGTTCACAGTGGTGGCAGATTGCTTTCAGCAGATCCGTCAGCAGCTGAAGAAAGTTCAGGAACTGGTGCAGAAATTCACCTACAACAACGACCCCCTCACTCTGGGCAAGAGCCAGCTAGATGACCAGGCCCTTGCACTCTTCAAAAACCTTATATTAAAGTAATATACGATACTTTATCCGTTCATACATTTCTGTGTTTTTATATGTAGAGCACAAGCTGTAGAAAAAAATTACATTTGGGTATTGATGGGAGGATTTGTGGGCTTAAAGGTTCACAGGGGAATGTGAATATATTTTGTGATACAAAAAAGTAGATACACTTCTGAAAGATTCTAGTCTTGAACAGGATGGCAGCGGTTGTAATATGTCTTTCAGTTCTCTTGTGGTGGAGAGACAGCCTTGTATGCCGACACATCCTCAGAGACCCTTGGTGATAAAAACAGGAGTTCAGTTCACAGTTAAGATCAGGTGGGTTTCTTTGAAGTTACCGTCGATAACACTGTGCTGTCCCTTATTTTAATTGATGGTAAATGACTGAGAAAAGCCTTTAATTTCAGTGATGTCGATGTGTATTATTTTGTAGATCACTAGTCAAACTCCCTGAACTGAACGGTCAACTCAAAGTAAAAGTCTCTATTGACAAGTAAGCAAAACCTCCCTATCTATCTATCTATCTATCTATCTATCTATCTATCTATCTATCTATCTATCTATCTATCTATCTATCTATCTATCTATATGTATTCATACAGTAATTTGTTTTTCTTCTGTAGAGATTTAACAGAGAAAGACACAGTAAAAGGGTACGTAACATATTACGAAGAAACTCATAACACAAGTGTGATTTATTACTATAATGTGATGTTTGGAATGAGCCAATGCATATAGATACATAGCACAACAACCACAAAAATGTCTGCATTTGACAAAAGTCCAAACCTGCAACAATATTACTAACTGTATTGTATAGTCCTGCACAGTGATCATTATAATAATCAGAAGATAAGCTTGAAATGCAAAATGTAAACCCTAATTATTAAATTATTCTGTTTTTGTTCTAAATAAACAAATGTATTATTTATCAAGAACCACCATCAGCATTTGTATGCATGCCGTCAAAGCTCAAATAATCCAAATCGTCTGTTCTCTGATGTCCTAGATGTAGGAAATTCAACATTTTAGGAACATTTTCTAAAGTTATGAACTTAGAGGAATCCAGTGGATGTCTAGCAGCTGAATTTCGTCATTTGGTAAGATGTGAAAAACAAACATATTGCTGCTAATAATAAATACAATATAATGTCTAACTGAACGTTTATTGTTGATAAACTGTTAATTCTTTCCCTCTGATTACCACAGCAATTAAAAGAGATGAAAAGTAACAACAGAACCAATGAGGTAGGCCAAAAAACACATACAGTGATGTCAAATAAAATGAAGTGAAGGAATTGCTGATGTTTTTCCCTTTTTATTACAGACTTCTCTCATCATTTCTGAGGAGCTGCACGTACTTAACTTTGAAACTCAACTCATTCAGCCAGAACTGTGTGTTGATTTATCGGTAAAGTACTCTGAAATGTAGCTACCTATTGTGACATATCAACTGTAGAGTAGACCAGACAAGTAATTCTGACCAGACCTGTTTTTTTGTTATTAAACAGATCACATCACTTCCTGTTGTGGTGATCTCCCATGTGAATCAGTTACCTAGTGCCTGGGGCTCCATTTTATGGTACAACATGCTCTGCTGTGAACCCCACGTACGGCCATTTCCCCTAATCAATGTTTTTGTCTTCTATTGAGGTTTACATTTTGACTATTGCTGTCTATTTCTCTCTCTCTCTCAGAATCTGTCGTTCTTCTTGAATCCTCCACCTGTGAAATGGGGGCAGCTTTCAAAGGTCTTAAGCTGGCAGTTTTCTTCTGCCACTAAACGAGCGCTGAACTCTGAGCAGCTGAGAACGCTGGCCGACAAAGTTCTTAGTGAGTTTATATGTGCTTTATTTTACCTCTTGAAATGGCAGTAAATGCTCATATAGTTCCAATATATAGCACTACATTTAGTATCTGTTTTCAGGTCATGAAGCCCAAGCTGACCCTGAAGGTCTCATCCATTGGAATACATTTTGTAAGGTGAGTTTATAGAAACAGTTCAAACAAAAGCAAGAACGTTACTTTCGTTTTCTTTAACATTTTGTTTGTTCCTCTGCTGTCACCACATGATTTACTGCTAAACCAAAACTTAGTGAGACCACAAAGAACAGCTGTGCTTTCAGAACTCGAAACTAACTGAATATATGTTATATTATTTTTATTTTAAAGGGAAGTGCAATAAATATCGTCACATCAACATTGATGAAGCAAAACCAATGCTTTAGCTAATAAAATGGAAGCAGAGTAAATAACTTGTGTGTTTTCACCTAGATGTCTCCTAATGAGAGGGGTGTACCATTCTGGCTGTGGATCGATGGAATTCTGGATCTTATTAAAAGACACCTGCTCAATATCTGGAATGATGGGTAAGAGTTCCATCGTTACAGACAATGGAACAAATACAGTACCATCTAGGGCTGGAACAATCAGTCTTCTATATATAAGAATCCGTTCCATTTTAGATGGGCACAAATTTAGCCAATATTTATTATTATTATTGTAGATTTTTTAAAGTCCTAGAATTCTAAAACATATGAAGAGTTCAGATGCAAAGGCCTCTAAGTGCCGTCTGAAATTTTCATCAAAAATAAGCATTTTGATCAGACTCCTATGTTTAGGTTCAGTAGTTTTACATTTATTCATTTAGCTGATGCTTTTATCCAAAGTGAATTACAAATGAGGACAATGGAAGCAATCAAAATCAGCAAAAGAGCAGTGATACACAAGTGCTATGACACGTCTCAGTTAGCTTAACACAGTACATGTAGCAAGTTTTTTTTAAAATCACATAATAAATAAAAGGAAAACAGATAGAATAGAGCAAGAGCCGCTAGTGTTATCGAGGCTTTTTGCTTTTTGTTTGTATAATAAAAAAATTGTATATAATCAATCAAAACAGATAGAATACAAATGAATTATAATATAGAGTGAAAAAACCCAAATAGAATTAGAAATAGAGTGCTAGAGTTTAGGGTCACATAAAGTTATTTTTATTTATTAGAAATAATTGTACTCAAATGGCAATGTATAGGTCCTTTTCTATGCAATTAAAGTGAAATAACTGAACATAAATGTATGAGCCTAATAAAAATGCTAATTTTAGAAAATTTCAGACGGCACTTAGAGGCCTTTGCATCTGAACTCTTCATATACAGTATATATATATATCTTTAATTTTACATTTAAAATATTTTTTTCTCTAATTTTATTTTGAGATTAACAGATTTACAAATTACAATTTTAAAGTCAACATGAAATCATCATCAATAAAATAAAATAAAGTCCCATCCTACTTGTTTCTTTTGAAAATCTGATTTCACACAAAAACATATAAGACGCTGCTTTAAGTCAGCTAACCCGAAACAGCATGATAGTATGCCAACATCTCCATTTTCTAAAGCTATATTCCAATTTATAGTACTGTAACTGCCATGAACATAGACGCTTCTTTGACATTGTTATCCAGTCCAATTTGATCTTTTTTGTTTTTTTCTCATATACACAGGTATATTATAGGGTTTTTGAGTAAAGAGCGAGAGAAGGCTTTGTTGAGCGACAAACTCCCGGGCACTTTCCTTCTGCGCTTCAGTGAATCCTGTCGAGACGGAGCAATCACCATCACATGGGTGGAGTATTCACAGGACGGTGTGTGCTGGTTTGAATTGGAGTATTTGATCATTTATTTATTTATATATCTGTCTTGCAGTCTTTTAATATACATGAATGAATGTCATCAAATACAGGTGAACCTAAGACACATTCAGTGAAGCCCTACACTAAATCAGATCTGGCGTCGATTTCCTTGCCTAACGTCATCCGTGACTACACCCTCACTGCTGCACAGAAGATTCCGGTGAACCCCCTCGTCTACCTTTACCCAGACATCCCAAAAGAAGAGGCCTTTGGTCGCTACTATATCAGCTCTTCTGATGGTAGATATTCTTTATTTAACCATTCATTCATTCAAAAGAAAGAAGGCAAGATAAGAGTGTAAAACTGAAACAACAGATGTCAATAGCCTGCTACATAAGATTACCATGCAGACCTTAAGGGTACAACATCACAAAATAAATACACTGTATGTATTTTCATATATTATAGGACATTTTTCTTCTAAATGTATATATACATACAGTATATGGTGATGTCATTGCATTAAATAACAACATGTTGAACCAAGTGCCATTTCTTTTTTTCTCTTTTCCAAGCAAAATGGTTGTCAAACCTAACAAATTTCTATTTTGTCATGGTAGAAAACAATACTACTGTTCACAAAGACTATTTGGGGACTTTGCTGTTGTAAAATGTTAGTGGAACATCCTCAAAAACTTTTTTAACAGTATGTTAGAGAGCATGTCTGTGTGTGTTGTCAATATCGACATGCCTTACATTACTGATCTTTTGTCCCTCAGATACAGAACAGATGGAGATAGACAAACCTAAGTCATATATCAGGCCATATATAGGCAGGCGCATAATTTCTGTGTCAGATGAGTAAGTTATTACTTTTCTTTTTTTCTACTTCATATTTTTCTATTTACTGAAAAACAATATTCATGTCTTATTTATCTGTTTTTAGACCTTTTTCAAGACCCTGTAAGTGTTAGAGCACCTCAAGGCAGAACTGATATGAGGAACGTTTCTCCACCAATGCATCTAAGTGTAATGCAGAGCTTTTTTTATGGAGGAAAATGAATCTGTTTCTAGAAGTATTGTATCTGGCACACAGATATCTATAATGAATAATGGAAACAAATGGTGATGCCCTTTTCTATATATAAGGATCTACTACATTTATTCTCTACTTGTGTGAAGAAGAGGAGCCATTTTCTTCTGTGAAATTATAGAATACATTTAAAACAGTGTAATCCTGTTCTTTTTGTTTGTATGTTTGTTTGTATAAAAATGTGAACATATTGTAAAGAAACTTGCATGTTGCATGGATTTGAATTTTCTGTGTACCAGTCACTCAGATAAAGATACTGTCGACATGGATATATATATGTTTCTGTGAAGACATTTGTTTGTGAAAAGGACATTCTTCTCCATCACTTATTTATTTTTTGCACATTAAAATATCTTTAAATACAATTGTCTTATGAACATGTACACACACAACAACAAGATACAGTCTAACAGAAATAAACATCAACCTACCTTCAGTCAGAAATACTGCTACAGATCCAAGCCAGGTCAATTAGCCAATGTTACATACTGTCATGTGAAGTAAAAATAAAGACTAAAATAAAACAGCAGTTTCACTTTTTCATCCATTTTTTTCTCCAGATGGAAATCTTTATGAAGCTTAAAGGGATAGTTCACCCAAAAATGAAAATGTGATGTTTATCTGCTTACCCCCAGGGCATCCAAGATGTAGGTGACTTTTGTTTCTTCAGTAGAACACAAACAAAATTTTTTAACTCAAACCGTTGCAGTCTGTCAGTCTAATAATGGAGGGATGGAAGAAAGGGGGGTGAGTGAATAGGATTCACGGCTTTGAGAGAAAAAAAAACATACACAAACAAAACCAATTTAAAACCTGCAGCTCGGGACGATACATTGATGTGTAAAGACACGAAACGATCGGTTTGTGCCAGAAACCGAACAGTAATTATATAATTTTTTACCGCTGGTGCACTGCAATGTCTGAACTGTCCTGAGCGCGCCTAGACAAGCCAGTGGTGTGAGGTGTCTTTGTCTCTGTCGTGTCGTGTGTCGACGGCGGAATCGCAGACTTATAACTGTTTCCCGGTTACCCTTACCCGTCAGCCCCGATCTCTCAAATGGACCATTAAACAAGTCCTAAATATACCGATTGGAAGAGTAGGCTGATCATGATCTATCTATCTGTCTGACTTTCTGAAAAATCAAATCACATGTGTGTCTGCTGTCTGACTATATATCTTCTGTCTGTCTATCTATCTGTCTGACTGTCTGTCTGTCTGTCTTTCTTCCTGTCTGGCGATGCATGAGGTCGGGCTGTCGGCGTATTAACGGTTCTGTCTGTGTGACTGTGTCTGTCTGTCTGTGGCTGTATGCTGTCTATCTATCTGTCTGTCTGTCGGTCTGACTATCTGTCTGTCTCTGTAGACTTGTGTCTGTCCTGTCTGGGCTGGATGACTGTCTGTCTGTCTGGTCTGTCTGTAAACTGTCGTCTGTCCTGTCTGTCTGAATGACGGTCCGGTCTGTCTGGCTGTATGACTGTCTGTCTGTCTGTCTGGCTGTATGACTGTCTGTCTGTCTGTCTGTCTGGCTGTATGACTGTCTGTCTGTCTGTCTGTCTGTCTGAATGACTGTCTGTCTGTCTGGCTGTATGACTGTCTGTCTGTCTGGCGGGCTGGGGACTCGCTGTTCTGTCGGGGTCTCTGGCTTTATGACTGTCTGCTTTCTGGCGTCTGCTGTATGACTGTCTGTCTGTCTGTCTATCTATCTATCTGTCTTATCAAATGTTTCTGAATAGTTTATATTCTTTAATAAAAATCTCTGACAAATCGAAAACAAAATTTGGATGCAGAAATCCTGATTCATACGTTTTGAATGTTATTGCAAAGCAGTGCTTATATGACCTGTGTGTTTGTGTATTTATGGATATTTTTCTCATTTAGAGGTTTTTCTGAGATGGATACAGTGAAAGGGTATGTAACCCATTACATTAACCCAAAGAGCACAGATAAATGCTAATTACAATTACTGAATTAGCTCATAATTACAAATACATACATGGAGCAATACATTTAGATTCAGTTTTTTATGCATGTCAGAGGTCCTCACTGATGCAATGAATTGTTGTGTAATGTCCTAGATGTAGAAATTTCCTTCTCTTAGGTATTGTTAACAAAGTTATGACCTTGGATGAATCTAGTGGATGTCTAGCTGCTGATTTCCGTCATATGGTATGATGATAAACACTGAGATATTACAATATATAATAAATAAATGATCATTTATAATTACTGACTTAATTTTTCTTGATTTCCCATTCTAATTAAGACAGACTGCAAGGGAGAAGAGACCTAGCAACAGAAGTAAAGAGGTAGAACAAAATAATAAATAAAAGTCACTTCAAGTGAACTACTGATTATTGCCATTTAAGTAGCTTTCTTTTTCTTTCAATTTTCACTCAGTATGTATGAGGAGCTGCACTTAATCAGCTTTGACACGCAGCTCATTCTGCCTGACCTATGCATTGATTTATCGGTAAAGATTCTGCTAAAAGTGGACTTTTGAAATACAGTGTTTATTTGAGACAATGGTACAACATTCAATTCTTGTAACTGCGACATTGTATAACATGTTCAAACACACTGGCCGACAAAGTTCTTAGTGTGTTTGTTTGTGCTCTCTATTACCTCTTGAAATGGGAATGAGTAGCTGCTCATAGTTAAATTAATAGCACATTTCTTTTTTTAAACTTTTAAGGTCGAGAAGCCCAAGGTGACCCGGAAGGACATTTTATAAAGTGAGTTTATACAAATGATTGAAACAAAGACAGGAAAGTTGCTTTCGCTTTCCTGAACATCCTCGCTTTTGTTTGTTCCTCTGCTGTCACCACATGATTTACTGCTAAAACAAAACTTAGTGAGAACATGATACTGCAAAGAGCAGACATTAAATACTTTTATATAGGTGTGATTCTTTGTGGTGTGAAATAACATGATAAATGCAGTATTTTTTTATTATCACACTATATTGTGTAGAATAACTTTTGTGTTTTCATAGGCATCTGCCGAGTCTGGTGATTCATTCTGGCAGTGGATATATGAACATTTTGACCTTACTGAAAAATATGTGCCCAACATTTGGAATGATTGGTAAAAAATCTGAAGGGGTTTAACCTTCACCATCTAAATGGTGCTATTGTGTCATTCATGTGAAAGCCAATGCCATTTTTCAAATCACTGACGTCAAAACCGGCTCAAGAGATGGCAGATTTTTAAAGAGTTCGAGATTTGAGAGGGGGCTTAAATTTCAGACTTCAAGCAAAGCTTTTGTATGGCCTCAGAAGACTTGGACTAAAGTGCATGAGTCACATGGATTACATATACCGTACGTTCACTGTGTACAGGTACATTATGGGTTTTTTGAGTAAGGAGAGAGAGAAAACTCCCGGGCACTTTCCTTCTGCGCTTCAGTGAAAACTCTCAATGGGGAGGAATCATCATGACATGGGTGGAATGTTCAAAGGATGGTTTGTGCTGGTTTGAACTGGAATATTTTGTTGTGATAACTATCTTGGTGTGTCTGAAAAATCTCTTATGATATTATCATGTCAGCACAGGTAGTGAACCTGCGAACCTTTTGCTCGCTACTATACCAGTGCATCTGATGGTAAAGATGGTAAAAGCATTATTGACCATTGATCTCACAGTTGAACTGACTTGCACAATAAAGAAAATAAGATAAGAGTTAGTTTTACAAAGCCATAAGGAAACAAAGCACAAAAAAAAATCCCCAAATAATAAAGTGGAAAATGCTATATTATATGCATCTGTTCTGAGACTTATATATTTGTGCTTTTGTCCTGGTATTTGCACACCATCAGGACATTTGGAATACAGTAAAATTCTGTTCTCTTTTAGCTGTAGGAGGGATAAATGAAGACAGACTTTCTGGTTTGAAAGTCCAAGACGGTACAACAGCATGCCAATGAAGACCACGGGCTGGACACGATTGAGCATGATCTGTCAGACTCATCAGATCTAGAGGATTTAGGTTTTGAACTGGTAGAGAATGAGGGTAGAAATGCAAATGTGTTCGATTCCCAGATAACTGATCAAATGTATACCTTGAATGCATTGTAAGTTGTTTTGGATAAAATGCATAAATGTAAGAAAATATTCTTGTTGCATCACTGGTAGTGTTGCTCATGGTTAGTATCATATTTTGGTGAGTAGCTCATCCTGCACTGTTTCACCTTGAACATGATTTGTGCTGATAGTTGAGGTTTTAATGGTATTACTTTTGAGTTATATATTTGAATTCCAGTTAACTGGGACATTTTTTTCCAGTCAGAATTTCAGTGTTTTGTGTGGGTTTGTCCACGTATAATGTATAAGTAAAATTACACCCTTTTAATTACTAACACAATTTTATTCATTATTGCACATCAACCATTGCTTTAACTGCACATGTACACACACCGACTTGAGTGAGCCAGATACAGTCTAATAGAAATCTGCAAGAAATATTTGCGTCAAAGAATACTGAATAGTGCTGAAGTGTCTTTAAAACAGTTTCCATTCATTTACTTTGACATGAACTTAAGTTATGTCCAACTGACTTTCTTCAAGTGTTTGGTCCCAGTGTGACATCAGTTTTCCACTGCTAAAACAACTGTCTTACAATAAACTACATTTATAGTAATTTAACACTTCATAAAATATACGTAAATGCACAGATGGTTTGCACAAATGCAGTGTCTTTTATTTGATTTTTGATCGCTTTTGTTCTCAGATTACAACATTGTGTGCTTTCTCAAAATGCAGTCATTTTGGGGGCTCTGCATGTAAATATTTAAACTATGAGTGCATTGACGGATATATATAGACCATCTATCTGGTAATAAGGTGAAGACTAAAATAAAAAATACTAAAAAATAACGATGTATTTGGCAGTGGTTAAAATGTTCAAATAATGAAGTACAATAAAATAAAAGTGATACACATGTACAAAATGCATGCAAGCCTTTAAATAATTTTCGAATTTTACACACGACTCGTTCTCGCATTCCTTATCTTAATGATAATTGTCTTTTGTGGCAACACTCGACCGATTGTTTGGTAATGGAAATGCAATAGTCTCGCGTCACGATTTTCATTACGTTCTGCTAAGCTACTTTTTTTTCCCCAACATAAAGAAAGAAGATATGTTGGCCAGCAGCTTTTAAATGTTGTGAGCAAATTCTCGCTGTTTTTAATGCTCCTGAATTCCTAAACAGGATTGTTTGGTGTCATTCTTTACGCTTGAGTTTAGGCGTTTGCCCTCGGGACAGCAATGTCATCGCTGTAGTCATCATTCCCCACACCTCAATCAACTTTACACAGGCACGAAAGGGTTGAACATACAATTATAGCGTCTACTGAGAGTCGTTTCGCACCATTAAATATGGCCATCATCATGACTTACGCCCTTTCTTGCAAGGAAGAAGCTGTCAACAAGCCAAAAATTTCTCACAAAAGCATGTAAAACTACAGGAGACAACGTGAAACTAAAAAAAATGTACTGATTTTGTTCCCCCCCCAAAAAAACACTGATATTGAGCTGGAGCAGTCTTCACTGGGCTGCTCCAGAAGAGTGTCCTCTAGTGCTAGTGGAAATGGTTACGTCTCCAGCATCCCGTCCAGGTTTTTCTCTGTACTCTCTTTATCTGCGTCAGTGTTCACCGGTGGGTTGTATTTATTGTTGTACTCCTGTAGAAGCGCGAGCACCTCGTGATGACCGAAGTGTGTCGCCTCATCTATAGGCATGTTGCCCCACCTGAAGGACACAAATGTTATTTTATTTTCATGGTTTCCACATCTTTTCTAGTTGTTTTATTACTGTATAACTATTAGATGATGATGATAATAATGATAATCATAATTATTATTATTTAGTGCTGTCGAACGATTAATCGCATATAAAATAAGTTTTTGTTTGCATACATTTTTGTTCTGTGTATATTTATTATTATACACATACAGTATATATTTTGAAAATATTTACATGTATATACATTTATATATTTATATTATATATAAATATATTTAATACATAAACGTAACTATTTTTATGACATAGTACAGCATTGTGTGTGTGTTTATATACACATAATAAACAAACACAGTACAACATACATATATTATGTAAACAAAAACTTATTTTGGATCGCGATTAATCATTTGACAGCACTATTATTATTATTATTACCATAAGACCAGAATTAGGTTTTTATTGCAATAATATTATAATGATGTTTAAAAATAATTATTTACAATATATAAAAACTTTTTTTACATTTCTCACAATATTAGAGTGTAAAATCTCCAATTGTATAATTATTATATGAGAAGGACAATGTAATTTATATTTACTATATAGAAACTTTACCAAATTATTTTTGTAAATCATCTCTCCTCTCAGCCCCGCGTTATTATATCTTGAATCCTTCACTATCCAAGATATTAGACTGTTTAAACATATATAATATATATTATAAAAGGCAATACTAATAAAAATAACACATTATATATTCACACAATCAAAATTTATTTTAATGTATTTATTAATGTAACTGTAATTGAAATTGAATATGAAAATGCATTTTAATTAATTTTAGACATATTGCACTCACAAAGAGAAAGTTCGACCTAATTCTTGTTAGAAATCAATTTCCGTGGCTTGTACGTGACTTTTTAGGATTTTATCAACATCCAATTAAAATAAAAATTCCTGAAAAGTTTTCCAAGACCATCATGGGAATCCTGATGTCTTCCAATCGCCTATTTCAAAATTAAAAAGCCTAAGAAAATGAATATTTTGCTCTAAAATCAAAAGTATTTTGATTGTGTTTGCTCACCTGTCCTTGGGACCAGGATTCACCTTGCAGGCCTCTAACAGAAAACGCACAACCTCAATATGTCCTAAAATCAAAAGGAATAGTTTCATTTATGCAACACACTACAGACTGAACTTTAGATGTAAAAATGCAGCGTACTGAAAAAAGGCGTGAAATAAAGATCTAGTTAATTCCCCAGCAAAACAGCATTTGAGGACCAACATTTATAGTGATTAAACTAGAATGAAAAGGCTTAAATAAGCAAAAAATATACACATTTTAAGGTTGGGCAGCATTGCTAATCACCATTATTTAAAACATTACCACTTTTGACCACCAAGTGACGCCGTTACCAAATTTATATGGCACAGTGACAAGGCCATGCACATTCTGAGTCAAAATGCAGCCTCACTTTCTGTTTGTCATCTTTTTTGTTATCTTACAGTTCATTGACTGCCAGCCGGCAAACAATCAGATACCAGACTTAACAGACACCACTGGTCCTTGGCTTCTAAATAGTGACAGCATGTGCAGTGTTGTACCCTCAGCGGCTGCTACATGCAGCGCCGTCCTGGAGTCATAGTCCCGCTGCTCCATGTCCATGGAGGACAGTGCAAACCTGCGTATGATGAAAATATTACAGAAACAGAAGAAAAAATGCTCCAGAGACTTGTAGGCAATGAAGAACTCGGTACCTTCTGAGAGCAGAAACATCTCCTATGTAGGCAGCAAAGAGGAGGTTGATGACAGATTTCACCTGGAATGATAGAAAAGAGCCTTTGTGGAATAGGAACAAGTTATTATGGATAGATGCTGGGCAGAAACGGAGGCCTCCAGAGTGTCTCCTTTAGCTCTAACAGACTGAAATTAATAGAGAGCTGGTGAGAGGAAACAGCAAATAACCTAGACAATGAAAAATTGAATCAAGTGCATTGAAATATGAACACTTGAATTCAACAGTTCTTTCAGGTGGATTGAGCAAAAGGCAAAGGGATCCCCTGTTTCATACTATATAATACTGAAGAAGGTTGCACTTTAAGTCCGATATTTGAAGAGTTCATTTGCAAAAACCGATAACTCCATTTTTATTTTTATTTTTTGCGCATTCCAAGTTTCTGTTTTGATTAAGTAATAATACCTTAAACAAATACAGGTAATTTACTAAATTAAAGTTCATTGAAAGTATGTTTTTTTTTTTACATATTAAAAGTTTGTAAGTTAGGACGTTTATAGCAAAAGCAGATAACTCCCAACAGTCATTTTTTGGCAAAAGCAGATAACTCCACGTTTCATGTTTTAGAGTTAAAAAAAAACACTTGTTTAATCTTTGTAATTTCTTCAGATGATAATGTAGATGCCTGACAAACGTTGTTGTTGTTGTGATCATAAACTGTATGGATGTGATTACACGCAATACACGGAGCTTTTCCCTCACCATTGTAACGCGCCGCTTTTGCAAGTTTCCGTGAAAATGTTTCGGCTTTTATTTTCCTTTTTCGCCCTGAAGAAGATATCACAGGTTCATCAAGTTCGTCGAAATTATCCATCCTTGATCACTTTTCTACGGAAGTTCTAAGCGTCGCATGCATATTTTTTTTTTTCCCTTCTTTCGGGTTTTTCCCCTCTTTATAACGACTTCATTTTCTCGTTATAATCGACATAACGAGAGTTGTTTCCTTGTTATACCGACTTATTTTCTCGTTATATCGTCATAACGAGAGTTGTTTTCTCGTTATAAACTACTTATTTTCTCGTTATATCGACATAACGGAAGTTGTTTTCTCGTTATAACGACTTAAATTTCTCATTATATCGACATAACGAGAGATGTTTTCTCGTTATAACGACTTAATTTTCTCGTTATATCGAAATAACGAGAGTTGTTTTCTTGTTATAACGACTTTATTTTCTTGTTATATCGACATAACTAGAGTTTTTTTCTCGTTATAACGACTTATTTTTCTCTTTATATCGACATAACGAGAGTTGTTTCCTCGTTATAACGACTTATTTTCTCGTACGATCTGACAAACTAGTTGTTTTTGTGTCGTTTCCGACTTATTTTTCCACTCGTTATATCGCATAACCAGAGTTGTTTTCTCGTATACCCGACTTTTTTTCTCGTTCTATTCGACCAGAACAGAGGTGTTTTCCCCTCCCCCCCCTCGTGATTACCGCTTATTTTCTCGTTAATATCGACCATCACAAGAGTTTGCGTTCTCGTTATATACAAACCGGACTTTTTTATTCTCGTTATATCGCCATAACTAGAGTTTGTTTTCCTCGTTATAAAACGCTTATTTTCTCGTTATCGACATCCAGAGTTTTTCCTCGTTATAAAACGACTTATTTTCTCGTATTCGACATAACAATACGTTTTTTTCCCTCTCGTTTATACCGACTTATTTCCTTATATCCCATAACAAGAGTTGTTTCTCGTTATCAACGAACTTATTTTCTTGTGTTATATCGCATAACAGAGTTGTTTTGCGTTAGAACGACTTATTTTCCCCGTATAATCGCCTAACCGAGTTGGTGTTTCTCGTTAAACGACTTAATGTTCCTCGATATTTCGACATACGAGAGTTGTTTTTCTCGGTTAGAAACGACTATTTTCTTCGTTTATATCGAATAACAGAGTTGTGTTTCTCGGTATCGACTTAATTACTCGGATCTCGACATAAAAAGTTTGTTCTCTAATTCCAAAACTGCCCAACAGGTGACACTATCGCCCTGAATCATCACTGATTGAGGGTGTTGTAGGCTATCTGTATGTCCAATTTACTGTACGCTTTTTGACATAGAAATGAACGCGCGATAGAAGATGCGCCGACGCTGATGGCTGCCTCCGTGGCGTGCTCCGCAGTTGTTTTTATGTTTTTTTTAGTTTGTCCTGTCTTTAGTTATATCCCTGCAATCAATTTCACCAGAGACGAATTGCTGGACATTCGGAAGTACACACCACCCTATATTTCACCGGTTTTCGACTATTCGGTTGTTTTGCTGGACATTGTTGTCGGGGGCGCTGTGGCGCTGATCAAACGCTTCAGGACGTGCAGACGGGGGAAGAGAGCCGGCTCGCTCGTGAAGCTCAGGCAGCGCAGATTTCGAACGCCGTTGCCTAGCAACCATCTGGCGAACCTCCGCTCTCTACCCAACAAACGGACGAACTTCTTCTGCTCTCCCGGACAAATAAGGATTTTACAAACTCTGCTGCTCTGTGTTTCACGGAAACCTGGCTGAAAGACGCCATCCCGGAAAGCGCATTGAGTCTCCCGGGCTTTCAGCAGTTCAGAACAGATCGCGACGCAGAATCAACAGGGAAATAGCGCGGCGGCGGGACATGCTTTTACACCAATGAGAGGTGGTGTACAGATGTAACTGTGTTAAAGAAAATGTGCTGTTCAGATCTAGAAGTGCTATTCATTAACTGTAAGCCGTTCTATTCGCCGCGGGAGTTTTGCTCGTTCTTCCTCGTCATGTACTACATCCCTCCGCAAGCGCCGTGAGCCTTTCCGCTTACCACAACTCGCTGATCTTATCACAGACACAGAACAACAACACCCAAACTCTGTTATAATCATTCTTGGGGACTTAAATAAAGCAAACCTCTCACATGAACTGCCAAAATACAGACAGCACAACACATGTCCCACCAGAGACAGTAATATACTGGATCACTGTTATACCACAATAAAGGATGCATATCACTCTTTCCCACGAGCAGCTTTGGGGCTCTCTGTTCACTGTTTGGTTCATCTTATACCGATCTACAGGCAGAAACTGAAATCAGCTAAACCTGTATTAAGGACTGTAAAAAGATGGACTAATGAAGCAGAGCAGGATTTACAAGCTTGTTTTGACCGCACTGATTGGAGTGTTTTTAAAGCTGCTGCCACCACCGATCTGGACGAGCTCACAGAGACTGTAACAGCTTATATCAGTTTCTGTGAAGATATGTGCATTCCCTACCAGGACTCATTTAACCTACAATGACAAACCATGGTTCACTGCAAAAATCAGACAGCTCCGTCAGGCCAAAGAAGATGCTCACAGTAAGGGGGATAATGTCTTGTATAAACAGTCTAAATACACACTGGAAAAGGAGATCCGAGTGGCAAAGAGGAATTATACTGAAAAAATAAGGATTAAATTATCTTCAAGTGACTCAGCATCAGTGTGGAAAAGTCTAAAATAAATAACCAATTACAAGTCACCATCCCCCCGCCTGCGAGAAATCTAACACACGCTGCAGACCTCTAACGAGTTCTACTGCGTTGGAAAAGACACCCCCACCCGGCCCTGACACCTCTCCACACAACCATTCACACCTTCTGCAACCCCCCTCTCCCCCACTCCTGCGTTTCAGATCAGTGAGGATGATGTGCGCTAGGTCTTTAGAAAGAACAAGAGAAGAAAGGCACCATGCCCAGATGGTGTGACACCAGCCTGTGTGAAAACCTGTGCTGACCAGCTGGCCCACATTTTTTCACAGATCTTCAACAGATCACTAGAGCTTTGTGAAGTCCCTTCATGCTTCAAACGCGCCACCATCATCCCCGTCCCAAAGAAAACCAAAATTACTGGACTTAATGACTACATACCTGTGGCTCTAACGTCTGTGGTCATGAAGTCCTTTGAAAAACTGGTGCTGGCCCACCTGAGGGACATTACTGGACCCTTGCTGGATCCTCTTCAGTTTTCCTACAGAGCAAACAGGTCTGTGGACTATGCAGTAAACATGGGACTGCATTATTTTCTGCAACATCTAGACAGACCAGGGCCTTATGTGAGGATCCTGTTCGTGGACTTCAGATCGGCCTTTAACACCATCATCCCAAAACTCCTCCTGCCCAAACTAACTCAGCTATCCGTGCCCACCTCCGTCTGTCAGTGAATCAACAGCTTCCTGACAGACAGGCAACAGCTATTGAGGCTGGGAAAATACACATCCAGCAACCGAACGATCAGCACTGGTGCTCCTCAGGGATGTGTTCTCTCCTCACTGCTCTTCTCCCTCTACACAAATTACTGCACATCTAAAGACCCCTCTGTCAAGCTCCAGAAGTTTTCAGACGACACTACAGTCATCAGTCTCATCCAGGACGGAGATGAGTCTGCTTACAGACAGGAGGTCGAGCAGCTGGCTGTCTGGTTCCGTCTCAACAACCTGGAGCTCAACACGCTCAAAACAGTGGAGATTATTGTGGACTTCATGAGAAACCCCCCTGCTCTTCCCCTTACTCACCATCATGAACAGCACTGTGTCTGCAGTAGAGTCATTCAGATTCCTGGTCACCACTATCTCTCAGGACCTGAAGTTGGACACTCACATTGACTCCATTGTGACAAAGGCCCAGCAGGGGTTGTACTTCCTTCGCCAGCTGAGGAAGTTCAACCTGCCTCAAGAGCTGCTGAGACAGTTCTACTCCGCCATTATTGAATCCATCCTCTGCACTTCAGTAACTGTCTGGTTCAGCTCAGCAACCAAATCTGACCTCAGAAGACTACAAAGTGTAGTCCGGACTGCTGAGCGAATCATTGTTACAACCCTCCCTTCTCTCCAAACGGTACGTAGCCAGATGAGCAAAAAAAAAAAAAAGGGGGGGGGGTGGGGGGGGGGGGGGCTTGCAACTCACTCTGATCGCCTCACATCCCACACTCCCTTCCTTTGAACTGTTGCATCTGTCGACGCTACAGAGCTCGAGCACCCGACGGCCACACAGAAACAGTTTTCTTCCCTCAGGGCCGGCCATCTCCTTAACTTGAACAATACCCTGAAACCCACCTATTTTATTCATTCTACACTTATTTATCTAACCTCATTACTCGCCTACACCTCAAATTGCACATAAGACAGTACTGTAACAACAAAACACAAATATATTATATATATAATATATTACCTTGTAATTACCTGCACCACATTGGCAATTATATTTCGATTCCTTATCTACTGTTCTATTTTTATTTTATAGCTCGTTTTTTTGTTCTGTCACTGTCTCTTTTTACCGGTGTGAGCGTCTGTCACGAAAACAATTCCCTTCGTATGTGTACACATACCAGGCAATAATCTCATTCTGATTCTGATTCGTCTGATTCCGATTCTGAACTACCTCGTGATCGCTATTATTTGTGCAGTATTGTTCATTACTGACATTTAATTCATTCATAAATGTTAAATGCTTGAATCAATATGACTATTTTGTGTATTAAGTTTTTGCTAGATGCATGAGTTTCACCAACGCGTTCTGTGTCATAAAATAACTGCTTATTAAAACCAAGGTTGACGTCACTGTATTCTGTTTGCTCCTATATCTTTATTTGTGCTTCTTTGAGGTACATTATTTTTAGTTAATAAGCGGGGATGTTCTGTTTATCTACAGTAGGACAGGCTTCATCGACGTAGGCTATTTGTAATGTGCCTTTTTTCCTTATTATTAATCTTTATTGTTAATTATTAAATGTATATTGATAAGAAATGTGACTTATATGTAAAGTGTATAGGCTAATTTAATTCAGTGATGTTCTACAGTGTTGTGTAACTTTTTTGTTTTCTACATTTTTGCTTTGTGGATAACCACAAGCACACAACACACCCACACCCACACATTACACCCCCCACACACACACACACACACATAACACACACACCGGCACACACACACAGAAGCTACACATAACGCTCTTTTCAAACAAGTAACACTTGGCACGGCACAATGATTGCTCAGTCACAGCATATAACCGCTCTAACATGACAAATTATATACTAATTTTCTTTCAACTCAAAGGAAATTGAAAGTGAGTTGAATCCAAGCAGCTCTAAAAGATTTTAGAATATTTCTGCATCCTGAAGGCGCTCCGCCTTTGTTTGCGGTGTTGCTTTGACCATTTTAACATGCTAATTACACAAACACATGTTTAGCGTACTGTCTATGGAAATATCAACCGTGATTGATCAGCCTTTATTTTTGTATTGTAGATGTTATTACTAGGCGAAGCAAAATTTGCTGAAATATCCACGACTTAGGCTACAGTAAGAGCGCATGGTTTGTCTGTCCATCAGATTGAGTTCGTTACTTTAACAACAGTAGATCAAACAATCATTATAAAAAAAATAAAAAAACTTTGTCGAGATAACGAGAAAATTAAGTAGTTATAATGAGAAAACAACTCTCGTTATGTCTATATAATGAGAAAATAAGTCGTTATAATGAGAAATCAACTCTCGTTATGTCGATATAACGATAAAATTAAGTCATTATAACGAGAAAACAACTCTCGTTATGTCGATATAACGAGAAAATTAAGTCGTTATAACGAGAAAACAACTCTCGTTATGTCGATATAACGAGAAAATAAGTCATTATAACGAGAAAACATCTCTCGTTATGTCGATATAATGAGAAAACAACTCTCGTTATGTCAATATAACAACTCTCGTTATGTCGATATAACTAGAAAATTAAGTCGTTATAACGAGAAAAAAACTCTAGTTATGTCGATATAACAAGAAAATAAAGTCGTTATAACAAGAAAACAACTCATGTCGAGATCATCAGAAAATTAAGTCGTTATAACGAGAAAACAAGAAGGAAAAAAAAAATAATGCTTGGCCGCTTAGAACTTCCGTACTTTTCATCAGCTTTGATGAAACTCCTCTCAGCTAGCACGTCTTTTCAAAGTGAAAGTAGCCTTGTCACCTGACCTGAATACAGCGCGCTGATTCGCTAAAATGGACTTATCGGCTTCTGTACTAAAACAACAAGGATGCTTGTCGGCTTCTGCAGTAAAACGTGAACTCGCGATGCCTTGAAAGTGGACAAAACCGGCTTTTTTGACAAAACGTGTTTAGGATTCAGATCGCGCTATATGTGGAGAATAATGCACGGCAATCAGCGTGGCATTTATAGGTTTTTGCAAATTAACTTAATATATGCTACACATGTTAAACACATGTATGTGTTTTTGTTAAACACATATCACAACTTGAAATCAAACATTTAATGGCAGAATCCATGCAACACCTTGTATTAAAGACCCTTGCCTCAATCAAAACGAAATAATTTTATTTGATCTAGTAGCAGCAGGATACATCTGATTTGAATTAGGATCTGATTATATAAATTAGCCAAGCAAGCCATGCAAAAAATGCAAGTGCTGGTGAGGGACAGAAAGGCACCACTAGGGGACATCAGCAACCCTTCATGATAGTCAGCAAAACCCGCAAACTTCAAGACAACAAATACAGACAACTTACAAAAAAGTGCCCATCTTGTTGCAAAGCCATTCTCTGTAAATTCTATTTGTGCCATTCTAAGTAAAGTTTTGTGCAAAAAAGTGATCACAAACCAACCAAAACCATCAATTTGAATAACAATCAGATGGTCAAATACAAATATGATTGGTTTTACAACACATAAACACTTGGTATTTAACATTAGATGAAGAATGGACATATAGATTACATTAAAAACATGTAATTCAGATTTAATACTTTTATTCTTGCTTTCCAGTGGTAGAAGTTGTCAGTGTTTTGGGGCCTAAAGATCATCCGAGAAATGTCAGTCTCCTTGCATGTGTGTTTAATTATAATCTAATTACATCCAAGTCAGTTTAATGTCTTAAATGGAAACACAAAACACTACTGTCTGCTAATGTGTAATTATTCTCCAGAAATGTGCATGTTAATTTCAGATTAAGTCAACTAGAAAACCTAGACAAACTTGCTTGATTTTAAAACTGTTTGAAGGTTGTTCACATCTTATATAGCTTTGAAGGTTTTCTAAGCTGTTGCACGCTAGCATGTAAGAAAGACAGCAAGATAGATGAGATGTCATCTGTGTGTCAAGTTACACTGTGCTATGAGCATGTGACCCACACACAGACAACCACTGCTGTTTGAATGGACATGTAATGAGACATCAGACATTTGGACCGAAACGGTATTACAGCAACACAACTAGAGATGAATTCAATTAATTTAGCTGTGTTTCTAACAAATGATGGATCACAAGGAAAAGCTAATAACAATAATAGAATAATGACTGAAAGAGTTTGGTCCAAGATGTGGTTTTGTTAACTTTAAAGCCATGAGGTGCCCTGTACTGTTTCATTTCTCATCCTGGATCAACAGGATCAATGCAAGGCTTGATTACTTCATGCCAATGAGAACAGGAACAGACTAAAGCAACAGACTAAACACTTAGCTTACCATGAAGTGCAACAGAAGGCAAGGCAGCAGAGTTACAATGGATGGCAGATCCAGAAAAAGTTCCCACACCTTCTGCTAAACAAATTAATTTACATGACTTTTCCAATCATGCACCAAATTCTGGATGAAGATTTCAAAAATGCTCACAAAAAGCAACTTCTAAGTGAAAAATGTTTTGTATAAATACAATAAAAAAATCTTCTATAAATAATATATGATCATTTTATATATAAATGATACTTCATACTAAGTGTATCATAAAATGTAAAAAAATGTATCAATTTCTATGACTTCTCAAGCTGGGAAAAAAAATTATTCCCTGCAACTTTCATGTTTTCCTTGAACACAAATCCTTTTATTTAAATATTTTGTGTTATTGTTTTTTGTGGTTTTCATGCAAGCCATAGTCAAACTGGACTTCTGAAGTAAAGCTGTCATTCCAGCAATCAAGAATGATTTTTTGAGACAAAGTTTCAGAACACAAACCAGTAAAATGATTGTCCAAAACACACAAAACAGCAACAAATGGAACACAACTGATTTCAGGTAACAATGAGATTAAATACATTTATTAATGATACAAAAAAGAAAACTGGAACAAATTACATAAATACACAATGAGAAAACAAGAGAAAATAAACAGAACTGTTATGACAGTGTAAAATCAGATGATAATATATAGTGATGAAGCATTTGACAGCTGTTCAAGTAATCAGAGGGAGCTGCTTCCTCAAGCCAGACTGTAATGAACTCATATTTTGACTGTTAAAGCTGTCAGTGAGCATGAGAAACACTTCTCCATTAAAGCAGCACAAAAACAAGACATGAAAATTATAATACAAATACACAAACACAAAACTTGTGAAACTAAGCAACAAAACCCAGAAATAAACAAGCCTGTGAAAGCAAAGCAAATCACGCAAAAATAAAATGAACATTTATATTTAAAAGATTAAAAAAAATTTTTTTTGCAACATATAAAACAAAAAACAGAAAATACTTAATATATTCCTGATAAGGGCAGCATCTTTTCACCAATAAAACCATTTCAGAAGCTTATCGAAGCTTAGTTTGATATAAACCAACATTTTGAACTACCAATAAGGTGCATAAATGTTTCTAGCAATAATATATGAGAATATACAGACAGAAATGGAACTAAGGGCAGGCGGAAGAGTGGAAGGTTTGTAACATTATTGATTTCACTGCAAAGACGGTCTGACAGCAGACTTTAAAGGGGTCATATGATGCGATTTCCATTTTTCCTTTCTCTTTGGAGTGTTACAAGCTCTTGGTGCATAAAGAAGATCTGTAAAGTTGCAAAGACTAAAGTCTCAAAACCAAAGAGATATTCTTTATAAAAGTTAAGAGTTAACCACGCCTACCTAAAACGGCTCGTTCGAACACGCCCCCACATATCTACATCACTATGTGGGAAGATTTGCATAACGCCGCCCAAATGTTCACGCAAAGAAAGAAGGCGTGACTTTTATTCTTGCTGTAGTATTGTTGTTGCCGCCGCTGCCATGTCATGGAGGCGTTGTGAAAGCGAAACTACTTTGTTTTGGTCTTCCAAAAGAGGACGATATTTGTTTCGTCATGCCTGGAGCTGATCTGTGCTGGTCGCTGAGGGAATACATCAACTTTCAAAGTGGACAAAGCGGAGTCCAGCCCGCCTCAGCTCACTCTATCCCGGCCTCAGCGCACGCTAAGCCGAGGCTTCCCCTCACGCTAGGCCGCTGTGTTTTCCGTTGCCACTGATGATTCAAACGCGAGTTTTGGGCAGTAGAGTAGCACTTGTTGTCATTTCTCCGATCACAAATGCACAGAGTTTTATGTTTACGTGGCGCGATGCAATGCAACGTGTAAAAGGACAGTATAAGTCATTATAATCAGTTATTATGCCCCCACTGGATGCAACAAATACCTTGCTTATAATGGGTTTTATTGTTTTTGTCTAGTCGCTCCGGGACACGGCATCAACAGTATGTGAAGGGCATAACATTTCCGTCTCACGCTTGAGGTATTCGGCCAATCACAACGCACTGGATAGCTGGCCAATCAGAGCACACCTCGCTTTTTCAGACCGATGAGCTTTGTAAAAATCGACGCGTTTCAGAAAGGCAGGGCATAGAGGAGAAACAAGAATGTACATTATATGGAAAATAATATGTTTTTAGAAACTTAAACCGCATAAACACATTTCATTACACCAAATACACAAAATAATGTTCTTTTTAGCAGCATCATATGACCCCTTTAACTGGCTGCTGAGCAGTACTAGTGCGGCTCTATGATGCAAACACTGCACATTACAACAGTCCTCTCAGGACACGCAGTCACCAAGACAAGCAATTCAGCAGGAATGCATCCGGACTAATCTAAAAATGAATAACCCATTTGCAACATGAGGTCCCTTTTAACCTTACACTTGGTCGCAATGAAATCACACTGTGTCCTAAGGGAGCAGTAGCAAGGGAGTAGTTCAGCCAAAATGGAAAATACTACTTCACTTTTATGTTGAATGTCATATGCAGAGCACAAATGGGGTATGGGTTACCATAGTTGGCTGCATGCCACACATCACTTATACAAATGGTCCAGTTTTTTTTAAAGTCATATAATAGCTTTATGCTAGGAACAGACTGAATTGTAGATGTAATTCAATGATAATGCATTCGAACTCAGATTCCAAATTTGCACCAAATGCCATTTTCAGTAACTTTAAGCTGCAGTCCTTAAGTTTTTTTGTGTTCAAAATGTACAAAATGTATAAATAATCGAGTACACCATGAATCCATTTTCCAAACCGTGTTTTTGGCTTGTCCTGAATCACTAGGGTAAACCTATAATAAGTGTTTATATGCTGATTATTTTAGACTGGTTCGGGAAGGTACCGCTGCAGAGTAGCCCAGTAATTCTTCATAGACATAAACAGAGAGAAGTAGCTCCGGCAACAATGTTCTTCCGCAAGACACACGCAGTTCTGTTTATTAACCGCTAGAGCGCCAAAAGTTATGGACTGCAGCTTTCAATTTTCATCTTTTACCTTATAAAAGTAAGTATATGGCTTCAGAAGACTTTAATTATAATCAGATGGACAACTTTTATGGTCATTTCATAGAGATTGTTTTATGGAATATGCAAAAAGGTTGAATGAAAATGATTGTGTTCCACAGAAACAACAACATCATCATATGGGGTCAGAACGAGTAAATAATGACCAAGTTTTCATTTTTGGGTGTACTATTGCTTTCATTGTCTGGTAAACTATGTAACAGATTTTAGTTAGGAACAGACAGAAATCACTATTATTCAATGATAAATAATAGTGACGGATAATTATTCAAAGGAAATGAATACAAACACACATTTGTATTTTCTCCAACAAAAAGCTAGTATATGGCTTCAGAAGACTTTAAAATATAGTCAGATGGACAATTGTTATGGTTATTTATTTTATATTTTATATGGAATATGGTAAACAAACTTTTGCATGAAAATTGTTTAAAAAATATTTTTGTGTTCCACAGAAACACCAGCAACATACAGGGCTAAAACAACATGAGGGTGAATAAATAATGACAGAATTTTCATTTTTTTCTTTTCAAATGAAGGTCACACTTACCGGCCTAAGTCACCTGTAACAAATAGTTTCAGAGGACGCCCATATGCTCATGACACCTCACTGAAGACTCTGCGTGTGGTGAGATGTGGTTCATTATGCATGACCACAACATTCAATCGTAGTGCAACACAGAACCACCTGTAGTCTCTATTCAGCAGCCAATCCTCAACATCCACCGAAAAAACACCTGCCGGACTATAAATCCCACCACACCTAACGTCCATGCAGTCCAAGTTAAGAATAAAGCCCTCCGCTATGCTTTTAAGCATTAGCACAGATAGATAAACACAAGCCAAGTCATAAGGCTTTAGACATATCCTCTACAATAGTCATTCATATTCACCGAGACTGGTGAAGAACTAACATGTGCGCAGAATGAGATTCATTGAAAATAAATAACTGTTAAAGTACATAAATATATACTGTCAAAGAGCTCGCCGAGGTGAGTCAGATCCGTTTTAGTTGCCTTCTCCGACATTCTCCATCCTATAGACTACAGTAGTGGAGCTGTCCTCATTGCACTCAGTGGGCGAGACTTGTGTCCACACAGTGTCTTTGAGAGCCAGCTCTTTCTGAAGGCTCTCGTAATCCAGGGATCCCAAGGTGTACTGCTGTGTTGAGCAACACGGAGAACATTAGTTTTTTTGGGGCCTCCAGGGAAAGTGTGTGACTCACACTGTTCAATATGGTGACGTGTGAACAGATTTCAAAGTCAACAAAAACAAACACAGTCACAAAGAGAGGCCTCGTATTCACACAGCTGGGAAAATGTCATGTTTTTCAACATTTTAAAACAAAAAAACCCATAAGAGATCTGTCTTATCACAGAAATTGCACATGCCTCTTTTAAGCTGCAGCAGTCTGATTAAAGGCATGCTCATTATTAACAGATGACCAGGCCCACACAGAATCTGTGCATGCAGGTTAATAATAATAATGAAAAAATAATATTTTTGATTGAATAATATAATGAATATAAATAACAGCATATAAATTATATTTATTTGCAATAATTAATATTTACTATTATTACTGAGCCAATTGATAATGTTACCCCTTGAAAAAAAAGAAGGATATTTTGGATTTGTAAAACGCCTTTTAATTTCTTTTTCCACTTATTTTAACTTGCAACTTATACTTTTCAACAGGAAAACTGTCTCAGTTGCCCAATCTCAATCTTCTCATGCCCAAGGTTTTTATATATATATTTTTAATCAGGTTTTAAGGTTTAAATATTAAAATCGGTTTATTTTTTCAGATATACATAAGAGTATTTTCAGCAAAGTTGAACTCATTTTACCATGTTTAAATCCATTCCACAGATTTTTGGAAATACGGAAAAGTATACAGATACCATCTGGGCCTGTTTATTATAAATCTACGTATGCAGACTGAAGAAATCAAAACAGAGAAAATCTCTTCCAGATAAACTGCATAAAGCATGTAGTGAATGTAATGAAGCTGTCCTCATTGTGCTCAGTAGGCCAGACTTGTCCACACAGTGTCTTTGAGAGCCAGCTCTTTCTGAAGGCTCTCGTAATCCAGGGATCCCAAGGTGTACTGCTGTGTTGAGCAACACAGAGAACAGATTAGTTTTGGGGGTCTCTAAAGAAAGTATCACAAAGAGAGCCCTCCTATTCAAAAAAAAAAGAAAGAAAAAATATGGCTTATAAAAACTGCACATGCATCATATAATAACAATAATTAATAATATAAAATATTTTAGATTATATGTAATATAAATAATGATAAGATAATAGGGAGCACGATATTGGATTTTTGCTGATAAATGCGATAATTGACAATTTAAAGCATTAGCGGCCGATTCGATATGGTCCGATAAATATCGTGCATCCTATAAGATAATAATATAAAAAATACAGATTATATAAAAATACTTATCTATTAATATATATTTAATAAATTTATATTACTTTGCAAACAAAACACTTTGCTGATTAATATTGTTATTATAAGACTATTATTCTCAGTTAAAAAAAAACCTCATTGTTTACACCAAGTCACATAAAGTGATTCAAAAGCATCACCACGGAAACCATAATATATCACTGTAGTTTCGTGTGCCAGATACTATATTTATAACAAAGCTTTTTGGATATTGTGGGGGGGGGGGGGCTTTAGTAAGGGTATGCACTTTTTTTTACCATGTTTACATCCACTGCACAGATTATTCGAAATGTGGGAAAAGTTTACAGATTCCATCTGGGCCTTCTGATTACAAATATAAAAATGCAGACTGAAGCAAGCAAAACAAAAACTTGGGATAAAACAGCGTAAAACATGGCAAATCAAGATATGGCAATCGACATGCATAATTAGAATCTCATGCACAGGGGAGAACTTTGATGAATGAACCGCTGCTGTTTACTCGCTGTTTTAACATCAAAAATCAGCTACACTCTTTGGGACGTGAAGCAGCTACCCATCTATGCATGTAGTGTAAAAATCCTCCAGCAGGGGGCGTGATTGTATACGGCTGACTGCAGGCGTTTAGTGGAAATAAGCTTCCTCTGCTGTATTTTCTCAGCTTCAGAGTCTTGAATAAATTATTATGTGCAGTCATTCATACAAGACGTGGTTAACTCATTGATGGGGCACGTGGGAAGGGCAAATGGAAGAGGGCACTCACCCGCTGCTCCCCTCCCTCTCTGCGAGGATCGTGCTTCTTGGCGAAGTGCCTCAGGTTGTCATAGTTGTGGAAGTTGAACAAGGACACCAGATCCTACAGCAGGAGAGACAGCGTCAGGAGTCAGTCTGAGAGGTCAAATGCTCAAAGCGCACACACACACACACTGAAGGACTGTATTGAGTGTCTGAAGGTGGTCTGCTAGTGGCAGGAGAGTGTGTAGGGCATAGAGAAGTCGCCTGCTTTCATTAAAGCCCTTTGTACCATGATAATGCTGAAATGAACCTCCTTCACAATGTCATTCAACTTCTCAGGTTCCTGTTTTCAGGTTCAGTGAGGTTTAGTCCATGTGATCAGTTTTAATAGTCTTTGAAGGTGAAATTTCTAGGTTTAAAAGTGTGTTGTTGTTTAGGAAATTATGTGGTTATATCTTAAACCACAGAATAGTACAAGGTCCACTTACATACAGGGTTTCTGCAGACTTGAACAAGTTAAATTTAAGACCTTTTTAAGACCCTTTTTAATACCACCTTATATTAAATTTAAGACCTAAACCTGTAATGGAAATACACATTTTATTACATACATATATGTAATATTTAATGTGTATAAATTAAAAAGAAAACAAAATATCATTGCTGTAATAAATTATATTTATTACTAAGATATACAGTGAACCTTTCATATCAGCAGACAATATTCCATACAAAATACTCATGCAAAATAACTGCATCACTGAGATTTTTGGAGTAAACAATTTATTCTGAAGCAATATTTTTGCTTCAGAATATTTTTAAAAATATTTAATCAGTATTCTATCAGCTTTTACATACTTAAATCTGCATATTTACCTTTACAAAGGCCTATTTTTAACCTTTTTAGATGTATGCATCATCTTACATGTCAAATTATTACAATTTATCAATAAATTCAATATACACTATAGAGCTGCTACCAGTCAGATTAAATAATTTACACTGCAAAAACAATAATTACAACTGCAATAAATAATGTTATGAGATTAATGTTTTAAATGCATTTATGAATATACAAATAAGAAATGTTGAGGGGAAAAATGCATACTTTTCAACATACTTCTCAACTGAACTACCAGTAAGTGACGGTAAGTCACTTAATGAGTGAGTCATTGAGTCATTTATTCAACTGATTGAGTGTGTTATCATGCTTGTATCTTAAGGACTTTCGTGGACAGCGGACTCCTAATGTTTTTGATATTCTTCATATTCTGGTGGTGGTCTCAGATAAATAAGTTTAATTAGATTTTTACCTTTTATGGGCATTTTACCTTTATAAAGCCATTTTTCTATAAGTGTGCATTATCTTTTGAGTCAAATTCTTACATTTAATCAGTGAATAAGAATAAGACATTTGGGCTGTTACCAAGCAAATGAAATCAGTATCAACAAAATTCATCTTTGCAATCCAGACATAAGCTGCATCTGAAGTGGCATTTAGATGTGTTTACACGCTGTTTAATGCAGAACATGAATGCATTTAACCTGCAGTTACAAATGCATAAATAATGTTTTGATATATTAAACATAAAACATTAAAACCGCCAGTAGGTGGCAGCAAGTCACTGTTAAGTGAGTCATTGCGACTGAACCGAATCATTTAAATGGTTGATTCATTCAGGAACGAAACACCGTCATGTTGCTCAGAGACGCAAAACAGAGCTGTGGCTTTGTTTGGAATTATTTTTGTTGGCGAAATAAGGCAATATGGTGTCTAAAACGTAAGTCTCTTAATAAAACTTCTAGTTTATTGAACTGTTGTAAAAAAATCAATATCACATTTGTATATAGTAATTTTTGGAGAAAAAAAAGGCACTCCTCCGTGTGAACTTGATTAACTATATGAAGTATAAATAAACACATTTTCTGCCCCCATGTCTTGAATTTGTGATCATTCTGAATGTATTTTAATAGACTGAATCATGCAATGATCAGGCAGAGCGCACTGCAAATGCGCACGCGCACTAGACTTCATGTAATGCGTTTCTGTAGGTGTTTTGAATGTTTTTTTGCGTCGTGAGAATATTGAGCAAAATAGCTCACTTGTCATGGTGTTACTTAACTATATCATGTTATGAATAAACTAAACATTTAGAATTTTTACCTCAGTGTGTTTCTTCTGAGTTTATGTGTGTGGTCACGCTGTTCTGAAGTCTCGAGACAAACAGAGTGAGACTCAGCAGCGCGAGCTTGTATTCTGTATTCTAACTTACTGCAATTCTCTCTGATGAACTTACCGCTTCGGTCTGTCCAATGATTGTAAAGTCATTAGGTCCGTCAGAATTAAAGGTGTCCTATTATGCTTTCTCACTTTTTTAATTTTAGTCAGTGTGTAGTGTGTATGTTGGGGCAATAAAAAAATCTACAAAGTTACAAATCTCAAAGTCCACGCCAAAGGGAGATATTTCGTTTTTTTTAAAAATCCCTTTTCAAGAACTACAACAAACGGCTCGTTTGGACGACAGCGTTTGTTTTCCGGGCTTTGTGATATCACAAAGCGGCTCATTGGAATATCATTACAAATAATTCCCGTCTCCAGAAATTCGAATGGTGGGGGGTGGGGAGGGCGAGGTCTGGTTAGAAGCTGGTTGAGTGAGCGCAGCAGACGAGACGACGAAGAAGAAGAGCTATTGCAGTTAGTGCGTCAGAGAAAACCAAGAAGAAGAGCTGCTGTGCTGTAGCCTCAAATTTTTGGCATGTCTAGAACAGCGGTTCTCAATTCCAGTCCTCGCATACCCCTGCTCTGCACATTTTGTATGTTTCTCTTATTGCTTCATACGTTTGCTATATTTGACTGTAAGTGCCGTGCGAAGTGGACATTACCGGATATTCCGCCATGATTCCAGTTTGAAGGGAGCGTATATGTTCCATACAAAAGGCATTTAAGTGTGCGAGACGTGAATTAAAATTTTATTTATTTACAGAGGTATATTATGTCCCACTTCACGCTTCTCTAGTAAGTTTCGTTTGTGTGTGAAGACGCTGCAGGATTGCGGCGCAGCGCAAATCTGTAAATGAATATTCCGAAGTGAAGTAAACTTCAACGGATTTCCCCTGCTCAGGGAGTAGGGAGCAATGGACACTGTGTAGGGACCATGTCAATCGGAACACAGTTCATGCACGGAGCTCACTTCTAACGAGATGATCTGAATCAGGTGTGTTAAAAAGAGAGCCGTGCAAAACATGCAGAGCGGGGATACGCGAGGACTGGAATTGAGAACCGCTGGTCTAGAACAATTCTTACAAATATAACACGACGTAGCTGGGCGCCGTAGACAGACGCCGAACGGCGCCGGTGTGCCTACACTCATAGAAAATAATGTGTTCGAATTTTAAAAATGTGGCGCAATGCTGCGCTTCTTGTCCGGTGCGCGACCGCCTGAAACACAGTTTTTTTCACCTCCGTGAAAGGGATGGATGTCAGAAAACGGTTTGAGCAATCTGACTTTTAACTTGTTCTTGACATCTATAACCACCAATCCCTTGCTATGTTGTGCTGCGCATGTTGAATGAGGACAGGATTACACAGCCGAGGGAGGAAGTGCGGATTTGCCAACAGCTTTTGTTGAAAGACGAGAAAAAGGGTGCGTCTGGCAGTACTGAAATACTGTCTAAGCTGTTTGCCAATCACAAACGCACTGGGACAGCTAACCAATAAAACACATTTTGTTTTTCGGAAGGCGGACCTTCATCAAAACCAGAACTAATCGAGCCGTTTGTGCCAGCCTGGGGAGGAGATGGGGAGAAAGGTATTTTAATAATTTAAATTATGTGAAAAATAATGCGTTTTTTCGAACCACCAAGCATGAGAGCATGTTCTAGTACACCCCCAAAACAAAATCAAGACTTTGTAAAAGAGCATAATAGGACCCCTTTAAGTTGTAGCGTTAATGACGAAAAAATATTTAAGACCCATCGAATCCGAATTTAAGATATTTTAAGACTTTTTAAGGCCTTATACTAGGAAAACGTTATTTAAGACATTTTAAGAATTTTAAGGACCCGCGGACACCCTGTATATATATATATATATACGTATATTTATTGTGTTTTCAGGGTTAGGAGCAACCAATGTTTTTCTATTAATAAATATCTAGTTTTTGAGTATATAAAGTTTTTGTACGCTCATTTTTTTCTTTCTTTTTTTTCTTAAAATCTTTCTTGAGAAGAAAAGAGAAGCAAATTAGCAAGAGTGTTACATCTCTTTTTTAGTCTTTCAGCTAAGATAATGTTTATGTATTGCAGATTTTTCTGATAATGTATTATGTATGTATATTTGTATATTTATGTAAAAATAACATTAGTTTATTAGAGCTATTATAGAATCACATCATTATTGTATTATTTTTTTTTAAATATTAAACTATTTTATTATTACTAGTACTACTAAATGTCATGCTTAATAATGATTTATCACATTAATCATATAATTAAAAATAGTATGATTCTCATTAAAAGGTCATTTGTAATTAGTAACAACAACAAGACAAACAAACAATAGTAGCTTATTCCAGGCTATTATAGTTTATAGGGCTGGGTAAAAAAAATCGATACTTAAAGTCGGCATGAAACGGAAGTTGCTTTTGTCTTTTCTTCTCTACTGTGACATATATCCGAGTGAAACGGCATCTGAAATGAGAGGGCGGGACTTGATTCGTCCTTCGGGAATTGACTGGACCGTTGGAAGCTGGGGCGTTACTAACAAAATGGAGGCAGATCTGAATGCCAGTCTCTCATATTCGTGAAAAAAATTAGTTTGCGATGTCCTAAAAGTAATGTTGTTGTAATATCCTAATATCTTTTCAATGTTTAGAAGTAACGTACTCCCTCATGACTGGTGTCAGTGCTATAAAGTGAAGCATCAGCTCCAGCTTTTCCCTCTGTCGTTTATCCCAGCGTTTACCCCTCACGTCAATCAGTGTTTCAGCCGGACAAAGGCATCAATATAACGGCTTGTAAACAAACAATGTCACATAACGTCACATTTACCCAAAAACATATTCGGTGACCATAAACTCATTAATCAGATTAAATATATTCACGATATAACATTCATTATAATTTTTACTGTTCTTATGTTTAATTTATGTTTGAATAAATCAATCATGTTTTTATGACAGCCACCATTGTTTATATTTAAAAAACAAAACGAATTGAAGTAGAAATATTATAACTTAATTATTTAAAAAACTTCATTAAGCGTAATTTTAACAAACCAGTCAGTTTTAACCTTCAATATTATAGTAATGTAGTACCAACTGACTCTCATATATATTGTAGTTGAGTTATTTTTTTTCTTTCAGAAAATTTGGCATGTACTGTACTGATATATACTGTAATCCAAAATAACGATATTGAAAAGAACATGAAATTTGTGTCAAAACCCTGTCCTAGTATTTACTATCATATTTATGTTTGTGAAAATGGAATGTGTGCATGGTATAGTTGTCTCTCTGTTCAGCTCAAAGCTCGATTGGCTAGATTGCGATCTATTTGTTCTAAAATTGTGGGCCAAGTGCTTGAGCCAAATTGTCAAGATATGTATACCAAAAAAATGCTGACCTTGTTAGGAAAGATTATGTCTGACCTCGCTCACAATTTATTTGAGGAATATCAGTTTTTGCCATCAAATAGAAGGCTTAGAGTTGCATATGCCAGATTGAACAGATCACGTAAATCTTGTGTTTATCAGTCCGTAAAATTAATAAATCAGAATTGTAGAATCTAAGTAGGCCTCTGGGTTCTGTAAAACAGAAAGAACTATACTAATGCACTCCCGACTGTGTGTGCATGTATTTATACTGTTGGTTTTTGTATTAAGGTGTGTTTATTGTTTGTTTGTTTAAATTGGTGTAATGTGAGATCCGCTGTGAGATGCAAGACACATTTTGGAAGAAATTCCAACAATGAAGTGTAATTGAATTGAATTAATCATAATATTTTTTTCTTATTATTATATCAATTTTGTCCTGCTCTCAGTGGGCAGAAACCCAGAATTACTCTTTTAAAGTCTTTTAAAATTGTTCTTCTCTATTGTGACATACAGTATATCAGAGTGAAATGACTTTTTGAACAAGAACAATTTATAAAAATAATTTATAGTAAATACTGTAATAATTTAATAATAATTGTTCATTTTGATTTCATGTTGACTCAAGCTTGTGTAATAAGCAGTACCCTTGAAGCTGACCTTGAAACTCTACTTCACCTTATAAACTATGACTGGAAGGGTTTGTAGATTCAGGACACTCCCTGAATTTGTTGGGAGTTGGCAGGAATATCTGAATGTCTAATATTACATCCATTTCCTGTCTTGTGACCCTCTGACTTGCCAGTTCTCACTGTTCTTTTGGCACAGCAACACTGATCACAGAAAGGTTTTCAATTATCACTGTGGCTCTGAATTCACCACTGATGGAGTGGCAGTAGAAATCTGTCAAACTGTTCATATAAATGATCTAAAATTCTAGTCATGCTTCCCACCCCAGAATTAACTCCACCAATTATCTCTGGTCCCCTTGCTGAGGACCACTAATGAGTCAAAGACATGGATTGGACACTGATTTCCTTAGGACACACGGGGAGTAATTATAGACTCCTTGACCTTTAACAAGGGTCTGAGAGGCTGTACTGATATTCAGACTTTAACAAGTGCTGCTTCTCAGAAAGACCTAAAATAACACAGACATATTCTGATCATTTCGCAGGTACATGATAAGAGGCCCTCATAATGCTATTTTTGTACAACATTTTTATTTTCTCTGACACTTTTTTTCCTACTGTGTTGCATAAAATATTAAACAAATTTTGTGTCTTAAGATAATTCATATAAAATCAAGTCAAAGTCAATAAATTCAAGACTCTTGACAAGACGAATAAAATAACATACAATTTTGTGCAGAATACACTTTTATTTGTCAGCCTATCTCTCTTTCTTTCAGTAGCGGAAATTTAAATGTGAGATTCTGGAAACGAGATCTAAATTTAGCGGGAACGGTCGGGTCGGGAAGAAAATTATTCTAAGCGGACAGCAGGTGAACAAAGAGTGAATATATAGCGGGAGCGGGTGGGTACGGAATAGAACCTTGCGGGAGCGGGACTAAAAAAAAACAGCCCCGCGCAGACCTCTACATTCTGTCCCATTCTTTTTATTCATGCCTGATAAACTCTACTGGGCCAAGTAATACAGCTTAAAAAAATAATAAAAATAAATATTGGAGCATTTTTGACAATGTTTAATATATGTCATGTATTTCAACTAACTGTAAAAAACTGAGAATCTAAAAAATGTACACTTAAAAAAAAAAGAAAAAAAAAGAAAATAAAAAAAACTGACTCATGTATAAACAGCTAAAATACTGGTCAAAAGTTTGCGATCGGTAACATTTTTTTGGTGTTTTTTATGTTCAACAAGGCTGCATTTTTTTGTTAAAAAAAAAGTCAAAACAGAAATACTGTGAAATATTAGTGCAATTTAACTGTAATATTACTGCAATTTAAATGTAACCGTTTTCTATTTCAGTTTATTCCTGTGATAGCAAAGTTGAATTTTCTTCAAACATTACAGTCTTCAGTGTTACATTCTCCTTGAGAAAAAACCCTATTATGCCATTGTGATACTCAATAATTTTTTTTATTATTATCAATCATGAAAAATCATGCTGCTTAATATTTTTGTGGAAAACTTTTCCCCTAATTTTCAGAACATAGGTTGAACTTTATAAGAAATGAAAGTGTTATGTGTGTAGGTGTGTCTGCAAACAAGAACATTGACATACCGTACAGAACTGGATGCCCCGGACACTGTTGCCAAGTTTGTCCAACGGAGGAGACCAGCACATGACACCCATCACATTGGGCACAACCAGCAGAATACCGCCAGCCACACCTGACTTGGCTGGTAGACCCACCTGAACAAAATACGTTAACATAAAAAAATTATATACAGATAAAAATAGGATAACCATAACTGAAGATATTGTGTTTGGCTGTAGGACTCTGGGTGGGGTTCACTAAGAATAAATAGCCGGGTTTATTTTCATGTTCAATAATGAGCTTGATTATCATTTAAATTAGGGGTGTTTGCAAACCACAATTATGTTGTATTGCAGGAAATAAGTCACAGGTTTTTATCCTGAAATACTGCATTCCAAATTTATACAACTGTTTCGTGAATTTGTATTTTAGTGTACTTTAATTAGCACAAATAATGGACACAAGTATGCTCTAAAAAGTGTCTGTGGAGCATACAAAAAAGTATTTGCATTTGGACAAAGCCATTCAACATTTAAAAACATCGTCGTTCTCAATTTCTGATAGCTAGGCGTTGTTTAAAAGTTTCCTTTAAAGTTAAAGGAAATAGTAACAAAAAATGTGAAACTGAAAGGAAAAAGAGGAAAGTTCACATGATGTGGCAAAACAGTACTCCATAATAACAGGAAGTGAGTTGGCATAAATACCGTGTGAACTACTGTGATTCTGTTTACTCGTGTGAATCTGCATACACAAAAACTTACATGGAAGGCGAATTGTCCGGAGAAGTCATACATGCCGCAGGAGTGCATGAGGCTGAGGGTGTCTCGCACGGACTCGGGGCTCAGCACACGCTCGCCTGTGATTGGACAGAAGCCACCGTTGGCCAATGTGGCAGCCATGACGCTAGCGCTCTCACACGTTACCTCGATGGAGCACAGCTGCACATATGGACGCAACCATAATTAAACATATGAATAATAAATATTAAGCCAGGATGCCAAATCACAGTTTTTATTTCAACATGCTTTGTTTGACAGCTTTCCTCATGGATTTTACGGAAGACAACACCCTAAGAATTTGACCACGTGTGTGGGTATGTGTGTGTGTGTGTATAAGAGAAAGCCATCAGCTGCACTATCCCATTACACACGCCGCATGATCTCAGAGGCACATGACAGGAGTCAAGGGACAGTCACCAGACTGCAGTCCTGCCATGCTTGTGCCATGTCAAACTAAGCCAGAGTCATTAATGTCAGCAAATCAACTTTCTATGTTCTCTAATAACCATTCAATTATAGTGATTTACAGATTCTGTGATTCTGATTCACAAGCTCTTGCTTTGATTTGATTCCAATTTTGATGTGATTTCTTAAATATTGATTCATTTGGTAATATACTACCATTCGAAAGTTTAGAGTGAGTTTTTTTAATGACTTTTATTCTTTCCAGCAAGGATGCAATGTATTTATCACAAGTGAAAGTAAACCATTTATGTTTTTATTTGAAATTCAATTTCAAGTAAACGTTGTTCTTTAGAACTTTCAATCATCAAAGAATCCTGAAAAAAAAAAAACATATCAGCAAAAAAGATATTAAGCAGTTTTCAACATTGACGATAATAATAAAACCACCAAATCAGCATAACAGAATGATTTCTGATTGGAGCAATGGAGTAAATAATATGTAATATAAATATTGTGTGTGTGTCTATATAAATATATATACAGTATATATAGTGGAACACATGTTATATATTAAATTTTAAATCGCAATAACATTTTACTTTTTAAAGTTTTTACTGGTATTTTTGATCAAATGAATGCATTAAAAAACTTGTTAAAAATATTACTAAACCCAAACTTTAGAATGGTAGTTTATATCAGTTACAATATCAACATTTCAGAAGGCAATCCCAGAATGCATTGCAACAAGCTCACAACTTTTCTGTTGCAATCTGACAGTAACTCAGAAATGGAAGGCACGTCTCTACACACCTGAAAGTAGAGGTCCAGAACAGCAGTCATGTCTGTACCATCTGGAAAACACTGCATACAAGAGAAATTTAGATTAAAACATGGAACCACTCCTGGACAAATGGGCCATTTACACAAAAAATGTTTTTCCATTCCATTGTGCTAATTTTGCATTTTATGTAAACAACATGCACTAGACAGACATCTTTGACCATTGCGCTTGCGTCTCGCATCTTTTGCAGCATTTCACGCATGATACGGCATTCTAAAAACACGTTAAAAGCTCAAGTTAAAAGTTCAACACATCTTGGAGCCTTGCGTTTTTTCCTCCTTCCACTGCCTGCGTCTCATGTTTTTCAAAGCAAAAACGTGTTCTGTGTGAATGGCCCCAAAAAAGTAACAGCATGTAAAATGTTAAGGGTATATGTGAAGAGAAATAGAGAGATGATTGGGTGCAATAAATCAATCACCTAATCACATCAAAAGCTCCCTGAGATACTAACCTTCTTTTCTTTCAGGTAATAGCCAATAGCGAAATTCCTGTCTCCTGACTCACGCTCCGACTGGAATCTAGACCAGTTGACATAAATAACCAGTTATCTCAATCAAACCCAACAACACAAATCATGCATAACATGAAAGTACAAAAGAGGACTATTTTTTGACTGTTTGCCCACTGTATCTATGATCAAAACAATAAAACTGGTAGCTCAACATACGTGGCATTGCTAAAACCAACATATTCATTTCCTGCCATCATCTTCAAGAAGCTCATCATCTGCAAGAGAGAAATCAGAACAGGTCAATCAAACTCAAAACAACAGTTCCTGTGAAAAATATATCATAATTGTTTCATAAATGACTTACATAATCAAACTTCTCAGCATTGCTTGCCCCTTGCTGAAAGACAAAGGAAAGAAATAATAGACATATAAATATATTCTCATTAAAAGAGATAAAAACACATTTTTAAAAGTAGCATCATGGGGAAAAAATAAATCAGAACAGTAACTAACTCATACGGATTAGCAGTAAGGAAATGGATCATTTCATTCCTTTAATATTACCAGTACATTGCTAAAATCGTCAGTTAGTAATCTGTTGTTAGAAATCAATGAGAAGATCACAATCATTTCATATGTGTTCTACAGTAAAGTACTATTATGCTCTACAAAGGGAATGATGATGAACCGCTACAGAGCAAAGACTGGAGTTAAACGTGTTCATGAAGACCTATAGGCCAAACACAGAAGTGGGTCAAAAAACAGAGTGGATGTGAATCAGCAGGGCTGGTAACGTCTTAAGATGATGTGCGAGGAGGATCTGTGCATTGTGTGTTGATGTGTTTCTGAGTGAGTGTGGATCAGTGTCCATTAACCTACAACTTTCTGCCAGACTGAGTGTGGCTTGTGGCACCCATCAAATTAATGCAAAGAGAGCCATTGAGATTGATTGCATTACTGCCATAAATGAACAGTGACTAATGTGTTTGTTTGACTGTCTGTTTAGACTGCTGAACATCAGGGGTGTAAAGTACTCAAATAATTGCACTTAATTACTATATTTATGTATTATTTTGGGAAAACTGTATTCTTAACTAATAAAATTTACAAAGGGTGGAAAAAGTATAATTGCATTAAAGCTTGACAATACATTTGTTGTATGTATAAACAATATCATTAAAACGTTTGGGTGAGATTTTTGTTGTTGTTGAAAAAGTAATGCTTTAATTCACAAAACCTATGGTAAAGACTTTTACGCTGTCACAAAAAAATCTATTTAAATTCAATCCTGAAATGATCAGTTTTCACAGAAATTCTAGGCACCACTTTTCAACAAACAAACTCTTTTCAATGATATGTCATTGATAATAATAAGAAATTTTATTGAGTACCAAATCAGCATATTAAAAAGATTTCCGTAGGATAATGTGACACTAAAAACAACTGGAACTGTAATGGCTGTTAAAAATTCAGCATGTACACTTTGACTTACAATAATATTTTAAGTAAAATCGTTGTTCATTGTTGAAATGTAATTTGAGTGCTGCTAACTTCAAAAGTTTGAATCCAGTTTATTTGCATTGTGCTTTTTACAATATGCATATACATTTCAAAGCACATTCATAAAAAATATTTAAAAAGTACAAAAAGGAAAGATAGAAAACAACTGGTAAGTCTTTGACCATTACAAAGTCAGAACACTCCAAAAAGAATTAAATAGGCTGCTTTACAAAGTTTTTTCTTATTGCATTTCTTTATTCTATTTAATTACAATTAAATTTGGAAACTTTTATTTCACTTAAGTATGTTTTATCAAAAGTTTACTGAATTAAAATCACAGTAACCATAGCTGAATGCAAACACAATTTTTCTGTACTTTTTACACCCCTGCTGGACATTCTTATATATTAATGTGTATGAAAAAATGCTGAATGTATTGCATACCCAGTTTACTTCAGAAACACACAAAGGCCATGCATCAGTATTTTTGCACTGAGATCTTATGAAAAAAGGCACAATAAAATAATAACACATGGCCTCTATGGGCTTCCGTAGTTTCCAGCAGTAAAGACCATTTGGTCCTGCACAGATGCTCTCTATTTTATGCAGACGCCGCTTTATTAAGGAACACAATGGCACTACTGATATTTTAGTATCCAGGCTTGTTCATGGGGATGGAGGGAAAAATGGAAAGGAAAAATTACCAACGTCATTGACCTGCAGCAGTGGTCAAAAAATCCCACAGATCCTACGTCTGCAAAATATGCAACAACATAAAACAGCACACAGAGCCTTCAACAGCATATCACACGCTTTTAGTACACGCTCATGACCGTGCTCAAGGACTCGGAAGGAATAGGAGGAAATGATGTCATGCGTTACTTGGGTGCAAAGGAAACCGACAGGCACGACTCACATTCAGCACTGACCTATCAGAACACATCGGGGGGGGGTGTGAAAGACATTTTGCGTCACACGAATATCATTCACAGGAGAACAATATGAGAAGAGCAATCACAATGGTTGATTTTAGGTGTGATGGGAGATGTGAGGTTGAACTTCACGTCTGTGTTGTTCACAGGATGCCCAACATTCATCACGCAGAGTGACGATGCATCCTTTTAATGTGTGGATTGGTGCTGGCTTAAAACAGATTCTAGGGCTGTCAATTGTCTTTTAATCACATTAACACGAGTACCGCCACGGGGTAAATTTTACCCGTGGCTGTTTTTAAAACGTACATAAAAGATTTTTAATAAAACATTCAACTCTCCCAGTCACTGACTTTTACTAAAATAGTGTGATTTACAATCCCCTGTTGTTAAAAAAAATTGTTTAGATAAAACCAGAATAAAAACTGGGCATTTATACCTATAAGCGCCAGCGCGGGTCAAATTTACCCAACTAGTCAAATGCCCTGATTTTCACGCTGTCACTTTTCGTTGACCGTTATGTTTTAAATAGTACAATTGACTAGGCAAACGCCTCTTTCACTCACTGAATAGCGGTTATTCAGTTTCATAAAATAGTATTATAATATTACACCACCCGAATATGTATTTATTTCCTTCTAATTCTCGTTGTCATTGCAGGCTTGTTTAGCTTATATTGACCGTTATGAAAAGTGATTAGTGTAGCCTGCATAAAAAAAGCCTTGAACATAAAACAACAGGACAAAAATATAGTTGATGACCAGACATAATCATTTCATGACTGTAGACACTTCTTTGTGAAGACAGTAGCATAATACAGTGAAATAATATGTTATTTAGCCATATAAATACAGTTGCCATGTTCGTGGGTAAAATTTACCCGCTGGCGCTTTCAGGTATACAGCGACCCCCGGCGGGTCTAGTGTTAATGGCATGGTTGTAACACATTAATCAATTGAAAATTTGATGAAAAAAAGCCCAACCAAAAGAAGATAAATAAAAGATTTTACAGATCTTTTCTACAAAAAGTGCCTTTAGACATAAATATATATGTATTTTTTTTTCCAGAGCACTCCCTTTTGCAGTCGGGTCTGTCAACCCCTCCAAGATATATGTTTTGTCCATCCACAGTGTTTTTCTATGTGAACAGGTACTAGATATACATCAGTGACGGTTGCAACGTCTAGACGAAAGTAGTTCATCTTTATGATTTATTACACTAAAATTACATATTAAATTGACAGCCCTAATGAATGCATACAAATATGAACTGTTAGCAAACTTGTCAATGCAGAGGATGACAATAGTTCCTACATCATAGAAATGTGTATGTGTGTATTGTTTAGAAATGATCACTCTGCATAACACACACATGCATATGTATACAAGGGCTCAACTGTGAGCATATATTACAGTGTAAACTGTGCATAAGGCAATAAGAACCTGTGAATCTACAGCATCTACATCTACATTACAAAACCGCCATAAGCCCAGCTGGAGTGTTTTTCTTGTCTTGTGTGTTTGCACATGGATTAAAAACACATAAAAGACCAAGGTGAATCCGCTGTAGCACACAAACACAACCAAAAGATGCAAACAACTCCAAGAAATACCAGCCAGGCTTCATGAAACTACTACAAAGGCTTATAGCAAAAACTTTATATATGATGCATTTTATAGTCTATAGAGAATTTTTTTTAATAAGGCACAAGTAGGGCTGGGCGATATAACCAATATTCACAATATATTTGCAATGATTTTTTCTGTGATGTAAAATCAAGCAACTCTGTGAATATCTTGAATATCTTATTGATTTTAATGCAAAGTTTCCTAAAAGTGTTTAAGTAGTAAAAGTAGCTTAAAGGGGTCATATGATGAGGATTGCAATTTTTCCTTATCTTTGGGTGGTACAAGCTCTGTGAAATAAAGAAGATCTGTAAAGTCACGTACGATGTGGGAAGTGGGCATAAACGCCGCCCGAATGTTCACTCAAAGAAAGAAGGCGTATCTTTTATTTTCACTGTAGTATTGTTGTTGCCGCCGCCGCCATGTCGTGAAGGCACTGTGTGATTCACGTTGTGAAAGCGAAACTACTTTGTTAACTTCCAAAAGAAGACGATATCTGCTTCGTCATGCCTGGAGCTGATCCGTGCTGGTCGCTGAGGAAACACATCAACTTCGTGCTGTGGATCGCCGGATCGGCTTTCACCGTGGACGAAGCAGAGTCCAGCCCGGGGTCGTCACATGTGGTTGCCGCAAGCCCGCCGGCCAGCAACTCACTCTAGCCCGCCGTGTGTGTGATGCTGTGTGTTTCGTTGTGAAAGCGAACTACTTTGTTGGCCTTCCAAAAGAGGACACGACTAGAAATCAGTGGTTAAGGTGTATTTACAACACTGTTCCCAGAACAGTTCCACTAAATGTGTCAGTGCATTTTATGGAGGAATGTTCCTGGTCCGGGAGAGTAGACTACAATGCCGGCTGTTCTGACTCAAACAGCTGAAGTACGTTTTCATTTATTTAAAGGATTGCCACTGTGATGATTCAAAGCGTTTGGGCAGTGTAGAGTAGGGCTTGTTGTTTGTCATTTCTCCGATCACAAATGCAGACATGGTTTTATGTTTTATGCGGCACGATGCAATGCAACGTGTATTAAGACAGTATAAGTCATTATAATCCTAATTATGCCCCAATGGATGCAACAAATGCCTCGTTATAATGGGTTTAATGTTTTTGTCTCATTGCGCTGGGACATGGCATCACAGTATGATAAGGTGCGTAACATTTCCATCACACGCTTGAAGAATTCGGCCAATCACAACACACTGGATAGATGGCCAATCACAGCACACCTCGCTTTTCAGACCTATGAGCTTTGTAAAAATTGACGCGTTAGGCGGGGCATAGAGGAGAAACAATTCTACAGTATGTGGAAAATAATGTGTTTTTTAGCCTTAAATCACAAACACATTTCATTACACCAAATACACAATACTGTTTCTTTTTTAGCAAACATCATATGACCTCTTTAATACTTAAAAATTACATGGGACACCAATTTCACCAACTTTGATTAATGATTTGTTTGACTTGGTAAGACTTTTATATAATTAAATGGTTTTATATTAATAATCTATATATAGAAAAAACATACTGTGGTTGGGTTGCCAAATGTTTTGATGCATATAAATAAAACATGAATATCGTTCTTGTGTTTTGCAACAATGCACACTGCCTCGATTCGTCTGAAAAGTAATTAGAAGATTTTTAATTAAAAAATGTATTGTATATAAAATATTACATTAAAATCAAATAACAAAAGTCTGAAAGAATAATCATAAAAAATATAATATATTTTGTTACATATCTTTTTTCTGAACACGTGGGCCTAATTAACACTCAGAGAGGCACTAAAATGAAATAGATTATATAATTTTTTCTCCAGCTGCTTTGACATTTATAAACAACATTCTAGTATACTTATGTTCTATAAAACAGTCTTCTCACGATCTATGACGTCTCATTACGAAAGCACTTGCGTAAACAATTACGTATGATTTAGGGTACCGAATGGGCTCTGTTATGTAAATTAGATCATTTTTAAATAGTTGTTGTGCAATTTTTGTATAAACCATTTATTTCTTCAGTTTTATCCCCCAGCCAAAGTCACAAGAGTGGGTGGAAAAAATGTGGAGAACAGAAAGTCTGAATGAATTTTACTCAAAATTCATTGCCAACAGACTTTTAACAATAATGGTCCTGAAAACGGGATGAACTCCACACATTTAATTCACAATGAGAGTGGAGGCCTTGAGTAGGTGTACTGTGTACAGTAATAAAACGCAGAGAAAAGACAAGAACCACCAACAAAACCTA